>CM021107.1:549287371-549617266 GCA_007115665.2 Sequoiadendron giganteum | reverse complement strand
ACATCTAATGCTCATCACCAGTTCATTCACCTTTTGAGAGAAATAAAGGATGTTCTCATCTTCATACATCTTCATGTCCTCCAACTTTCCTTTTAGACTCTATAGCTAGCAACTTTCACTAGTGGATCTCCTTCATACAATGTTTCCAACATTTTCTAGATCTCATGTGTAGTCTTTAGACCTATCACATTTGTCATCTTTGAATTTTTCAAATCACTCAACAATGCTTCAATAGCCCTGTTATTTGTTTGAGCTTCTTTGATTTCATCAACAGTAGATGGACCATTCTAAGGGATAGTATATGCATTCTTTGTAATCTTCTAGAAAGCCTCACCAATGCACTTTAAATGACATCCCATTATGACCTTCCACAGAGAGTAGTTTGATCCATCGAATCTAGGAATTTCCTTCTTGTAAGATGCCATCTCGGATCACCTCAAGCTATTAAGATTTTCCTTCAGAGGAACCTTCTTTTATACCAATTGTTGGAAAAACAAGAATAGACAACTAAGAGGGGGGGTGAATCAGTTGTCACAGAAATTAAGCTTATTTAACCTTAAAAAACCTTTAATCTCATATCTGATGAATAACAATGAAAGAATTAACAACACATAAAAAAAAAATGAACACCAAGATTTTATATGTGGAAACCCTGTTAGGGGAAAAAGCATGGTGGATGTTAGTCCACAAGATTATACCCTATTAGAAGTATAATGAAAGAATAAATAGGGAATGCACTTGCATTCAGGTACACTACCTAGAGCTCACTTCTCAGAGGAAGGCTCACTACTTTATATAAAATAACTATATTAAGTCCATCTGATGAGGTTGAACTAAGAAATTAGCTTCTACAAAATCCCGATGAGAGTTTTAGTTAGGCACAAAAAAGCCTCTACACACTCTGCTCAAACTCTTTCACACTCTGCTCTGCACTTGAATGATTTTATCTTTATTTGCACATGTACTTCACATACATACACCAAGCATATAGACAATGAGGATACATCAAAATGAGGAAAAAAACCGCTCGTATATATCTGCTACATGGATTTACATCAACAACTTTGTCGGCCAAGAATAAAGAATAAATTGCAATTGTCGACCTTAATACATAAATAAATCTTAATGTGCACCAACACAAGTCAGTCACAATATAGTAAGGACTCAAATCAACACCTTCGAACACACCAAACAATAAAAGATTAATCATTATGGATCTGTAACATGTTACAACCATCATGTTTTCCAAGAACATGAAAACTTGAGCATACATCAGAAAAATCTTCGATCATGATCACACCAAACAATTCAGACATGCAACAAGGATAGATCATGATCTAGAATCATCCATGAACGTCACATGCACATGCAAAACAAATAATATTGCCATAATTTCATCTTCTTCTTCAAAAAATACCTCCTATAGTAACTGAATAACTGTAGGAACACATAATTTCATAACTTCCTCAATTCTTGATGCGTACCACTAAAAATTTCAGACAACATGCTAGATAAGCTCAACAACAAACCCTTTAATGCACACCTTCTGATCATCAACATACAAAACAATCCATCACTCTAACCTTCTCAGCTTCATTGGCTACCTACAATATATTAATTACAATTTTCTCAATCTCCATGACATATACAATCTTGAAAATCACCTATGCTAATATTGTTGACATCAATGACAACCACATATTAGCAATACAACCGCAAAATCCAACATCGAGTAGGAAAGACTATGAAACTTTTAGAATGAAGGGTGGTGGAAATTCCTAGTGTAGATGTGTCAAACTAGATGTGTTGATGCTAATGGTTTGGGCCCATGAAGAAGAAAACAAAAACTAGCCTGTCTTGCAACTTTACAATACATGCATTTGATGATTTTTGGAGCATCAAAAAAACTTGCACCATAGGAAAAAGGCTTGAACCTATCATAAAATAAGAGAGGTTATTGTAGAGGGGCCCTACATGATCCCATATCATTAATTTTTTTTTTTTGTAAGTGACATAGTTTTCGAGTAATCACTCATCAATTTTTTTTCCCTTTCGCACTTTGGTCTCTTAAGAGATTTCACTTGTATAATGTAGCTCAGACTATTCTAACATGGTTGGGTGTGAAATAAGAAATTTCCTAGCATAAAATTACCCATTTAAACATGTTGTAACTATTGAATTTTTTGGATGATGAACAAAATGAAATTTAAACCACTTTACAAGTTTGTGGTACATGCAATTGACGCTTTTCCCATCAACTAAAAACTCTTCACCACTAGCAAAAAATTTAGAGCTATCAAAAACTATGAGATGTGATTGTAGAGGGGCCCTACATGATCCATACCATTAGATTAAATGTTTCTAAGTGAAACGGTTTCAGAGTAATCGCTCATCAAGGTTTTTTGTCCTTTTTCACTTTGGTCTCTTAAGAGACTTTGCTAGTACAATGTAGCTCAGATTGTTCCAAAAATTTTGGGTGCAAAACAAGACCTTTCCTAGCATAAACCTACCCATTCAAATGTGTTGGAATTTTTGGTTTGTTCAGATAACAAATAGAATGAAAGCTAGACCACTTTGCAACTTTGCACTACATGTAATTGACATTTTTTCCATCAACTGAAAACTCTTCACCATGAGAAAACAACTTGGAGCTATCAAAAAGAAAGAGAGGTTATTATAGAGGAGCCATACATGATCCTATGGCCTTAGATGGAATTTTTCTAAGTGACATGGTTTCAAAGCAATCAATTGTCAAAGTTTTCTGCCCTTTTGCACTTTGGTCTCTTAAGAGACTTCACTGATACAATGTAGCTCAGACTATTCTGATATGTTTTGGTATAAAAAAATACCTTGCCTAGCATAAACCTACCCATTTGGATACATTTGAAATTTCAATTTGGTCAGATAATGAATAGAACAAAAGTTACACCACTTTGTAATTTTTCACTACATGCAACTAATTCTTATTCCATCAACTGAAAACTCTTCACTATGGAAAAATGAATCAGAGGTATCAAAAATTGAGAAATGTTATTGTAGAGGGGCCCTACATGATCCTATATCATTAGAAATAATGTTTCTAAGTGACACAGTTTCATAGTAATCACTTGTCAAATTTTTCTTGCCTTTTGCACTTTGGTCTCTTAAGAGACTTTGTCAATAGAATGTATCTCAGACTGTTTCAACATGCTTGGATGCAAAAAAGGACATTTCCTAGTGTGAACCTACCCATATAGATGTGTTGGAACTATCATTTTGGTTAGACAGAAAACAAAAACAAAAAAAGTTACACCACTTTGCAACTTTTCACTAAATGCAATTAATGCTTTTTCCATCAACTTAAAGCTCTTCACCATGGGAAAACAAATCAAATCTATCAAAAACTAAGATATTTTATTCTAGAGGGGCCCTACATGATCCTATAGCATCAGAAAAAAATGTTTCTAAGTGACACAATTTTAGATTAATTTCTTGTCAAATTTTACTAACCTTTTTCACTTTGGTCTCTTGAGAGACTTCATCAGTACAATGTAGCTTAGACTATTCTGACATGTTTGGGTTCAAAAAATGACTTTTCCTAGATGTAAACCTACCCATTTGGATGTGTTGGAACCATTGGTTTGGTCGAACAATGAATAGAGAAGAATATACACATGGGTATGTCCAAGATCATCATGAAAAAATTAAGCCCTTAAGTGGCGATGGAAATTCAAAAAACCAAAGTTAGGCAACTTGACATAAAAATTTGAATAAGTTATCCATATTATTTCAAAAATATCTAAGAATAGAATTTGTATCAAACTTAATGTAGTTTCTAAACTACTAGGTTTATTTATTTTTTAAATCTATTTGATGAAAATTTGAAATTTCAATGTAGTAGTACTTAAATTTCAGGGAAAACATAAGAAGTAGGTGTCTATCTAACCACCCTAACCACAATAAAATGATAATATTTTTTTATAATATTTTAGATATAAGTAGAGGACTCATGTCCCGATGTGATGCATATTCTTTTGTAGAAAAATTTCAAGTAAATAATTAATTATGAATTTTTTATTACAAATTTAAAAAAATATAAAAACTCATATGTCTGACCACCTTAACTTGGTCAAAACTTCATGAAATTCATTTTTTTTAGTCCTATAGTATGGAAAACATAGAATGTGACACATGTTTTAGATTCAAAAAATATGATACCGTTTGAAAGATATAAATGTCTTTCAATCAACCTACCAATCATGATGTTAGTCGCAATTCAAATAGAAAATGAATAATAATTATTTATTAAATTCAAAGTAAAGCATAATTTATCGTGGTGAAAATTTGAGAATATCCTTTAAAAACCCATTTTGTTTCATCAATTTTGAGTAAAAAAAAGTTGTCAACCACATGGGCCATCATATCACTTACATATCACCACCTTTTGGCCCATCATGATTCTGCACATACCCACATGCACCTTCCTCAACTTCTCAAGAGCATAAAAAATATCTTCATTCAATACATTAGATGTCTCATTCATTTTGGTCTACTTATTTTTCAAGTGTTTTTAGAGTAATCTAACCACCTTTTCATTGATGAAAAAATCTTCTTCTTATCTTTTAATTCCTTTTCTAAGTGGTTAATTTTAGTCTTCAGTTGATTTGCTTCAATTTCAACACTTCCAACAATTTCTTTTGCATCTTGTTTTTGACCATCTGCACCTTATTCCTCATCTCTACTTTGTGTACCTATTAGCACCCCATATTATTCCTTTTTCATGATATTTTAACTTCTTTTTCATATCTTTTACTTTGAGCTTTAAATCAGTTGCTCTTTCATCAATGCTTCTTCCTTATCATCTATTTCTAGTTATATTTTCTCCATGGAAGTCTTCAGTTGAAGAGTCTTTGACTTCATTTGTTCAAATCCACCTATAGTGTCATCTCTCACTTTCATTTCCTACAAAAGTTCTTACCAAATACAAAACCTCTTGAGGTTTTCAATTTCTCAATTTCTATTTTCCAATTCCACATACTAGACATGAACCTTCCTTGAAAGTTATCAAGAGTAGGAAGAATCTCTTCATTCAATACATTATCTATCTCATTCACTTTGGTGTGCTTCTTTTCAAGTACTTTTAGAGAAGATTACTTTTTTATTTCATACATTCTAGTACTTGATACCTCCAGTTTTGCATTTTCATTTGACCATTGCACATACTGCAAATGCACCTTCCTCAACTTCTCAAGAGAAAATTCCTTCTTTTATTTCATGCATTCTACTATTTGTACCTCTAGTTATCCATTGTAAAACGAAAATAAATTAAAAAGAAAATATTTTTCTCCCTATCATAGAAAGTGCATGCAATATTATTGTATCATGCATATCTTAGTCTATCCACCATGTCATTCATAATTAGAAGAACTTCAAAAGATCCAAAGGTCATAGATATACATTGATATTAATATACCTCCCAAATTCTCCTACGAAATTTTTACTTAATCTTTTTTACAAACTCATTCCAGCTGCTATTAGCAATAACACTTGTGGGGCAATGGTTAAGGCCATTTGAAGTATTTGGATGATCTAATAAATTATAGGATATATGTAAGAAGGTCGAATATAATCTAGGGAATTCTGGTAGATCATGTTAATACTTTATATGCATGTAACCTAATGCACCAAAATTTTCTATTGCTAGTATGTTCTCTTTTCCTTAAATAAATCTAAACCTAAGGCCTCTCTAAATAAAATTTAAATCTAATTCTAAAATTTGAATTTGGTTATCGACATGGTCAACAAATAGCACTCTTAACCCTATTGAAGGTTTGGGGTTGAGATCGGCCTCACCTAGAGCTAATAAAATTATAATCATAGTTACCTCTGTTACGGTTTTTCACCATAGTCTAACTGTCATGGTGAACGTGTTGTTTCTTGTTTCTAGAATTTTTATCTTACCAAAGACCTTGAATGACTCTTGTCACAATTAAATTCTACCCATTGCTGTGAGGATCAAACACTAATGGAAAATAGTTATCTATATCACAATCAAGCCTGACATTTTGAAAGTGATCTTGTAGGAGGCAACATCCCTATCATCAGACCATTAATAATAGTATGAAAGGGAATACCAATGTGTTTTATTTCTACTTGTATTGGGTTACTATTGAAATGTAGATGATTCAGGGATATAATAAAAGATTTGAAATTTACTCAAGGAAAGGCTTGGAGTTTCTCATTCAATCTTGGATAATCACTTAGACGAGGCTTGAATATACTTACTTAGGCTTCAATAATCACCTAAGAAATCATTTGATGGGGATTTTGAAAACAAGGATTAAGATCTAGATGAAATCTTAATAAGATGATAAGAGTACACTAATGGTAGAAACAACCAAGGTCTAAGGATGATGGTTGTGATGAATAGATTATTATAATGGATGAAAATGCTAATATGAGGGAAAGATGATATATTTTGGATGGATTTGATGAAAATGGTTGATTTTTTAGGTGAAATGACATTTGAGGAAGGGTTTTCTAAGTCTAATCTGAGGCTGGAAAGGTCAAGTTTGCAAATTGAGGTCTCAAGATGGTCAGATGGTGAAACTATAAATATGCATATAATCTACCCAATATTCACTTTATATTTGTAAAAATGCAACATTAAAGAAAATACAAACATATTTAAACTTGGAACCAAAACATTTGTAAACTTTAAATATAGAAACAAAATGTCTAACTATCAACTTGTCAATGTGCATAATTACAAATTAATAAAAATTTATGTGTATACTTATAAATTAATAAGAAGCAATACATTAATATCAATAACATGAATTTACAAAATAAATGTGCATACTTACAAATTAATCCAATAAACCATTCAGGTTCACTCCACTCTTTATTGTTTCAAGTATTAGCTCATGGTTAGACCCACACACCTTCTGAAAGGTCTTATTCAAACATCTACCCCCATATTTGATCAAATGGACATTGGATTCCATGACAAGGTTCGAGTAATGAAGAATCTTCCGATGCATGTCAAAGTCATGAAAGAGACAAAAATTAACACTCTTATGTGGATACCTTCTAAACCATGTTCCAGTAACAACTATTGAGCCTGCAGGGTATTCATTATTTTCTCCATCTATAACTAGGGCCTCCAATTTATTTTTGGCCTCAACACAATGACAAAAGTAATAATTGGTTCCTTCCTGATTGTCTTCATCTACAATAACAACATAAACATGTCTTGCATTAATATGAGTAGAAAATTAGATGGAATTAGTCAGAATTACAAAAACACTACAAAGAAAGATAACATTAGGAATTTAAAAAACTATTCAAGTAGATATATTACCTAGTTGAACCAAATCTAATATGTGATCAAATTCAACTGATGATTCCATATATTTCAGTTTGAGTGTTTTTGAGAGCTAGTACATGTCAAGTGGGATAAGAAAAAATAACCACCATTCGTCAACCCACTCCTTTGACTCATATTCATTCCAGGATCCAATTGTACATGTAGAAAAAAAACATGAAATCTTGCATGTATGGATACTCCATGAACCCGCATTTGAGCTTATGAAAGAGTGTAGCTCACTTGATCCTGTCAATCTACAAAAATCCTCATATGGTGCAATGTTAGTATCATCTATCAACCAAAAAATCTACAAACTAAATAATTATCTTCTATTATCGAATGGATTGGTCTTTTATAAATACAACTAAATTATTAACTTTGTTGCTCATGATGCACTAGAACCAAACCACTAACAACTCCAAAAATTTCAACTTGCATTTGTGACTTTCCTTTGAATTTTAGAGTTACATATTTTTCATATGATTTAATCGATAATTAGTGTTCTTTTAACTAGAAGGAAGAAAAGGAAACAAACACTAGCTCATAAGAATGATTCTAATGTGAGTGAAACTAAGAAAATCATAAACCAATTAGCACACAAACTAAATGATTGATGACCATTAAGATAGAAAGAATTAAGGTTTATAATTGTAATAAATGAATTTAATGCAGTAGAGTACGCCTTCCACAAAAAAAATGTTCTTTGAATAGACACACAACACATAGATCAGTACGATCAACATCACATTTAGGGAGTCATGATTCACAGATTGTGAGTTGTTCCTTTTCCCTTTTACAACACAGTCTAGATAAGAGAATTCAGACCCTCTAACAGTTGTTCTCTACAAAGATATAAGAATCTCTTCCTTCTCTTGATGGTTACTAAATGGTTTCTAAACATAGCGACATTTTCATTCTACTTAACTGCCTATCCTGGAAACCAAAAAATGAGAAGTATTAATTATAAGGAAGCTAAGGTAGTGAAAAAACTTCCTACACTAATCTTGAGAGGAGAAAAATGAAAAAAATTACAAATCTTTAATAGTTACAGAAACTTAAACAAAAATAATATAAATATCATGCATACCATGACACAATGATTTACATGGGGAAAACCCTTTCGAGAGAAAAACCTCACACTCCAAAAGCCACCTATATATTATTTAGAAACCATAAAGATTACAATATACTTGAAAAGAAAGCTTCTCATAGGAGTATCACCACCAATGATTAAGAGACAACACAACCACTATCAGACTCTCAGAATACATCATCGTTTACCACAACCGTAATACAAAACCCTCATAAAATAGGGCTATATTCTAGGGTAAGATAGGCCAACAAAATATCCACTATTAGATTTAAAACCTAATAATGAATGGCCTAGATTTACAATATATTATTATTCAATGTATTTTTTCCATTTTAGGAGTTTCCTAAAAAGGTTAACATGCTCATAGTTTTCTCCTTGCTACCATTGTATACACCTATCGATGTAACTAGGCAATATATGCATTAACATAAAAAGTATCCTCTTTTCCTATATTTGGAAATAATTAATGAGAAATTAACCTAATAATTCCTTGATTTAGTGTTGTAATGTGTTTTACACATTCACATTGAATCTAGGGCCCCTTTTAGTAAAATTGACTTAAATTGTACCTTATTTAGGATTTTGTATAACACTTTCATACTTACCTAAGTTTTCATTAATTAATTATTGTTAATTAGAGCTTAATTGTCCCTTTAATTCAAATTCAAGCCTTATTAATTATATTTTTCAAGGATCTATCTCGACACCCATTAATGATATTGTATGACATTTAACTTGGCAAAATTGGTGTCCTAGAAATGTGTACCAGGGTCCATTCACCTTTAGTGGTGAATGGGTCCTCCTCACATAGGAAACCCTTTTCTTGGCATATTTGAAATGGGTTTTTGATGTTATTTCACCCCCCTGAAGCATGGTCCTAGAAAGTTGTGCTAGGACCCATTTTCCCAAGGTGGTGAATGGGTCTTCCTCACATGGGACACACCTTTTTGAATTTAATTGTGGTATAATTGTAATGATTTTCAATCCTAGATTTGATGTCGGCTTGGATTATTTGAATTTTAGGGTTAATTCTTAGATTTAGTATAAATATAAGGTTAATTCACATAGTTTCATCCTAGAAAATTTATGTTCCTTCATGAGATCAAGACCAAGAGAATTATAGAGTATCTCAAAGGAATTCAAAGGTAGATTACTGAAGTTTTATTGCAAAAATTCAAGATTATATTATCATGTCAAAGACAGTGCATTCAAGCATGTTGTTGAGCTAAGATTGTTGATGTAGCATTGAATATCCAATTTGCCAGCATTGTTTCACATCTAATTTGAGATCAAGATCTACATTCTTAATGGCCACTTTGTGTTAGTTTTTAGATTTACTATGAACCCCTAACCTTCAAATGCACAAGAACAACAAACAAGTCAAATTTTTAGATCATATGCAAACAAGCATGATAGATTCCCCATAAAATCCATCTATTAAAACTCAAATTAGGAAAATGAAGAACACAATGTAAAAAAACATGTAAACCCTAATTAGGCCAATACAATTAAGATCCCATGGGGGAATTGGTACCAATTGAATGTTGAAATTGGCCCTTTCCCAAATCCTAATTTGCAAAGTGAATGGTTGTGAAATGGTCAAATATTCCAATGAGATTTGAGCATAACCTAGCTATGGAAAAGATGAAGTATGGAGTGATGTGCACAAAATTGGCTCTCAATGTTAAGAGAGTAACTTTGCATGTAATTGTGGATCATGAATGAGGAGGGAAGCCTTCAATTTATAGATTTGAATTTGGAAGAATGAACAAGCTTTGAGCAATGTGGGACTAAATTTTAATCCAATGGTTGAATGCCACTTGTCACCATGTGAATGGTTGAAGGTTGAGCACAATTTGATCAATGTGCAAGTTTGAATTTTGAATTTGATGAAGTGACATGTTTAGGGGGGTGAAAGAAATGGAGTTAATGTCACTTGGCTCAATGCAAAGGACATGTAAGAGGAGTGAATACCTTGTTGGAAGTACCCATTCACTTGCATTTTTTGAATTCAAACTTGAGGGAATATTCTCTTTTGATGCCATGTGAGGGAAAAATAGATTAATTAATAAATAAAAGTAATTGATTTATTGTGCAAGTTGCATTCTCTAGAGAATGTGATATAGATTAAGATTAAACTAATCAAAGTTTAATTAATTTAATGAGGAATTTAGAAGATGTGACAATTTAGACTTAAATTTATGAATTGATTTAAATCAAATTGAGAGTAAGAGTTTAATTAAATAAATGATTTTGATTTATTTAACTAAGGGGGATAATGTTAGATTAAATCAAATAATGTTTAATTTATTCAATTTAATAAGAGGACTCTAGAGATTTAATTAAATAAGATGAATTATTTAATTAAAGAGGGATTACATAAATAATTAAATAAAATTGATTTATGACTTAATTAGATAAAGTTGATTTATTTAATTAAGAGATGAAGAGTGATGAATTTAATCAAATATAGATTATTTGATTAAATGACTAGCAAAGGAGATGATTCAGGATGAAATGATGTTAGTAAATCAGGATCCATAGTGTCGGATCAAATTGTACATTTTCCATGTCTACATTTACATTCCAATACACCTTCCAAGGTATCAAAATTTCATATTTCATGTTTCATGCTTCTATTTCATTATTTCATCATAAGGTTTAATTAACTTAAAGAGGTTTGACCTAGGAAAAACCCTATTCTCTAACTATCAACAAGTTTTTATCCTCTTGAATGTGTATTTGCAAGTTCATATGCTGAAGATCAAGTGGAGAACAATATTGAAGAAAATTTGTCAAAGTTATCACCTACATTGCAAGAATATGAAAATAAGGCTACAAAATTTGTTTCAGGTTTTCAGGAGCTGAGCACTAAGGAGTTGAGAGTGCAGATCTTGAAGAAAATAACCCAAATCTCAATTTTTAGAAACCCTAACTAGGAACCATTCACTAGTAAAGGCGAATGAGTCCTTTATGACCTAAAAACAACTTTCTTGTTGCAAGGTACACATCATTATATCCTCCGAAAAATTTCCTCATTGTTGCTATAGTAGTTAGGATTGATTTTTGATTATTACTTTCATTATATCATACACATAATTATGTGTTTTATGGTGAGAATTAGTGGTTCATAAACTTGATCAATTCATTTTGATGCAACCCTGTTTTCCCTATAAACATTAATGGTGAACCCGACCTATTGAATATTCTTATTTTCTAATCTTGGAGTCTTTCTTTTCATCCTAGGTTAGATATTTCATTCATTTTCATTTCATTTGCATTGAATTAGATCTCGTTTAGGGTTTCTTACTTTGCATTCAAACTTGCATCTCATATAGGGTTTATAATTATATTTTCTTGCATCCTTTTAATTCTGAAAATACAAAAAAAAATCAATCATTGTGCATATCATTTATATCTCATAAATTTGCATTTGAGAATAAAAATAAATAAATTTCAAATTAGGTCATTGTATTAATCATTTCATTACCTTTTCAAATTGCATTTCATATTGCATTTCTAGAAAATTTGAAACTAAATATTTTTGTTACATACTTGAAACTAAAATACATTAGAGATAGCTTAAAAAATAATTCAAAAATAGTTAAAATACCCCTAATCTAGGACCCATTCGCCACTTGGGGTGAATGAGTCCCTAATCAGGCTTGACCTGCACTATCTAGCATCTAAAAATCACTTAAAAACACTTAAAAATTAGTTAAAATATTTTCAAAATCCTTAGCCAAGACCCATTCACCACTAAAGGTGAATGAGTCCATGATCAAGACCTTAATCTACATTTTATAGAAATTGAAATCTTAGTTTCAGGCTTTTGTTTACTCTTGTTACATTTTTGTTTCAGTTTTTTGATTTGCTATTTCATCAAATTCACTGCATCTAGCTTAATTTTCTCCATTTAGTGCATTAAAATAATTTAAAATTGTATTTACAATATTTAATTTTTAGTTTATTGCATTGTGTAATAAATAAATTGTATTATTTAGAGTCTAAAAGTTGTATTTCATTCTAGGTCATTGCATTACCTCATTCCATTTTGGGTTTGCACACTAGGTTTTTAAAACTTGTATGAGCTTTAAAACTTGGTGTCTTATTAGAAATACTATTATAAGACAATTTGAGGCTAATTTCATCCCATAATATCTCACTCGATGTGGATCTTGGGTTTTCTAGCTCTCTTTCTGCTAGTGTTGATAATCAACCCTCTATGGCTCAGAGTTTGCATACTTCATTTCCCATGAATTCATCTCCTATAACCAATGTGCTTAATGTTAGCAACACCATCCGTACCATCACCACTTATACTCAAGCTTTGGGGTGTACTCAAAGCTAAGGTGGAAATTCAATTCCATCTTCTACAATACCGATATCCATTCCTACATACACTAATACTCAACCTACAACAAAATTTCAACCTACTACAACCATTCAACCTATTGTAACATTTCAAGCTACCACAATAATCATACCTACTAGCATATGTAGTGTACACTTCCTTAGGTATTCCCATAGGGAATCCTTCTAGTTTGGTGCATGGACTATATCAAGATACATATGAAAAACTGAAAGCATGGATCAAGATGCATAATGGTTTTTCTTTTCCAATGATTGGCTCAATTGTAATGCCCCATCGAGCAACCCTAAAGGAAGTTGTAATTAACGACTTAAGAGAACCAATTTTTTTTTTAAAGTGTAATTAACATACACATTCACTTACTAATTAACAATAACAACAACCCTTGCCATATACACTCAACCAAGTACACTGTCAATCCAAACTAGACAACATGGTGAAGCAACCACCAACCAAGTCTCCAAAAACACATAACCATGGATTAACATACATAATACACATATGTACCAATACACAACACCAGAAACCATCAAAATACTACACTAGGGTCCAACTGGACACCGAAAAGTGGCATACCAATCCATGATAAAGGATCCATGAACCAAGAACAACTAACCATCTCAAATAAATCTAGCATCATACCAGTGGCTTGATGGTGTTAGGTCATACATAGAGTGAGACCATCCAAACAAGAACACAATGACCTATCTCTTATTGTGTAAGGTGATCAACCTCCAAGAGATAGTCATCACACATAGGTGAGTAGTGGGTCCTAGCTGCATAACAACCTCACATACCCCCATCCTCAATGTTTTCAGTGTCTACTTCCTCATACACACTCACCAAGTCCGTCTCATACATCCTTGGAGATGAATCACAATACAAAACATAGCCGACATTAGAAACAACAAAGATAACTAGCTTACCCACCAAGTTCATGTGAACCCCAATTTGATACCTACACAAACAAAGCAAACAATCACAATATTATTAGATCATATGCAAGGTAAAACAAGGATTCCCCATGAAGTCCATTTGCAATACTCAAAATAGGAAAGAAAATGAATAACTAACTAAAGAAAGAAATGAAATCCTATTCTAAGATGCAAACTCTTGATCCCATTGGGGAATTGGTGCCAATGAGATGTTGCAATTGGCCCTTTCCCAACTCCTTTGTGTGATTGTTGATGATTGATCCACTTGATGATGAAGAACAATGTGAGTTCTTGAGAAAACCTGCAGTAAGCTAGCTAAGATCTTGCTTTGAGAATGAAGTTGAGTAGAGTATGTTTACTCAAGATGTGGATGTTTGAATGAGAGGAAGAGTCTCTCATTTATAGATCTCAATCTTGGAAGAATGAATGAAAATAAGCAATGTGGGATAAAAGATAATCCAATGGCATTGTGCCACTTGTCCACATGTGATTGGAGGAGGAATGAGCACATTTTGGTCAATGTGTATGATAAATGCCATTGGATTCAAATTTGAATTTTGAATGTGACATGTGAGAGGGAAATAGAAATGAAGTTAATGTCACTTGGCTCAATGCACAAGGACATGTAAGAGGCATTGAATGCCTTGTTGGAAGGACCAAGCCCATTTGAATTTTGAATTCAAATTGAGGGAATATTCCCTTTTGATGCTTTGTGAGGGAAATAGAAGAATTAATAAATAAAATTATTTGATTTATTGTGCAACTTGCATTCTCTAGAAGATTTTAGTGAAAGGGATTAAGTTAATCATGGTTTTGATTAATTTAATGAAGAATTAGATGATTTGACAATTTAGACTTAAATAGACGAATTAATTTAAATCAGAATTGAGAGGAAATAGTTTATTAAATAAATGATTTGATTTATTTAACCAAAGAGGAATATGTTAGATTAAATCAAATAAGGTTTAATTTATTTAATTTAATAGGAGGAATTTAGATATTTAATTTAAATAAAATGAATTATTTAAATGAACAGAGAAAGTTGATTAATTTAATCACCAGAGGAGAAAGACCTAATTAAATAAATAATGATTTATTCAATTAAGGGATGAAAGGTGTTGATAACCTGAGAGTATGATTCAAGATGAAACAATGTTAATATGATCAAAATCAGGTGCATGTATATTTTACATGTCTATATTTTTCCCCTCTTTGAAGCAATGTACTTGTTGCATTGATTCAAAGAATAATCTGTTGTGATCAAAGTTCAAAAATTTATCAATTTTTCAGATGCCCCACTGTTGCCCCAACGAAAGGAATTACGCTGGTATACTACCCCCTCGAGAGATCGAGTGGAAATGTATGATTTTTCGATCGAGATCATGATAAAATGCAAGAGGAGTGGTTCTATTGATCAGAGGATGTAAGATAATTCTTTGATGTAGATAATTCTGATGATGTATAGACAGTCATCGGCCATGGGTAGCCTCATGTATATTTTGATACAACACACCGATTTTAGATAGAAATGTTAGTAAAGATAGAAGAATAAAAAGAATAAGATGGATGGAAGGAGGATCCACACAAGTTCACATTATTACCAACGATGATGATGTATTGCTTACAAGAAGTTGGGATTTTCAAAGGGCCAATTGCTTTATGTTTGATAACACACATAGGTACGATGCATCAAGGTATAAAGGACTAGGATGGCATTGTACCTAGTGTGATGGACTTTGACTTGACAATCAGATAGGAATATTCTTGTTCACACTTAGCATATATACTTCATTCAGGATATAGTTCAGACATTCTAAATATCTCGGGCCAAAACACAAGAAAGCAAGTTTTCCTATGTGGTCAACAAGATACCTAAAATATCCTCCCTACAAACCAAACAAAACATGCACAACTATGTTATTTTACAAGCATATCCCACAAGCATAGAAGATAAAAGATAATGATCACTGCCCCATTCCTTTCTCTATAAACCTGTTTTGTTTAGGCATCATCGAAAGGTCCTTGGAATGAGTGCAAAATAAGATAAGTAAAAAAGACCAAATTAAGTAAACAAACAAGCTAATGTTCTTCATACCACTAGCCAAGGCTAAACTACTGTGAGGGGTACCTGATGCTTATGTCCATTGTAGGAAAGCTTCATCCTAGGACATGTAGTGATTAGGGTTTTGGTGAGACTGATTGGGTGATAAGCTATTGATACTCTGAGTTGACCAACTTGCTTGCTTACTAACTTAGACTTCTAAGACTTTGATGATTAGAGCGTTCACTTTGGAACCTGCTAAACTTGCTTCTGACTAACTCACCAAAGGGTGATAATGACGATTGACTTTATTATGAATGATGTCAATCACGGGTGAAAGCGAGATGAAATGGATGCACCGTTTTGGGTTTTTCAAATATTTTTGAGGTTGTTTTTGGTATCTTCACATTTTTCAATGTTTTTGGTATTTTGTGTCTCTGGGGCCGATCAAGGATGGCCTTGCCTACGTTTAAGCTCAAAGATGACGTAGTTCGGAAAACAATTGACTTGACTGCTAATGAGATAGATGGGCAAACGGATTGCCAATGCGATGGATGCCTAAGGACTGACCCTAACTATCTCGGGGGATGATCAAAGATCAACCTTGCCTACGTTCAAGCTCAGAGATGACGTAGTTTGACAAGGTGGAAGACTGACAAGACTAAATGATGAATTTTGAAGATTTTCTAATATTTCGACATGTTTTTGGATTTTTGATGTTTTTGGTTTTTTCTAATGAATTTTTTGAATGTTTTTGAGTTTTTTGCATGATTTTGATGATTTGGATATGAATATGTGATGATATCAGTGCTTTGTTTGGGATTTTGTTGAAAACCAAGCTTATTGTTGATCAATCAGATTGATGGATTGATAGTTTGACTAAGTGTGTTAAGTCAAACAAAAGTGATAATGCACTTGTAAATTCTAGGAAGTTGTGTTATCCCAGAGTAAACTCGTACAAAAGGATAATTTGGCTAGGTGTGCTAAGTGAAATGAGGTGATTATGGATTTGATAATTTGGCTAAGTGTGTTAAGCCAAACAAACATGATAATTAACTTGTAAACCCAAGGAAGTTGTGTTATCCTAGAGTAAACTCGTGCCTAAGATGATAGTTTGACTAAGTGTGTTAAGTCAAACAAGGTGATGATTGATTGGATCCGATTGATCAAGATTGATGAAACTTGATTTGGAACAAAATAGCTTTGATGATGTGACGCTGAAGTACACATTAGATGCAACTGATATTGATTGTTTGGATTGATGTTTGATTAAATATCATCTTGTCAAAATATGCCATGGGCTAGTGATTTGGATTGATGCTCACAAATGCTTTGACAAATTTACTTTCATGTTTGCCAATGCTTGGATCACCACATGAGTGGGAGGATATATCTAGATTTATTCTTGAAGCAAGATGAAAATGTTTGCCCCCAGTGTCTAGCAATGTTTGAACGACCATGGGTGGATTCTTGGATAGATGGATACGGTAAGCATGCAAAGAATGCCAAGGACTATCTTGTGACAAGATAAGGGTGTTCAAACAAAGGAATCCTCATTCAGATAATGCTTTGAGGCTCAGATAACGTTGGATAGGATGGGATCAATGAAAATGACCCATGTCAAGATGACTACCATAAGCAAGTGTTTTGTGTGCACCAAAATTTTCCAAGATCAAGATAACTTGGAGTATGGATGCAGATGGATGAAAATGGATTGGATAAACGATTCATGGATGAATGGATGATATGGCCGAAATGTTGGCTTTATTATGGATGCAATAAGATGCTTTCTCCTTAACTGGCACACGTAGATGCTCGATTCTACACATGATGCCTATTTGCCAGGTTTTCATCATGGCACTTGTCCAAAGCGCCATTGAAGTGGTTTTCACTAGAGGAAGATTTTTTTCTTTACTGTTTTCAATCCTTTTTTTGATTTTTTTTTTGGATTTTTATATTTTTTGATTTTTTTGTATTTTCTGAGAGATTTTAAGCTGATTTTGAACCACCTGGTGGTGCTGATGTAGATGCTTCTATCATAACATGCCATTGGTAGCCTGCTTGAAAAAGTTGTCTTGCTAAGATACATGCACTTGTATGCAACTTTTGAGATCCCTGATCTGTTTTGCTAATACCGGAGTTAACTCTGTCTCTGTGTGCACATCATGATAGAGTGCCTTCTGAATCCTTATGATGAAGGGTTTCTACCAATACATGGTCAATGTGAGAATTGGATATCATGCGTGGAGGCGTGGATGGAGTGTGTTTAGGTATAAAAGATGGATTGGTCGATAGTTTGGGACCTTTGATTTTCCAAACTTGGGAAGATGAGCAATGATGGGTGGATACGGAAGTGTGCATGGAATTAGGACCAACTGCTTGATACACTTTGTATGCTGCTTGAGAAGCATGCTTTTTCCTTTGTGGACATCTTTGATGGATATTTTTCCCTTTTTGATTTTGCCCCATAGTTTCTTTGACTGATGGAGTTTGATAGGGATAGTCTTTCTTTGTATTCTTTGGTATCCATATGTATTTGATTTGTCCTTTATGATTCTTAGCTTCTTTTTCTTTGATAAAATTCTTCATGCTTCGATTCAAGTCTTTCTTTTGATGTTGGTCCCAATTTGTGGATGGGGTGATGGGTGGATGAAGATTCATGACGTGGCTGGTTGTAGTATTGGCATTGATTTCATCATAAGGGTTCTTTGTGCTCCCTACGTTGATGCTTTCTCGAGATGAAGTTGCCCCAAATTTTGTGGAAGTATCACTGATATGTTCATATCCCTTGATTGCTGAATAACCAAGGCCTTGACACTTAGGATTGCCAACAATCTGCACTAGTTCTAAGATACCCTGTTCATCTAGGCCTAATCCTCTACCTTGATAATTCATCTGTTGAAACATTTTGTTTGCAATAAGATATGATTTACCTTGGAAATAAGGTGCTAGTCCTTCTCTGCTCTGTCGTGGCTCTTCAAAAGTCTCAACTTCTTTATTGACGAGATATCTTGCTCTAAGAAAGGTGAGTGATCCAACTTTATAAGTGATAGGATCCTCCACATGTGGGATAAATTCCTGATTGATCTCTTTAGCTTGATCTTGTGACATATCAGATTGTAGTGCTTCTTCAAGAAGTGTTGATGCTTCGCTGTCCACACAAAATTCTTCCTCATGACTCACTTCATAGGATGTTTCTGATTCATGACTTATGTACAAGCCTTCTTCATGATTTGTTTCTTATATGTCTTTGGATTTCTCTATATCTTGATCATGTGTACAAATATTAAGAGTAGGAGACTCTTGTTTTGAATGATGATCATCTGCGTGTCCATCCAAAGAAAGCATCTTATGGGTAGATGGAGGACTATGTACTATGCGGATATGGTCATCATTTGCAACATCTTGTATAGATAGGAGAGTGTCCATTATATCATTGTAGTAGCTTGGAGATACAAATTCTCGATCTTGAGTGATTTCAAAATTGCTTTCGACATGCTTTGGATCAAGTTCTTGACATAGGTCAATTTCAAAGAATGGATTGCTTTCTTGGATATCTTCATTAGGCATAGGAAGATTCTCAAATGTCATGAGGTCAAAGGATGGCCATATGTTTTGGAGAGGATCATTGCTAGACCTTGGTGAAAGATGTTGATCATGCTTTGGAATAAATTCTTGAGATATGTCCTCTAACTCATTAGGTGATGTATTGACGTTTTCAACATTATCATTGGTCAAAGGATCTTGATCATCATTTTGAATGATTGTGGTGGGAATCAGTTGCAAGATTTGTTGTGGGAGTAAGACCTGTGTTTTCTGCTGAGCCAACAATGCTTGTTGTTCGTCATGTTGTTTTTGTGCCAACAATGCTTTTTGTTGGGCTTGTTGTTGAGCTGCTTGTTGATGGATTGCTTGCAATAATGCCCTGAATTGTGTTTGCTCTTGTGCTTGTGCTTATACTTGCACTTGGGCTTGAGCTTGTGTGGCTTGTTGTTTTTGGAGTGCCTTTTTGTGGGAAGCTTCTTGAGCGGCTTGCAACATGATGGAGAATGAATTAGTCATGTTGTGCTTTGGCGGTGGTGGCAGTGGTGGTGGTGGTGGTTTGGGAATGGTGTTGATTGTTGGGATTGCTTGAATGGTTGCCATCAGTTGTTGCGATCTCGATGGAAAAATGGGATGATTTGGTATGATGTTTTGATTTATGAAGGGGGTGTTGCTCAGATTTGGTTGATTGATGGTTGGTAAAGGGGGAAGACTCATGCCTTGATTTTTTGATTGATAGATTTGTAAGTTTTGACTTTGATTTAAATCTATCAAAGGGAAAGGTGTTCCAAAATTTGGATTGGGTATGCTCATATTTGTTGTACCATTGATGTTTGTATGAGATAATGATCCCATGTATGCATTGTACAAGCTTTGAAAATCAAATGGTATTGCAAGGCTTGGGTAGTTTAGTTGATTTGGGTTACTCATGATGGATGGATCCAATTTATATTCCATGCTCCTCTTGTGTTTTGACCTTGTTGAACTCCAATGGGTTTAGGACCAAGGATGAGATGAAGGATGAAATGGGTGAATGATATGGGTGTTTTGATCTTTTAGGAACTTTGGATCAATGCTAGACTTTAAATATTGATTTGATTCAATTTTGATTGTGGATATTTTGACTAGGTGTGTTAAGTCAAACAAGATGATTATGCACTTGCAAACCCTAGGAAGTTGCGTTATCCTAGAGAAAATGTGTACACAAGATGATAATTTGGCTAGGTGTGTTAAGCCAAACAAGGTGATTTTGATTTTCTAAAAGTCTAGCATAAATGATGTTTCCAAGGTTCCAAAAGTTGTTGGTGAGATGAGATTTGGTTGATGTTTGAGAGATGAAGTGTTTGAATTGATCCTAGATGACCCTATGAGGACCTACTTACAAGACCAAGGTAATGAAGAACATGTTTTTCCCTAAAAGTATTTCAAGCCAAAAGACTAATGTTTGCATGAAAACCAAATGACTCAAAAACAAATCAAGCACATGTGTGATTCAATTTGTCTCTTTATCTTGGTTAAATGAGGTTCTTTTTATCCAAGACACTTGCTTGCTTAGGTTTTCAAACTATATGTCTAGTGTCCCATTCTCTTTCTCATCCCACAAGGTCCTTTGTGTGGAAATCGAGGAAAATAGGGAAAAAGTTTCCTTATGTTTATCCTTATTGGAAACAAATGATGGTAGAACTTGTACACTTAGAAACCTCTAGGAATGTGATTCCTAGGGAAAGCAAGAGTGGGCAAGTTCGTCAATAGGTATTTGTTTCCCACAAGGTGTTTGAAATTTCAAGGTTTTTGTGTATGTTCATTTTTCAAAATGTTTTCAAGATCAAGCAATGTGTTTTTTCCAAGCACTTTTACACTCCTAGGTTGATGAGGCAATACCTTGTTGGGTTCCCACTTGGATAAATCTAGCTGCGCATATCTTGTGTGAATGGCTAAATGCTTGACCACACTGGCTCCCCTCCACGGTACTCACTTATTCGGGTCAACCAAGCATTAGTACCCATGAATCTCCCATGGAATACCTTCCATTTCCATAATAAGATCGCATGTATAACGTGGGGCAGCTTCAAAGGACATGACATTTTGCACCAACAAGATAGACAAGGTTTTGGCCTTTTTCTAAACAAGGGGTTCTAATGCGGGCATTCCGTTCGTGGGGGATTATCCAACATCGGTGAGAGTCCATTTATGTCCATCTCGTCGGAATAATCCTCGTGATTCTTGAACTTTCCTCAAGAATCCACACTTATATACCGGTTGGAAGTCGCTTGGCTTTAGCGTGTTCCCAGTTGGGTCGTTCCCTTGGGTGAGTACTTTTTCCCACAAGGCAGGCCCTCTAAGATAAATAATAGTGAACAAACATATCCCGTCGTTTACACAAGCTTCGTTGAAAAACAAAGGGGAAAACCTCCCCAATATGTCATGCTCACACTCGCATGTTTTGTTCAATCTTAAGTGCCCAAATCAAAATGTGGAGGAAATCTTTTTGACAAGTTAATATCACTAAAATGATTTTGATTCTCAAGATCGTTGTAAAGTGCAAGAGAAGCGCATATGTATTTTAGTGATATTAATTTGTGATAAAGTTTGCAAAACATAAAAGACACTTGTTCATTCTATCCTTCAAAGCAATGATGAATTGTTTTTAAAAGCACCAAAGGAAGTGTGAAATTGCCTGGTTCAATTATTACCTTTCAAACCAACTCTAGTGTATTTGCCTAAAATTCTTTTAAGCCCCTTGGCAACCTTAGAAAACAAAGTTTGTTTTGTTCTTTTTAAATCCCAATGAAAATTTAGTATTCTAAGGTCAAATATTTTAACAAGTTTCTTAAGGAGTGTTAAAGAACACTTAAGTGTTTAAAAACACTTTACACAAAATAAACATGGTATCATAAAAAGATAAATTTGATTTTTCTTTTTAAAGGATAAAGAAAATTTAGTGTCCTAAGAGCATGAAAGTAAAAAAATCCTTGGAAAGGGATTATAATTTCTCCCAAAGTGTTAAAAAACACTTGTTACAATGATGTCATAATTTTTTATTATTTCATTTCCATGCTCCATGATCCTTTAAAACCTACAATAAAAGCTTCAAATGCTATATAAAATCAAGAAATTAGAAGATATGAGGGTTAGATAAAATATTAAGCATATAAACCCTAAAACTTAGACCAAGTTTCATGGTGTTTTGACATTAGGTGAAAGTTTGAAAATTTTAACTCTATCAAAGTTGAGAAAAAACTACACCATTGGATAGCTTATGAAATTCTACCCCATTTAAAAACGAAAGCTTTGAAAAAGACTAAAAAATGACCAAGATACGACCATTTTAAAACTGGATGAAAAACCAAAAAAGCATATGCGGTTCTATTTGCAAGTGCGATGCTATATAGCACCGCGTGGTGCTCTTTGGAACAGGTGCGGTGCTAAACAGCGCCGCGCAGTTCTCTGAGTGCGGTGGAGTTTGCGGGTGCTGTGCTAAACAGCGTCACGTGGTTCTCTGGGTGCGGTGGAGTTTGCAGGTGTGGCAGAGTTTGCATTTTAGGTGGTGCAATATAGCACCACACCTGCAAATGTGGTGCAATACAGTGCCGCAGACCTGTAACCTGCCAAAAAAAATAGAAAACAACAAAATTTTCAACAAAAAACGTGATTTGAACTCGAGATTTTCCCTCCTTCTAGCGCCAAAATGTGAACCCCAATTTGATACCTGCACAAACAAAGAAAACAATCATAATATTAGTAGATCATATGCAAGGTAAAACAAGGATTCCCCATGAAATCCATTTGCAATACTCAAAATAGGAAAGAAAATGAATAAATGAATAAAGAAAGAAATGAAATCCTATTCTAAGATGCAAACTCTTGATCCCATGGGGGAATTTGTGCCAATGAGATGTTGCAATTGGCCCTTTCCCAACTCCTTTGTGTGATTGTTGATGATTGATCCACTTGATGATGAAGAACAATGTGAGTTCTTGAGAAAACCTGCAATAACCTAGCTAAGATCTTGCTTTGAGGATGAAGTTGAGTAGAGTAAGTTTAATCAAGATGTGGATGTTTGAATGAGAGGAAGAGTCTCTCATTTATAGATCTCAATCTTGGAAGAATGAATGAAAATAAGCAATGTGGGATAAAAGATAATCCAATGACATTGTGCCACTTGTCCACATGTGATTGGAGGAGGAATGAGAACATTTTGGTCAATGTGTATGATAAATGCCATTGGATTCAAATTTGAATTTTGAATGTGACATGTGAGAGCGAAATAGAAATGAAGTTAATGTCACTTGGCTCAATGCACAAGGACATGTAAGAGGCATTGAATGCCTTGTTGGAAGGACCAAGCCCATTTGAATTTTGAATTCAAATTGAGGGAATATTCTCTTTTGATGCTTTGTGAGGGAAAATAGAAGAATTAATAAATCAAATTATTTGATTTATTGTGCAACTTGCATTCTCTGGAAGATTTTAGTGAAAGGGATTAAGTTAATCATGGTTTTGATTAATTTAATGAAGAATTAGATGATTTGACAATTTAGACTTAAATAGACGAATTAATTTAAATCAAAATTGAGAGGAAATGGTTTATTAAATAAATGATTTGATTTATTTAACCAAAGAGGAATATGTTAGATTAAATCAAATAAGGTTTAATTTATTTAATTTAATAGTTGGAATTTAGAGATTTAATTTAAATAAAATGAATTATTTAAATGAACAAAGAAAGTTGATTAATTTAATCACCAATGGAGAAAGACCTAATTAAATTAAGGGATGATTTATTTAATTAAGGGATGAAAGGTGTTGATAAGCTGAGAGTATGATTCAAGATGAAACAGTGTTAATATGATCAAAATCAGGTGCATGTATATTTTACATGTCTATAGTTCATAAAGAAGAAAAAAAATTAAGGTTCCATCTCAACATTAAAGAAATAAATACGCGTAATTTCAACATTGAATCAAATATATAACTACTAGGTTTATAAGAAAATAAGATCACAAGTTGTGGCTAAACCTTCACAATCAAATATAACAAAGGGTTGGCCCTCACAATCAACTGAAAAAAATCATCAATAACCGAAAAGAAAGTTCACAATCTTTAAAATTCCACTATACAACAACTGTGTGACTAGTTACTAGCCACCAAACGAGGAAGGAGGAAACAACGTCTGACTAGAATGATAATAGCCCTCATGTGATGCATAGTGAGTCCATCGAACAAGTAGGCTAACCAAGACAACCTTATAGGAACATCCAATTCCATAACCCATGGGATACGTATCATAAATTTCCCACTAAAACCTTTTATCAAGTTTCTTTCACGCTACTATTTTCCACAAAGTACATCATGCTAAAGTAAAAGACATGAACATGTGATCACTTAAAAATTCCATTAACAACTCTCCATTAACATACACATTCACTTACTAATTAACAACAACCTCTAAGGCTACAAGGTTGGGATTACTTAAACCCACACACACATCTTACATATAACCATAACATTAAATTACTTTAAGCAATAAGTATTAAATCAACATAAATGTATAACATAACATAATGAGACAACTATCCAAGATATAATTTTAATAATCATTAACATAATCAATAGTTACAACACTCATTCCTGGAATGAGGCAATAGTACATATGTGTTACAATTACAGAATTCCACCTCATAAACATAAGAGGGATAAAAAAACTAATTACAAATTGAAATAATACAATGCTATAATTTAAAATAAGAACCACGAGCTATCCAATTGGATGTCTCGTCACCAAGTACTAAAGATAAAGGGGGACCCAATGGTGTATGGTGCATGTTCCACCCAACCAAGTGGTACCCAAAGGCCCATCCCCCATGCTAGGAGATAGTAACAACGTAACATGGACAAAGATCTACAAACTCTAACCAAAGGCTGACTCATACTGACATAACCAAACAAATGAACTAAACAAGTACAACTCTCACATCACTGACATAGGTCACATTGCTTCCAGACATAAAATAGATCAAGTATGTTCAGAGAACCATACACATAAAACAATTAACAACTATTGTCATAGCTAGAGTGTCATCGCACAGTTAGTCATGAGATCTCCTCTGGGAATTATTCATAGGCTCCGATAATCCTAGTGACCTCAACCAAACCCTGGCCCTCATGCTCACTCATGCAGAATCAAATACCTCTCATAAGGACAAGATAGATGACTATGCCATTTCAGGCCCTCTCACTCATCCCAAGTCTAAATGAGTCCTTGTGTCTATAAGTGAGGCTAGATTATCTTGATTAATATGAAATGCATCCTAATCATCTAAGTACATTAATTTAGTTATCACTTGATTAAATCACTTCTGAAGGTTACCTAGTTTACCTCTTTGGGCTCTGACACCTAATAGAAGCCACTCTTCTAATGGACAACACACATACAAACCAATCACCAAGGGAATCTCAAGTACACACAAACTAGATAACATAACCACTCCAACTCTAGGAGGAAACATAAAATAAAACTCACTCCAAACACTTGGAGGCAATTGAAAACATAATCCACTCCTTCCAAAGGAGGCACAAAACATCCTCGTTTGTGGAAACTGGGTAAATCACTGACAAGACACCATGCACTACCCAAGGGAGATACAATTGGTTGACATCACTTTACAACAACCCCCATCCTCTAGAATCCTCTGGAAGACTTACAATTTTTTACTAACACTTAACCCATTTCCCAAAACACAACTTGAAGGAAAAGTTACAAAAAGCATTCAAGTCATAATTCAAATCTAATATTTAAATTTCTTAAATCCATCCTCAATCAATAGGTAGCATTGACAAAATCAAAGACACAATAACTGGGTTAACTCAAATTATAATAAAACCCTATTTCCTCTTCCATTATTGGAAATCTAAAATAATTAAACTCACTTCCCTTTACGAAATACAGAGAAAATAAAACATTTAAGGCAATCATGAGGAAATTACTATATTTGGATATACTAAATCCATATCTATCCCATATTCCAATCACAATAATTTAATTGCCCTATAAATAAATTAAAATAAATAATTACCTCCTGAATAAAACTCCTTTACTTTTAAAACGACATAAATCTATGCAATTAAATCTTTTCAATTATCTAACAAAAACCTATATCTCTTTCAATTTTCCATTTAAAACATGTAATATCTTCAATTTAAAATATCTTTTTCCATATCAATTTTGGCCATGTATTCAAATCTTATCTTTTAAAAGCTCCATGCAAAACTAAATTACATGCACCTAAATAAAACAACACATATATTGAATATATTCCTAATTGAAAATATTCATGTAATATATACATTAAATATATATATCAATATATTTAACTATATATAAAAAAATATCCACTATCATTTACAAAATATCCTTTCAATGTATTCAAAATAAATAAAACTCTACTAATAATATTCCATAAAGTGTATATACAAATATACATATATACATTATATATATTTTACCTCTTATATATATAAATGTATATATATATATTTAATATTAATTTTATTTAACATTTAATTCCGAATTTCTTCGGAAGCGGTGGAATTGACCGCAGGTTAAAGAGAATGTAATTATATATATAAAAAAGACATAAAATTTTGGGGAGGGGTCGACTGTAGCCAAACCCCCCTCCCTTCTCTCCATGGCGCGACCTACAGGGGGTTGCGCTGCTATATGAGACAATGCTCCCTCCACTAAGTGGAGGGTGTTGCCTCATAAGGAAGCCGAAACCTCCCTATGAGGGGCGGCGGGGTGTCCATAGCACTCCCACCCAAATACTAACACATAAAAAAAACCAACAATGAATGAAATTCACGTTTTCTCGAATTTCGTGATTTCCAGAAACCAAAAGCACTGTACAGACGACGAATCTCATAAACTTAAAATAAAATTTACAAATATAAATTATATATATCTATCATATGTTTATACATATGCATATATAATATATATATTTAACCAAAATTTCTACTTAAAACAAATTGAGGAATTTTTTTTGAAACATTCACCTATAGGTGATAATATGAAAATTTTCGAAAGAACAATCTAAAATTCATAGAAGTTCAAAACTAAACCTTTTAATTAATCTTCTCTCAAATTCACAGACAATAATAGAACAAGAAAATTAAGAATGATCTAGGTCACATTCAAAAGCTTTAAAATCCTCTAGGTTTTTCCACCCAATTTCTACATAGGTTTTTGAATTTATTTTTATTTTTATTTCTACAGTGATTGAAATTTCCTAAAACAAATCTAAGTGTAGTTTTACCCATAAGTTTGATGTAATAACAAACTAAAATTTTCCTTAAATAAACTAAATTCAACATAGGTTTCATAATTTCCCTGAAGAAATTTCACGGGAAAACCATAAACTTTTAATGTTATTTATTTATTTTCTTTCTTCTAACAACAAAATTATATTCCTAAATAGATTTAACAATCAAATCTTTAATCACTACTATTTTAAAAGAAAACCAAGAACAATACAAAAAACACAGAAGAAAACCTGAGTCAAGAAGCTTTAGGAAATAAAAATTTGATGCAGAGCCTCCTCCAAAGCTTCCACAACCTCTATCCAACAATCCAGTGATTCCAACCAAGAAAGCAATCCACAAACGCAACAAAATTTTTCAGAATAACTCTAATGTAATTCTACAGCCAAGAATTTCCCAAAACCAAAACCCCTGTGTATTTTTCAAAAATCTTCCTCTAAAAAAAATATCTTTTTCTTTCCAAATATATCCTCCCACTCCTGTGAATAAACTTTCCTCTTTCTTTTCAATTTTCCCAAAACTCTCTCCCGTGAATGAATTAGCAAAAAACTCTTTAATCAATTCAACTCTCACATGCTGGCATAATTGAAAATATTTTCAACAACCAAATCTAATATTGATTTCATTTAATAATTCCAAATAATAAATTAATTCCAAAAATTGAAACTAATTCCCCAAATACAAATTTAATTCCAAATTCTAATATAATTCCCACTAATCGAAATAAAATTCCAAAATTAATTTTAATTCTTTTCTTTCTTTTAATTTTCTTAACATCACATTAATTAATTAATTTAATTATTTAATAACTAAATTCATCCCCATGGATTAAATTTAATTAATTAAATAAATTAAATTAAATTAATTAATTTAAATATAAACTTATATCCACAATTTCAATTTAAAATTAAATAACCATTGGCATAATTTAATGCAATAATTCTAAATACTTATTTCGAAATCAAGAATCCCTTCAGAATTAAATAACATTAAAACATGGCAAACAACGGCTCGACACACATGACTGACAACACACTATGGCTAGGCTGTAGACTTGACACAAGTTACCTAGCTACTATCTCCCGTTCAACTTAACCGTTGGATCGACATGCTCAAACTTGTGAAACCAGGTGGAGTCGATGTCATGTACCTACAATCCTAAAAAACAAGTAAATAACAACATATAATATAAACAACAAAAAATATACACCATGAAGATGAAATCACGAAATCACAGGGAACTCACAAGCGAGTGATGCGAACCTGTCCCCTTCACCAATACACTCATGAACACTGAAACTTCCATCCTACTTAATAATCTCATAAGAAAATACATGTTATATCAACCAACATCATTACACCAATTAAAGCATGTAAACTAAAGCATCAGATAAACCACATCACATCACATAATAGTTCATCGCTCTATAAATAGAGATCAAATACACACACAGGATATAGTATCTAAAAATCCAAAACACAACTCAAAGAAAAACAAGGACACATAGTCTAGTCTAGAAAGAAAAATAGAGGGGTGTTACATCAATAGATCTCCCTTTAAAAGTTGGACCAAAAAAATTAAATGTATTATTCACAATCATCCCATAATCAGACCAATTTTGTGTGAAGGTAGGTTATTCATGGATTTTCTCCAAGAATATCATCACTTCGATTATGCATAAATGTCTAAAGTTTCCATTTGGAAATGATGTCTTTACTATACATAATAGTGGGTTTAATCATACATTTTCCCAAAGGGAGCTTTTCATTATATTTCTTTTGGTCTGAACCTATGGAACCTAGTAAGCCTCATGAGGATTTATTTTTCAAATCATATCAAAAAGTTCAAGGGAAAGTCATAGAAAAATTATCCCTTCGAAACATGCCTCAACCTATGACTAAAACACTTATCCTTGACAAAGCAATGATTGAATTTAAAAACATCCAAGAGTAACCTATAACAACTCCTATAATTTTCTATAAAAGACCGTGAGATAAGGAAAGTAATCCCATTGTCCCTCCTAAAATAAAACAGGTTTACAAACCTAAAGAGAAAGAAGTTGAACAACCTCCTATTGTTTATTTCATTCCTCCCAAGGAAGAGAAGGAACCTATGATTGACAAGCCCACTCTTACACAAATAAAAATTGAAAATAGATTGAAATGGAATTGAAATGCTAGAGAGCATAGGCATAGACATTGTGTTATTGCTAGTATGTTATAGACTAAAGCAGATAAGAACAACATAGAAAATAAAAATCCGAACTTACCTAAAACAATACATGATGACTCTATATCCTCACCGCAACATAAACATGAAACTTCCATGGAATTTTTCATTTGACATCCCATTTCTATTAATCTAGATGATGAAATTGATATTGAAAAGATAGATGAAAAAGAGTATGATGAATTGAACACATTATTTTCTTCTTCTATGAGCTTAAATAAAAAATATCCTATAAAGAGTGCTGAACTTGGTGCTTCCCATAGTTTGGTACTGTTCGTTGTCTCTTTGGCTAGTTGTCCACCTTCCATTTATGCAAATTGAGATTTGGATGCAAATGACCTACTCTAGGTTGACTCGCATGTTCCTGACTAGTATTTTTCTTTTGCATGTTTCTTTATGTGATCCCCTATGACATTTCGTTTGATGTATCTCTCTCTTTTTGTAGATTCTTCTATATGTACCTACTTCCTTCCTTTTGTGCATTTTTCATTTGCCTTGTGTTTTCATTTTGGGGGTGATGCAAGGTGTTGAGACATTTAGGGCTCTTCCATGTTCACCCAAGAGATTTTATTTTATTTTTCATTTGTCTTTTGTTTTCCTTTTGGGGATGATGCAAGAAATTGAGACATTTAGGTCCCTTCCATGTTGACCCAAAATATTTTCTTTTATCTTTTCATTTGTCTTGTGTTTTCCTTTTGGGGATGACCTAAGGCATCGAGACATTTATGTCTCTTCTATGTTGACTCAAAATTATTTCTTCTTTATTTTCACTCTCTTTGTGTCATTCTTCTAGTTCTATGAGTATTTGGGGAATGATGATAGTTCCGAGCTCTAAAAACAAAATTATAGAAAAGAAATACTGACCCCAAATCCATAGATCCCTTATCTAGTTTTGAGGGCAACCCTTCCTTCCTATTTCATGGCATAGATTTATTTCGGAAACACATGACTTGGCATAGGGTTTTTTAAGGAAAGTTCTCATGTCTTAGGAGAAAACATTGGCTACTTTAAAGCAATTTCTCACAATAATGGTGTTACCAACCACTTTAAAGTGGGGGCATACATCGATGACATCTTTCGACATATTTCATGGCATTATTTTCTTTTTTCTTGTGACATTTCCCTTTCTTGGAGGTTTCATTGGGATTGATTTCCTCCAAGAGCATAATATTTTTAAGCATATGATATCCCTTAGTGGCATGATGCAAAGCGAGAGACATCCCATAAGTGGAAATTTGATACTCTTTGACTTTTCCTCTCTTGGAGACATTAGGAATGATTTTCCCTTAGAAGAAGACCTTACATGAACAAAGAAAAATCCCCTTTAACAAGAACTTATAGAAAATATTCAAAAGCATTCAAAAAATCATTACATTGTGGTGACCTACTGAGGTTTTTAGGAGGATACCTTCGGTATGGTATGGGAGGATAATATGACTCTCATTTTCCACCTCATCAGGATAAATCACATAGTGGACGAAATGAGGTTCCACTACCCCAGAGTGAGCATGCATAGTTCAAATAACTCACCTAGTGGATGGACTAAGGCTCCACAACCCTAGAGTGAGCAAATAATGTTATAAACAAACAACCTCATTCCATAGTGTGTTCAAATGGTTGTGCTTGATCCTTTATTTTTCTTGGCCTTTGATAGGTTATGACTATATATATTTTTTATTGCTACATACTTAAGTGTCTTGAATGTTTACTTTAGTGTGAGTTTTTCATGGGGGAAAACTCTCATGAAAGTGGGGTAAAAATGTATTAATGGAAAAGGTATCCCTTTTTCCTACATTTCAAAATAATTAAAGACAAATTAACTTAATAATGCCTTGATTTAGTGTTGTAATATGTTTTACACATTCACATTGAATCTAGGACCCTTTTTAATAAAATGTACTTAAATTGTAACTTATTTAGGGTGTTGTAAAGTGTTCTATTACACTTTCACACTTACCTAGGGTTTCATTAATTAATTGTGGTTAATTAAAGCTTAATTGGCCCTTTAATTCAGATTCAAGCCTTATTAATTGTATTTTTCAAGGATCTATCCTGACACTCATTAATGATATTGCATAAACTTTAATTTGGAAAAATTGGTGTCCTGGAAATTTGTGTCATGACCCATTCATGCTTAGTGGCGAATGGGTCCTCCTCAAATAGGACATCCCTTTCTTGTCATATTTTAAATGGGTTTTTGGTGTTATTTCACCCCCCTGAAGCATGGTCCTAGAAAGATGTGCTAGGACCCATTTGCCCAAGGTGGTGAATGGGTCATCCCCACATAGGACACCACTTTTTGAATTTAATTGTGGCAAGATTTTAATGATTTTCAATCTTAGATTTGATGTTAGCTTGGATTACTTGAATTTCAGGTTTAATTCTTAGATTTAGTATAAATATAAGGTTAATTCACATAGTTTCATCCTAGAAAATTTATGTGTCTTCATGAGATCAAGAGAAAGAGAATTATAGAAAATTTAAAAGGAATTAAAAGGTAGATTAGTGAAGTTTTATTGCAGCTATTCAAGATTATATCATCATGTCAAAGACTAGTGCATTCAAGCATGTTGTTGAGCTAATATTGTTGATGTAGCATTGAAGATCCATTTTGCAAGCATTATTTCACATCTTGTTTGATATCAAAATCTACATTCTTCATTTCCACTTCATGTTAGTTTTTAGATTTACATTCCAAGACATCTTCTAGGGTATCAACATTTTATGTTTCATATTTCATGATTCTATTTCATTATTTCATCATAAGGTTTAATTACCTCAATGGGGTTTGACTTAGGAAAACCCCTATCCTCTAACAATCAACAATTTTTTCTCCTCTCGAATGTGTATTTGTAGGTTCATAGGTTGAAGATCAAGTTGAGAACAAGATTGAAGAAAAATTGTAAAAAATTTCATGTTGCAAATTTGTCACCTACATTGCAAGAACACAAAAACAAGGCTGCAAAAATTGTTTCAAGTTTTTGGGAGCTGACCATCAAGGATATGGGAGTGTAGATATTAAATTATAGAACCTAGATCTCATTTTTTAGAAACCTTGGCTGGGACCCATTCACCAATAGAGATGAATGAGTCCTATATGACCTAAAAAAAGCCTTCTTGCAACAACATACATATCATTCTAGCCTCTCAAAAATTTCATCATTTTTTCTATAATAATTAGGATTTATTTTTAATTATTTTTTGTATCATATCATACACATAATTGAGTGTTTTGTGGTGATAATTAGTTGTTCATCATCTTGATCAATTCATTTTGATGCAACCCTATTTTCCCTATAAACAATATATAAATATATATACATCTTATAAACAATAAACCATATATAATTACAAGGTTGAGAAACATTCTCCCAACAAATATCCCACTTCTTGAACACCTTGAAAGAGAAATTTGAGGGTGTAAACATCATTTTTTAATTGCTAGGGGCCAAAAGGCCCATAGTCTCTTAACACCATTTGAATTTTTTTGTGCTCAAAATATTAGTTAAATATTCAACAACCTCAATCAAAGTTTCTACCTTAAGCAAATTCACCCTTCCATCTTCGACCATATCTCTAAAAAAATGATTATGTACATCAATTATGTGCTTGTTCCTAGCATGAAATGTTGGGTTCTTAGCTAGACATATCACACTCTGACTATCATAATAAATTGTCACTACACCTTGTTTTATTCCAATATCTGAACACAGTATCTTAAGCCAAATGACTTCTTTATAAGCATGAGTAGCTGCCATATAATCTGATTTAGTAGTGGAAAAAGGAACCATACCCTATCTCTTACTCATCTAACTAATTGCACCACCAAATAAAGTAAACACATAAGCATTGGTAGGTTTTCTACTATTACATCACCTTACAAGTCTGAATCCACATAACCATGAATATCAAGGGAAATCTCATCTTTAGTCATATTAATATAATAACGTAAGGACTAATCTGAGGTGCCCCCCAAATATCTTAAGACTCTTTTAACTGCATCCCAATGAAATCTACTAGGAATAGACATATATTTGGAAAGAACTCCCACTGTTTGGGCAATGTCGGGTCTAGTAAAAACCATAGCATACATAAAAATTCCAACTACACTTTGGTAAGGAACTCTACTCATGTCTTCCATATATGATGGAGATGTTGGACAATCTGACATAGATAAATTTGTTCCGAGTGACATAGGAACACATAATTGTATACAATCCTACATATCAAACTTATGTAAAATTGAGTTGACATACTTACTTTGGCCAAGCCACAACTTTTTGTTCACTCTATCTCTTTTAATTTCCATCCCAAGAATTTTTTTAGTTGCACTGAGATCTTTCATTTGAAATTTAGCAGCAAGTTGAGATTTTAGTTCTAAAATCATACCTTTCCCTCTACCAATAAATAACATATCATCAACATATAATGCAATACATAAGAAATGGTCACCATCAATTTTATAATAAACACAATAGAAAACTCAAATCTCAAATTGAACACATATGTATCAATTTTTTGGTGCCACATCCTAGGAATCTTTTTTAAGCCATACAAAGATTTATTTAATTTTTAAACCAAATTAATTTTACCTTTCACCATGTAGTTCTTTGGTTGTGTCATATAAATATCCTCCTCCAAATCACCATGAATGAAACCAGTTTTCACATCCATTTTATCAACTTCTAAATCATAAGCAATAGAAATAGAAAGAAAAAACCTAATGGATGTCATTTTTGCAATAGGAGAAAATAGCTCACCATAATCAAAACCCTTAACTTGAGAGTAACCTTTCACAACCAGCTCTTCTTTGTACTTCTCAATACCTCCATTTGAACAAATCCTTTTCTTGAACAACCATTTACAACAAATAGATTTTTTTCCTTCAAGCAATGGTACAAGATCCCATGTATCATTATTTTTTATAGATGCCATTTCTTCATGCATAGAAATCTTCAAGGATTTTGCATCATTCTTACCTGGTGTCTCTTCTATAGATTTGGTTTCATCCATGTCAGTATTCAAAGTTAAAATACATCTCCAATTATGAGGTGAATACCTTTGAGGTGGTGGTATATGCCTTGTAGACCTACAAACAACCTAAGTTGGAGGGTCTTCCTCCTCTTCTGAAGATCTAGAGCTAGATGAGATCTTCTCAAATTATTATCTATCCTTGGGCCTCGATTAAAATTTCTCAAGTGTAGAAGGAAATTGAATCACATCTTCCTATTTACTTTGTTCTAGCTGCAATGTAATAAAAGAAGGTTTAGTTACTCTAAAAATAACACTTCTACTATGTATTACCTTCTATGCAACTTAGGATCCCAAAGCTTGTATCATTTCACACCATAACTATATTCTATGAAGATACATTTGAGAGCCTTGTTCTCCAACTTTGTTTTCTTATCCTTTGGCACATGTGCATAGGCCTCAAAACTAAAAACTCTAAGATGTCTTAATGAAGTCTTGCGACATGACCATGCATCTATAAGCATCTTATCAACAAAAGATGATATATGAGACATGCTAATCAAGTAATAGGTAGTGGCAACAACTTCAACCAAAAACCTTTTTTCTAGGCCAACACCACTCAACATACTCCTAGCCTTCTCCATTAGTGTCTTGTTCATTCTTTTTGCAACTCCATTATGTTGTAGAGAGTATAGAGCTGTCTTCTATCTATGAATACCACAATATTTATATAATCTTTCAAAATCATTAGAGAAAAAATCACTGCCTTTATCAATCCTTAAAAAAATTACTTTCTTTCCATTCTACAACTCAAACATTTCTTTAAATTCTTTAAATCGACTTAAAAATTAAGATTTAATCTTTAGAAAATATACCCATGTCCTATTATAATCATCAATAAATGAAACATAATATGTAGATTTACCAATCAAAGTAAAATCTAAAGGAATAAACACATTAGAATGAATAACATCCAATACAGCACAAGATTTATGAGAACTCGAGTAAAATTGAATGTGGTTTTGTTTTCCATAAATTCAATTCTCATAGAAATTGAATTCAAGATTACAATAAGACAAACCTTCAACAAGGTTTTTATTTTTCAAAGTCCTTAGACCCTTTTCTCCATTGTGGTCAAGTCTATAGTCCCATAACACAATATTATCTATAGGTAACTTTGACTCAGAATAAAGAGCACCCTTACATACCCAAAATCCATGACCATCTACTAAAGCTGAAACCTTCACTTCTTCCACAAACTTTCTTTTCATAGAAGTACTATTGCACTCAGCAGTGAATGCACCAAGCTTATACAATGTGCCATATATGACACCTCTAGAAATTACCATAGAACCTCTAACCATCTTACCTCCTGCATAATAAAATACTACCTGTACACCCACATCTATTAGTTCTCTCACAGATGACAAATTTTGTGCTAATCTACGAATATGCAACACACCATTAATCATTTGTATTCTACCATCAAGAAACCTAATTTTAACTTTACCATGGCCAACAGTGTCTAAATGAGAATCATCACCAAAGTACACCTTACCGCCATCAAATTCTTCATATTCAAAACACCAATATTTATTAAAGGTCATATGAAAGGATGTGCTTGAGTCAATTAACCATGCATCATTACCTACATGAGTTTCCAAAAGCTACAATGAATGTGTCACCATATTCATTCTCAAACATGGAAGCATAATCAAATTTCTTATTTTTATTCTTCTTTTCTTCTTTGCATTCCTTACAAACATGTATAGGCTTACCATTGTTCCAAAAAATAACTTTGGAATTTCTAGGAGATTTAGAACTCCCCTTGGACTTGGATTTGTCATGCTTCTCATTCTTCTTTCATTTTTCCTTATGTCTTCCATGAATATTTAGGGCCTCGTTGGTAGTGATTTATACCTTCCTCTTCATCTCTTTAGAAAGAAAAGAACCCACCACATCTTCAGTCTTTAATATAATAGAAGTACTCCCAATAGCCATAACAAGAGAATCTCATGAATTAGGCAAAGAATGAAGCAAGATATGAAATTTATCCTCCTCATCCATTTTGACAAAAAAATGATGGAAATTGAGCTCTAATATATTGAATTCTTCTAGGTGGTATGTGATTCGTTCACCCTCTTCCATTCTCAAGGAATACTTCTTCCTCAAGAAAATATTTTTCACTAAATATTTGGCCAGATAAATGTCACCAGTCTCTTCCATGTTGACCCAAAATATTTTCTTTTATCTTTTCATTTTTCTTGTGTTTTCCTTTTGGTGATGACACAAGGCATCAATACATTTACATCTCTTCCATGTTGACCCAAAAGTATTTCTTCTTTGTTTTCACTCTCTTTATGGCATTCTTCAAATTCTATGAGTATTTGGGGAATAATGACAGTTTCAAGCTCTTAAAAAAACATTGTAGCAAAGACACATTGTCCCCAAATCCATAGATCCCTTATGTATTTTTGGGGGCAACCTTCCCTATTTCATGGCATATCTTTATTTCAGAAACATATGACTTGGTATAGGGGTTTTTGAGGAAATTTCTCATGTATTAGGAGAAAACATTAGCCACTTTGAAGTAATTCCTTACAATAATGGTGCTAGAAACCACATTAAAGTGGGGGAATACATCAATGACATCTTTCATGGCGTGATTTTATTTTTTCTTATGATGTTTCCTTTTCTTGATGGTTTTATTGGATTTGATGTCCTCCAAGAGCGGGATATTTCTAAGATTACTATCTCCTTTAGTGGCATGATGGAAAGCAAGAGGCATCCCATAAGTGGAAATATGACACTCTTTAACTTGTCTTCTCTTGGAGACATTAGGCATGATGTTCCCTAAGAATAAGACCTTGCATGAACAAAGAAAAATCTCCTTTAATAAGAACTTATATGAAAATCATTCACAAAAGCATTACATTATGGTGCCCTATCAAGGTTTTCAAGATAATAACTTTGGTATGGTATGGGAGGTCAATATGAATCTCTCATTTTTCCCTCAATGGGATAACTCACCTAGTGGACAGACTAAGGTTCCACTACCCCAAAGTGAGCACACATAGTTGGGATAACTCACCTAGTGTATGGAATTAGGTTCTAGAACCCCAAAGTGAGTAATGCATGCTACAAACAAATAGCCTCATTCCACAGTGTGTTGGAATGGTTGTGCTTGATCCTTTGTTTTTCTTTTCTTTTCTTCGCCTTTGATAAGGGATGACTATGTATATTTTTTATTTATGCATACTTAAGTGTCTTGAATGCCCACATTAGTGTGAGTTTGTCATGGGAACAAACTCTCACTTAAGTGGGGGAAAAATGTATTAATGGAAAAAGTATCGCTTTTTCCTGCATTTAGAAATAATTAATGAAAAATTAACCTAATAATGCCTTGATTTAGTGTTGTAATATGTTGTACACATTCACATTGAATCTAGGGCCCTTTTTAATAAAATTTACTTAAATTGTACCTTATTTAGGGTGTTGTAAAGTGTTGTATTACACTTTCACACTTGCCTAGGGTGTCATTAACTAATTGTGGTTAATTAAATCTTAATTGGACCTTTAATTCAAATTCAAGCCTTATTAATTGTGTTTTTCAAGGATATATATCGACACCCATTAATGATATTGCACAAAATTTAACATGGAAAAATTTGTGTCCTAGAAATATGTGCTAGGACCCATTCTTGTTTAGTGGCGAATGGGTCCTCCTCATATAGGACACCCCTTGGCATATTTGAAATGGATTTTTGGTGTTATTTCATCCCTCAAAGCATGGTCCTAGAAAGATGTGATATGACCCATTCACCCAAGGTGGTGAATGGGTCCTCCTCACATAGGACACCCCTTTTTGAATGTAATTGTGGTAAGATTTTAGTGATTTTCATTCCTAGATCTGATGTTAGCTTGGATTATTTGAATTTCAAGGTTGATTCATAGATTAGTATAAATATAAGGTTAATTCATATAGTTTCATCCTAGATAATTTATGTGAATTCATGAGATTCAAAGAAAGAGCATTTCAATGGAATTCAAAGGTAGATTAGTGAAGTTTTATTGTAGCAATTCAACATTATATCATGATATCAAAGAGATGCTGCATTCAAGCATGTTGTTGAGCTAATATTGTTGATGTAGCATTGAAGATCCATCTTGCAAGAAATTTTTCATATCTAATTTGAGATCAAGATCTAAATTATTCATATACACTTCATGTTAGTTCACATATTTAAATTCCAAGACACCTTCCAAGGTATCAACATTTTATATTTCATGTTTTATGCTTCTATTTTATTATTTCATCATAAAGTTTAATTACCTCAAAGGGGTTTGAATTATGTAAACCCCTATCCTCTAAAAATCAACATTTTTTTCTCCTTTTGAATGTGTATTTGTAGGTTCATAGGTTGAAGATAAAGTGGAGAACAAGATTGAAGAAAACTTGTCAAAGTTGTCAAATTGCTAAGTTCTCACCTACATTGCAAGAACATGAAAGAAAGGATACAAAATTTGTTTAAGTTTTTGGGAGCTGACCACTGAGGAGATGAGAGTTCAGATCTTGAAGAATAGAACTTGGATCTTAGTTTTTAGAAACCCTGATTGGGACCCATTTTCTAGTAAAGGCGAATGAGTCCTTTATGACCTAAAAATAGTCTTCTTGTAGCAAGGTACACATCATTATAGCCTCTCAAGACTTCCCTAATTGTTACTATAATAGTTAGGATTGATTTCTAATATTATTGCATCATATCATACACATAATTTTGTGTTTTATGGTGAGATTGAGTGGTTCATCATCTTGATCAATTCATTTTGATGCAACCCTATTTTCTCTATAAACAATATATAAATATATATACATCCTATAAAAAATAAACCATATATAATTGCAAGGTTGAAACACATTTTCCCAATAAATATCCCTCTTATCAAACACCTTGACAAATAAATGTGAGGGTGTAAACATTGTCTCTTTAATTGCTAGGGGCCGAAAGGCTCATACTCTCTGAGCACCATCTAAACTTCTTTGTGCTCACAAGCTTAACTAAAGAATCAACAACATAAATCAAAGTCTCTACCTTAACTAGATTCGCCCTACCATCTTTGACCATATATCTAACAAAATGTTACTATACGTCAATGTTCTTGGTCTTGGCATGAAATGTCAGGTTCTTAGCTAGACATATCACACTCTCACTATCATAATCAATTGTCACTACACATTGTTTTATTCCAATATTTGAAGACAGTTTCTTAAACTGAAAGGCGTGTTTACAACCATGACTAGCTGCCATATAATTTTCTTCAGTAGTAGACAAAGAAACCATATCTTATTGCTTACTCATCCAACTAATTGCACCACCAAATTAAGTAAACACATAAGAACTAGTGGATTTTCTACTATCAACATCATCTACCTAGTATGAATCCACATAACCATGAATATCAAGAGAAATATTGTCTTTAATCATATTACTATGATAACCTAAGGAATAATCTGAGGTACCCTATAAATATTTGAAGACTCAATTAATTACATCCCAATGAACTCTACTGAGATTAGACATATATCTGGAAAGAAATCCCATTTCTTGGGCAATGTCTCATCTAGTACAAACTATAGCATACATCAAACTTCCAACTACACTTTGGTAAGGAAATCTACTCATTTATTCCATCTCTAATGGAGATGTTCGACAATCTGACATAGATAACTTTGTTCCAACTAAAACAGGAACACATAATGGTCTACAATCCTGCATATCAAACCTCTATAAAATTGAGTTGACATACTTACTTTGACCAAGCCATATCTTTCTGTTCACTCTATCTCTTTTAATTTCAATCCCAATAATTTTTTTAGTTGCACCAAAATATTTTCACCATTATTTTTATAATAAACACAATGATCTGGTTTAGAATGCTGAAATTCCAAACTCAACACATATTTATCAATTTTTTGGAACCACATCCTAGGAATCTATTTTAAGCCATACAAAGATTTCTTCAATTTTCAAACTACCTTACTTTTACCTTTCACCATGTAGTGCTATAGTTATGTCATATAAATATCCTCCTCCAAATCACCATGAATGAAAGTAGTTTTCACATACATTTTTTCAACCTCTAAATCATAAGCAGTAGCAATAGAAAGTAAAAATCTAATGGATGTCATTTTTAAAACAAGAGAAAATATCTCACCATAATCAACACCCTCAACTTGGGAGTAACCTTTTTCAAACAACCTTTCTTTTTACTTCTCAATACCTCCATCTAAACCAATCTTTTTTTTAAACACCCATTTACAACCAATAGGTTTTTGTCGTTCAAGAAATGGTACAAGATCCTATGTATCATTATTTTTCAAAAATTCTATTTCTTCACCCATAGAAATATTCTAGTATTTTGTATATCATTCATACCTAGTGCCTCTTCTATAGATTAGGGTTCATCGATGTTAGTATTCAAAGAAAAAATACATCTCCAATCATTAGGTGAATATCTTTCAAGTGGTTATTTATGCCTTGTATACCTATGAACAACCTAAGTTGGAGGTTCTTCCTCCTCTTCTAAAGATATAGAGCTAAATGAGCTCTCCTCAACTTCATATCTATCCTTGGGCCTTAATTCAAATTTCTCAGGTGTAGAAGGGAATTGAATCACATCTTCATGTTTACCTTTTTTTTGCTGCAATGTAAAAAAGGAAGGCTTAGTTACTCTAAAAATAACACTTCTACTATGTATTACCTTTTTTGCAATAGGATCCAAAATTTTGTATCCTTTCACACACTTCAATGAAGATACATTTGACAGTCGTGTTCTCCAACTTTTTTCACTTCTCCTTTGGTAAATGTGCATATGCCTCACAACTAAAAACTCCAAGATGTCTTAATGAAGGCTTGTGACCTGACCATGCCTCTATAGGAATCTTATCAACAAGAGTTGATATAAGGGACCTGTTAATTAGGTAACAGGTAGTGTCAATAGCTTCAACCCAACATATTTTTTCTAGGCCAACACCACTCAACATACTCCTAACCATCTCAATTATTGTCATGTTCATTCTTTTGGAAACTCCATTTTGTTGTGGAGAATACAAAGTTTTCTTCTATCTATGAATAACACATTATTTACAAAATCTTTCAAAATCAATAGAGAAAAAATCATCGCCATTATGAGTCCTTAAACATTTTATTTTCCTTCTAGTCTACAACTCAAACATTGCTTTAAATTCTTTAAATTGACTAAAAACTTTAGATTTACTCTTTAGAAAATATACCCATGTCATTTTACTATAATAATAAATAAATGAAACATAATATGTGGATTTACCAATTGAAGGAACGTCTACAGGACAAAACACATCAGAATGAATAAGATCCAATACACCACAAGATTTATGAGAACTCAAGTAAAACCTAACGTGGTTTTGATTTCCATCAATGAAATGCTCACAAAAATTAAATTCAAGATTGCAATTAGACAAATCTTCAACAAGGTTTTTATTTTTCAAAGTCTTTAGACCCTTTTCTCTAATGTGGCCAAGTCTCTGGTGCCATAACATAGTCTTATTTGTAGGTAACTTTGAATCAAAAGAAAGAGCACCCTTGGGTACCCAAAAACCATGACCATTTACTGAAGGTGAAACCCTCAATTCTTCCACAAACTCTCTTTCCACAAAATTACTATTGCACTCAATAGTGAATGCATCAACCTTATACAATGTGCCATATTTGATACCTCTAGCAATCACCATAGCACCTGTAACCATCTTGCATCCTACATCAGAAAATACTACTTGCACACTGACATCTATTAGTTTTCTCACAAATAACAAATTTCATGCTAATCTAGGAATATGCAACACACCATTAATCCATTTTATTCTATCATCAAGAAACATGATTTTAACTTCATGACATCCAACAATGTCTAAATGAGAATCATCACCCAAGTACACCTTACCTCCATCAAATTCTTCATTTTCAAAAAAACCAATATCTATTAAAGGTAATAGGGAAGGATGCACCTGAGTCAATTAACCATGCCTACATGAGTTTCCAAAGCTACAATTAGTGTGTCACTATATTCCTTGTCAGACTTAGAATCAGAATCAAACTTATTATTTTTCTTCTTATTTTATTCTTTGCATTCCTTACAAAAATGTCTAGGCTTACCACAGTTCCAAAAAATAACTTTGGACTTTTTAGGAGATTTAGAACTCCCCTTGGACTTGGATTTGTCACACTTCTCATTATTCTTTCCTTTTTCCTTAGGTCTTCCATGAACATTTAGGGCCTCCTTGGCAGTGATGGATACCTTCCTCCTAATCTCTTCAGAAAGAAAAGAACCAACCAAATCTTCAATGTTCAATATAATAGAAGTACTTCCAATTGCCATAACAAGAGAATCACATGAATCAGGAAAAGAACAAAGCAAGATCTAACATTTCTCCTGCTCATCAATTTTTACACCAACTAATGCTGATTGAGCTCCAACATATTGAATTCTTCTAGGTGGTTTGTGATTCATCCACCCTCTTCCATTCTCAAGGAATACAACTTCTTCCTCAAGAAAATTATGTTCACTAGATATTTGGCTTGATAAATCTCACCAAACTTCCTCCATAGCTTTTGTGCAGAGGTCTCTTTATGGACATTAATTAAAACAAAGTCTACCAAGGAAAATATGATTAAACCCTTGGATTTATGGTTCATAACAACATTTTGAGTAGCTTGAGTAGGATCTGTAGTCCTTGAAATATTCTCATCAATAACATCCCATAGATCCTCCATCTTTACCTTCCACATCTCAAAATTATTTCTCAAAAATTTCTCTACCTCTTTTCTCCCTAATGAACTTGCTATCTGAAAATTCTTGCAACAAGATCACAAAGCGTCTTCTACACAATCTCTCACATAAATATGGATTAGTTAAAAAATCCAAACAATCCAAATTGAAACCAAAGGTGATCAAGCTCTGATGCCACATGTAAGGAAGCTAAGGTAGAAAAATAGCTTCCTACACTAATCTTGAGAGGAGAAAAATGTAAAACTTTATAGATCGTCAATAGTTACAAAAACTTAAAAGGAAATAATATATATATCATCCATAACATGAAATAGTGATTTACATGGGGAAAATGCTTTCGAGATAAAAACCCCACACTCCAAAAGCTACCCAATATATTATTTAGAAATCACAAGATTACAATATACTTGTAGATAAAACTTCTCATAGGAGTATCACCACTAGAGATCAAGAGACAACTCGACTAATATTGAAATCTCATTATACATCATCATCTACCGCTGCTATAATAGAACACCCTCATAAAATAGGGTTACATTCTAGGGGAAGATAGGCCAAAAATATCCACCTTTAGATCTAAAACCCAATAATGAATGGTCTAGATTTATAGTATATAATTATTTAATGTATGCAATCCATTTTAGGAGTTTCCTAAAAAAGTTAACATGCTCACATTTTTCTCTTTGCTACCATTCTATACATCTATTGGTGTAACAAGGAAATATATATAAATATATATACATCCTATCAACAATAAACTATATATAATTACAAGGTTGAGATACATTTTCACAATATTAATTGTTGAAAATGATTAAATTCGCTAATTATATGACATTAGGCATCCAACAAACATTTCTTATTTTAATTTCTACCCTTTGCCCATCAATTCTTATGTAGTTAACATGCTTCACAAACTATACATTAAATAGCCAATTCATGTATGCAATTGAATCACACGTGTAAACTATCCAGCCAAGAGATCAATTGGGAAAATGAATTGGATCTTGGTCACATCAACAGCTAATTCTGACTATATCACCATCCTATCATTCACAAAGTCTTAATGAAAGTTAGCTTGAATACATCACCAATTTTCTATAAATTTAGTGGGAATATCCATACTTCATCAACCTAAGGCATTCAAAATGGTTAGTGAAAAAAGTGACGATGTGTCCATAATTGACTTCATCGTAATTGAGGAAGTTAAATTGAATCCTCTCTTTAGGCTACTATTAGACTAGCTAAGAGATTATTTTTATCCAAAGTGAAATAGAGGAGGAAGTGTTGCCTAACATAATAAGAGAAGAATATTTTAGTCAAATTCATGTGCACAATGCTATGCTTCTTGAGCATTTTGTTTACACCATAATTCGTACTTGGAGGCATCAATACTAGTGGATGAGGGAAACAAAGTGTGTGGTTAGGCCTGAATTCCTTCATAGAGTGCACTTGATAGTTGTTGGGTTTAGTAACTATTAATGGAGTATACCTGTTTGTGATGCCATCTCTATTGTTACTATGACCCATAATGAAGCAACTGAAGAATTTGTAACCCTTCTTTGTGTTGGATAGGTGAAGAATGATGTGGTGTTATTTTCCCAATTCCTACAATCCCATGAAAATTTGTTGCCATCGACCTAGATTGATCATCTCTAGGAGGCGGTGGAGGGAATCCACGTGCTAATGTTTACTCTATGTGTTTGAAAAGTGATGTTTTGATGCCCTAATTTTGTAACCAAATACCAAATTTGTAATATTGGTGATATATATAATATAATATGATATTTTTTGATAAATTTGGTATTTCTTCTCCTTTTAAATATTTATATATTTCAATTGCATTTGTTGTATCTTTTTTATGGTATTTAGTTATGTTTTTTTTTCTCCATGTGATAGTTGATAATCATAACCCCCTTTTCAAATATTCCTCATTTTTGGCATCAATATGATTTAGTATAAAGGTCTAGAATGCATCATAATGGAAATAACTTGCATTGTCATTCCCTTTGTCTTCCTTCAAAAAATATCCTTTGAGGTAGTAAAATGGAAAGTTCATGAAACTAGACTGAGAACCACAAATAGCTTTCAAAACAACTAAAACTCCCACCCAAACTTAGAAACTTTCAAATTTCCATCATTGGCAGTCTTTTAGGTAAGTTTACAAACTTCAAGTATGGATTGTCAACAATAAAATTAGAAGACTTTTAATTCTCGTGAAGTTATAACAATCCCACAACACGTTGCCCATGATAATTAAAGAACAAGTTAAATAGAAAGTGGTAAAAAAATGAGTCAGAAGAACATGGGAAAACACAGCCAAAGTTATATGCACTTAAAGAAACACTGTCTGACTTATGAACTTAACAAAAATTGAATGGGGCTGCCAATTTTAAAGGTGATAGGGTAGCAATGGCTCTAGCTGGGGACGATGATTGAAATATGTCAAAACTAGTGCTATATCCATTAGGCATATAGTTGAAAATAGAGGAGGAACCAAACCAAAGTGGAAACCAAAAACTAAACTAGGCACAAGAAAAACCAACACATAAAAGGAAAATATGCACAGGGTAGCATCAAACCTGTCAAGGGAAAAGGAACATACCACTCACCCAAAACCATTGATAGGTTGGGAGAAAAATGATCAAGACATGTAGAATTTTATTACTTCATGAAACTTCTAAAGAACGATAGAAATCAGAACTATCTAAATATTGGCTTTACTAAAAAGGATTTCAATAATCCCCATATCCCTTGGAAATAACCACCTTTCATCATAAATTTCTTTCTGATGCTCATGATCCTGTACCAAAAATTTTAAACTACTATTGTCCCCTTTTTGAGACTTAATCATCTAAATAGTTTTCTACCCCTAAAACCAATTTGAATCCACTTTTATTGTTGTAGCATCACAAATTTTTACCTTCTAAACTATCATTTTATCACTATAGTTTTCTCATGGTTCTATTGCATTTCTATCCTCCACCACTTTAGAATATTTTACCTTATTATCATCTAAATAATGGATGACCTCTCCTACTATCATATCTTTTAAGAAAAGATCTGAGTTCTCAAATAGATGATTATCACATATTTGAAATGACTTGTCAAAAACAAATAGAGGATTAGAATTGATTAAAATTTGTACTACACCCATCACATATTCCAATGATGGATATTTATCATCCTTTCTAGTTACACATGAAATTTCATAAACATGATTATAAATAGTTAGTTTGATACTTGACCTTATCTGACAAAGCTACAAGGAAGTGAATTGAAAGGAAAAATAAATGAGCAATGGAAAGTACTAACTAATGAGAATTGTTTGAAGGAAAGAGATTACCAAGAAATACAGAAGCCAAACCAAGCAACACCAAATTCAAAGGAGACAAGAATTTGATAAGGGGAAAAACAAGAAAAACAAGAAAAACCCCAATATTATGAATGGAGGAAAAATTCTTAAGAATGATACAAAGAGAGAGAGATAACTAATCCTTAAGCTTTCTTGCTTGAATATGAAGAATGAGAGGAGAGGAACCTCAATAAAGAGAGGTGAGAAGAAGATTTAGAATGTAACTCCCAAATCAATGAATGCCACCATTCATCTATGTGTGTACAATGTGTCAAGAACCTCTTAAGGAGGTGGCTACAAATATTCCTTAATAAAGGAATTAAAAAATAAAATTTGTCATCCTCACACATGTGTGAGAAGACAAAAAGAAAAAATACTTGTAGGGACTCCTTTGGAATATTCCTACAAGTTAATAAATAATTACAATTAAATAATAACCTTTACCAAGTAAAGATTAATCTTTCTAACATCCCCCATTAAGCTTTACTTGGGGAGTTTACATCAAACCCTTCAATGGGTTGTAATCCAAGATTTTTACAATGAAAGAGAAATTTATCTTTACAAAGAGCTTTGGTGAGAATATATGCCACTTGATCTTCACCTTTACAATACAAAAGAAAAATTTGCTTGTCTTCAATTTTGTCTCTAATGAAGTGATGGTGAAGAGAAATGTGCTAGGTCCTTTCATAAAAGAATGGATTCTTTTCCAAAGAAATATAAATTTTATTATCACAATATAAAGGAGTAGGATCCTTTTGAGGTTGACCCAAATCTTCAAGTAATCTTCTTAATCGTAGTGCTTCTTTGGATGCATTTGTACAACCTTTATATTCAGCTTCTGTAGAACAAAGAGAAGTAGATTTTTGTTTCTTACTATTTCATGAGATTGCACCCGATCCAACAAAGAAACAATAACCACAAGTGGATCTCCCATCATTGGGATCACGTCCTAAATAAGAATCAGTATAACCCTTGAAAGAAAAATCACAATTTACATCATAAAAAATACCAATATTAAGAGTGCCTTTAACATATCTTAAAATTATTTTTGCAACTTTAAAATGATTTTGTTGTGGTTTAGACATAAATATAGAAACCAATCCAACACTATAACAAATAGAAGGTCTAGTAAGAGTTAGATAATTTAAACTACCTACTAATTGCCTATATAAAGTAGGATTAACAAAAGGAGTTTCCATATCAACCATTAATTTAGTTCCTAATTCAAAAGGATTAGAAAAAATATTTGCATCATTCATTTTAAACTTATCTAAGAGATCTTGAGCATATTTATGTTGAGAAAGAAAAATAACTTTAGGTGTTTTCCAAATTTTCATACCCAAAAAATAATGTAATAGGCCTAAATCAGTCATTTGAAATTTTTGATTGAGTTGAGACTTAACATCACTAATCAAACTATTAGAACTAGAAGTGATAATTAAATCATCAACATATAAAATAATAATCACAATATCATTTTCACTATGCTTAATATATAAATTTGGATCATTTTTACTTCTTATGAAACCATGAGATAGAAAGAAAGCATCAATTTTTTAATACCATTATCTAGGAGATTGTTTTAAACCATTAATTGATTTCTTCAATTTGCAAACAAAATTTTCAGTACCTTCCTTAATGAAACCCAAAGGTTGAGACCTATAAATTTCTTCATGTAAATCACCATTTAAAAATGCACTTTTAACATCTATTTGATGAATAGGCCAATGCATATGAGAAGCTAAAGAAAAAACTAATTTAATAGTTGGGATTTTAACTACTGGAGAAAATGTTTCATTATAATATAAACCTTAAACATGAGAGAAGCCCCTAGCAACTAATCTAGCTTTAAAATTTATAACTTCATTATTTGCATTAACCTTAGTTTTATACAACCATTTGCATGAAAAAAGATTCTTACCTTGAGGTAAGGGAACTGAATCCCAAGTTTTTATTTTTATTTTTATAGGTAAGTGCTACCAAGGGGGTAGCTCCCATAGTATAAGTTCTTAAAAAGAAAAGCATGCCCTTGCCATGAGGGGTGCTATATGACATATCAAAAGAATATGTTGATCATTCCTACAAAACACAAGATGCCTCATTTATTTCAAATTTTTTTCAATCTTACCGCAATTTGGTGTTTTAGTATAGAATAAGACGATTTCTTCTTTGTGACCTCAGTCCATTCCTATTCAGCCATATGAGGAGAATCCAGATCACTGCTGTTTCCATTTTTAGTTCTATGGGAAGCAACATTCAGAGACATTGGTGGATTTGAAAACTGTGACTTAGATAACACTGACTTTGATGAGACTAAATCCTTAGTGGGGGGAGGAGAGGCATCCACCACATTTGAGCTAACACCAATCCAACTCTCCTCAACTCAAACTTGTGGAGCTGATGGGGAAGGGAAGTATGAAGGAGTAGTCTCCATCATCGTATCTAGTGTAGCAGAACCATTCTCCTTCGCATCTAGTGTGATGACATAGTGGTTGGACTCCGCACCAATCCACCAAGTAGGCTAGTTTAAACCAACTTTACTTTGTGTAAACACTTGCTTCTTATTGCACTGGGTTGTAACATGGGAGGTAGAGAAGCATTTCCTACATCTGAAAGTGATCTTTTCATAGTCTACAGGTTGTCTCTAGTGTATGTTTCCTACCATCAAGGATATTTCTGCTATAAGGCCTTTAGATAAATCAAACTTCACACATAATTGAGCATAGGTAGAATTCTCATAATTGATGGTTTCCTTTGAAATACTGTGATACTTCCCAAGCCCATTGGCAATGGCTTTCAAAAACTCAATCTCCCAAAATTGTAGTGGGAGGTAAGGAAGTCTTACCCAAAGGCACGCTAAGGAGAATTTCTTTATTCAAGGGTCAAAGGATGGGAGCCAAGGCTTGATGCACAAGAAATCACCTTGAAAGATGCATGGGCCAGAGTTGAGAATTACTTCCTTATCTTTTAAAGATTCAAATTCCAGCATGAATAAACCCTTGGCACAAGGATAAATACCAATTTCGGCCTCCATATATTCCTTCCAATTGGTGCATATTTAGATGTGAAGATCACACAGTTTTGGCCATACCCTAAAAAATCTGCAAATTAAAGCATGAACCGATACATACTCTTCCCTGTCATGCATGACACCATCCAAGCGAATCGTAGGAATTGTATCAAAATGGAAAACTGTAAGTGAGGGATTGAGCACAAAGGAGTGAGTAGCAATAGGATGGGCAGCACTGGAGATAGGTTGCTCACCAACCACACAACCATTCCGCCCAAGTGTGGCCTTAAAATATATCTATAACAACTTTAACTTTGTTAGTAAGAGGATTATAAACTCTATAATATTTAGAATGTTGATCATAACAAACAAAAATATGATAAGAAGATTTAGCATCTAATTTTTGCCTCTTTTGTTTAGGTTTGTGAACATAAGAAATTGAACCAAAAATCCTTAAATGCTTAAGATTGGGCTTCCTACCGGACCACGCTTCTTCAAGATTTATATCCTTTAAGGCTTTATTAGGAGTCATATTAATAATATAAGTAGCACAAAACATAGCATCTACCCAAAATTTATAAGACATATTTTTAGCATGTAACATACATCTAGCAATTTCAATAATAGTTATATGCTTCCATTTTGCTACACCATTTTGTTGAGGTTTATAGGGAATGGTTAAATCATGTTTGATACAAAAATATTTCAAATAACTATTAAAATAATTATTCGCATATTCTTTACCATTACCAGTTCTAAGAATTTTAAGTTTAAAACCATATTGCCTTTCAACAAATTTATGAAATTCCAAAAATATTGTAGACATAGAAAATATGCAGATTGATCCTACACATCCGATCTTGATCTTACTAACATTAGTTCATCCTAAATAATCTCTCTTTCTAATCATCACATTTCATCTCTTAATTAAATAAATTAAATTTATCTGATTAAGTCATTCTCTGCTATTAATTAAATAAATCATTTTGTTTAATTAATCCTCTAATCTCTCTTTTAATTAAATAATTCACTTTATTTAATTAAATTTCTAAAGTCATTTATTTGAATTAAATAAATTAATCTTTATTTGATTTAATCTAACACCGCCTTCTTTACTTAAATAGATCAATCTTTATTTAATTAAATCTAAATTCATTATTCATCTCACTTTGATTTAAATTAATCCAAAAATCTAAGACAAATTGTCAAATCAGCTAAACTTCATCTAAATTAATCAAATCCTGATTAATCCTAATCCTAATCCATCAAATCCTCTAGATTTGGCAACTTGCACAATAAATCATTTAATTTAATTTATTAATTCTTCTATTTTCTCTCAACATGGCATCAATAAGGGAATATTCTTCAAATTTTAAAATCCCTACAAAAGGGATGAGTACATCCAACAAGGCATTAAAGGCCCCTTACATGCACTTTGCCTTGAACCAAGTGGAATTTACTCCTTTATTTTACCCCTCCAACTTGTCATTTCATAAATTTCAAATTCCACCTAATTGTATTTATGTGCACATTCATCAAAATGTGCTCTTTCCTCCTCTAATCACATGTGGACAAGTGGCCTTCTCTCATTGGTTGGTCTTTTGTCCCACATTCATCCAAATCCTTCAATCTTTCATTCTTAAAATCTATCAATAGAGGGCCTATCCTATTGAATTGATCATCCACAATCCAAGCAAGTCTACTATACTCAATTTCACTCACAATTCCATCCATTGCATTCAAATTTCATAGCCTTATATCAAATATATCAAAGTTATCATCACATTGCATCAAGGAATCAAGAATCATAATCAAGCATCATCAAATCATATCAAAGAGTTGGGAAAGGGCCATTTTCCACATCAAAATGGCACCAATTCCCCCATGGGATTTAAAGTTTTCTCATTACATAGGATTTAATTAGCTTTTATTGTGTTGTTTTTCATTTTATTTCCTATTTTTATTTTTCAATCTAATTTCATGGGGAATGTTGATTCTAACTTGCACTTTGATCTAATTTCATAATTGTTCTTTGTGTTTGTGTAGGTATAGAAGCACCATTCACATTTTAGCACTAGAAGGAGGGCAGATCTGGAGAAATTCATCACGTTTTTCCAAAAAAATATGGTTTTTTAAACTTTTTTTGTGTCTACATCAAACTCCACTACCAGTAGTCTAGCGACGCCAAATTGCACCGCTATTAGTCTAGTGGCACTATATTGTACCACTTCTAAACTTTAAATTGAGTCGCTGGAGTCTTCCCACCTAGAAAATTCAAATTTTTAACTTCGATGTTGACTTCCAAATTTCAAACTGCATCGTTGGCTAAAATTGTGCCACAATTGTGCTCACTATTTTTCTGTAGACTGCCACTCTCAATCCTCAGCAGTGCCATAATGCACCATCGACTTCCTCAAACTGCACTGCATATGCGGATTACACTGTTGTAGTAGGGTAAAAAGTAGATTTCAGATTATTTTTAACATGTGCATTTTTCACTTTAGTTGTTTTTGACTTCTAACTGGCTTTTGGCCTCTGTTTTTACAGTATTAACCAGTCTTTTGTGATGTAGGGACTTCCAGAGGTCATAAATTTTGACTCAGATGTCCATTTGGGCTGAAATTTAACAGGCGGTTTTGTTATGAGGTGGCATGTGGATTCCCAATTTACCTTGTGTCAGTTGGTGTCCATTTTGGCACTTTTTTAGGGGCTTGAAACTTTCATCTTGGCCCTCAAAAGGGTAATTTAGTGTTTTTTTTTGTAGTTTCTTTTAAGTTCTTTTTATTAATAACTCAAAAATCATGTTTCAAATTTAGGATGTTAGTTGGAAATTACTCCTATCTTAGTTGTAGGAATTTTTTGGGAAAAAATAGGACTCTCAAAGTCATGCATGTGAAATTACCAAAAATGGCAAAATCTGACAATTGTTGAAATCTGCCAAAAAAAGGTTGGCTTGATTGAAAGTGGTGGAAGCAAAATGAAGACCAAGAGTTCTCCATGTCATTATTATCTTATTGTATCAAGTTTTTTTTAAAAATTTGGGGAGAAATTATAATCCCTCTTCTAAGGATTAGTTATATTCTTTCTTTTTAGGACTCGCTAAATTTCGTTTGGGCTTAAAAAGAATAAAACAAAAGGATTTGAAAAGAACCATAGGAAAACTAACTAGATTTTTTTTTGGACTTAACAAATGAACAAAAAAATCTCACACTTCAAAATTGGTGCTTAAAATGAATTCATATCATTGCTTTTTGGTTTAAAATGAACATGTGTATTCTTTGTTTTGTAATCTTTTACAGAAAGTAATATCATTTAGAAGAGGAGTATGCACTTCTCTCATGCTTCACAAGTGATCTTGAGAATCAAAATATTTTTTTGTGATATTAAGTTGTGTAAGTTATTGCCTCCACATTTCAATTTGGGTGCCTAAAATTTGAACAAAACATGTGAGGGTGAAGAAAAGGCATTGTGTGTGCTCCTGCCTAAATGTGTTAGGTGGTCGAACTAAAAATGCACTCCTCTATTATCCACCTTTAGAGAGCCTACCTTGGTGGGAAAAATTACTCACCCCAAGGGAATGATTCAAACTAGTAAGGAGCTAAATGCCAAGCTACTCCCAACCAGTATACAAATTCAAATGTTGAGGAAAGTTCATCATTATAGGAGCTCCTACAAACAAGCAAGTGATACTTTTTATATGAGTTGATCTTGCCTCTCATGTGGCCCTTTGAATGGGTGACTAGATTACAAACCAAATTGTGTAGAAGCCAAAAACCTTATCTATTTTTTGATGCAAGAATGATTGTTCTAAATCCATCCCATATTTTTACGGCTCTTGGTAGAGATGAGAAGTATGTCATGGGAGTTTCATGGGTACTAATGCTTGGATGACCTGAGAAGCGAGTACACTGTAAGGGGGAGCCTGTGTAGTCAAATATCTAATCATCCACTAAGAGTAAGTGTAGCTAGATTTATCCAAGTGGGAAATCAACAAATATTTCCTCTTTCATCCTAGGGTTGTGCATTGTTTCGGGATCAAAACACTTTGATTGGATCTAAGACATTGGAAAATAAATATTCAACAAGGTCATCAAAATTTCAAACCCTTTAGAAAGAGAAAATATCTTTGAAAATTCCAAGTATTACTGCTTGTCCCTATGGATTTATCCTTAAAGGCTTCTAAATATTTGGGCCTAAATCATAATTTTCTCTTACTAAAGTCAATATTAGGGAACTATTGCCTTGATTTCCTTGATTTCCACATAATGGAACTTGGGGGATGAGAATAAATTACGACATATTCATTCAGTTTTAAAACTAAAAAAGACATTGGATGTGGTAAAATAAATTCATTAATCAAGATAAAATCAATTGAATACCACATATGCACTTCGTATCTTTTGGTCATATAGTTTTCCATGCAAACATTGGTCTTTTGGTTTGAAATACTCTTAGGGAAAATCATGTTCTTCAATATATTGGTCCTGTAAACAAAGTCCTTCTTAGGTTCATTTAGGATCAAAACCAATCATTTCATCCATATGAAACGTCAATCAAAATCATTTCACCAAAGCCTCTTGTAAATCTTGAAAAAATCATTCATTCTAGACTTTGGTAAATCCAAATCATCTTGTTTTGTTAGATGTGTGTAGATGAATCCTTTTCCACATATTTTATCAAATTATCAATCCTTGTGAACAATTCTACCTCTTGATTGAAGGGAAAAAATGGGCAGGATCTAAAGACCCAATAGTGCAGAATACATTCCCCTAACACTAATACAATAGAGGAGAAGAGCATAAACTACTATCTAATAGCTTTCTAAAACTACTTTAGAAGAATACATGTAAAATAGAGATAACACAAAGTTGAGCATTCACAGTTGACACAAGATATACGTGGGAAAACCTTTACAGGTAAAAAACCCACCACACCAAGCCAAGAATATTTTGTATTACAATAATAACAATATTACATACAAAAATATAGTATTCTCTAATCAACTCACATAGCACTCTTCTCTTTTTTCACACTGTTACAATGTTCTTTCTAACATATATTTTGAACAGAAAGTCCAACCTTTTGTAATCACATACTTGACTTAATTAATTCATACGTTGCATTCAATTCTATCAACCAAGTGCCAATCATCAGGTTCATGAATCTGTCATCCAAACACGCAAACGATCTGCCCATACCAATCTCTTTGCATCGAGCCACCTAGGAATTAATGCCATCACCCAAATCAGGTTTTGTTTGCCACCTTGAGTCAACCTACACCTGCTGCAATAACTATTTTGGTTTCCAACCAATTATCACTCTAACACTGAGCCACGTGTCTAGAGTTGGTACGTCTATTACTTTTTTCACCGAGTCCAACTCAGTCAACCTAATTGCCGAGCTTACCGAGCTCTACCCTGCACTATATTGTGCTACCGTAGCACTAACAAGGTCTAACTATAGTATGGTAGTAGCCTTCTTGGTAGCTCATTGGAGGTCTTACCGCAGCCACTGTGGTCAGTCACTTGACTGTTCATAGTATGGCGGTAACTGCCAGCCAGGCCGTTGGCGGTCTTACCATGGCCACCATGGTCAGTCACTTGACTGCCCACAGTATGGCGGTAATTGCCAGCCAAGCCGCTGGTGGTCTTACCGCGACCACCGTGGTCAGTCACTTGACTATCCTTGGTATGGCAGTAACCGCCAACCAGGCCACTGGCAGTCTTACTGCGACCACCACGGTCAGTCACTTGACTGTCTGTGGTACAATGGTAATTGCCAAGCCTGATGGAAAGATCGTTACCGTGGCCACTACGGTGAGGAAGGAGACTACGTGTGGTAACGAGGTAACCACCAAACCCTTCATTGCGGTACCGCTAGAGAAAAATGAAAGACCACTGTGGTATGGCAGTAAAGCTAGAAATACAAATTTTAACTGCCAAGACTTGAAAAATTGGGCTTTAAGTTGGAAGTTGAGAGACATTTTCTCAACAAACTCCCACTTGGAAAACACTTCCAGCTACCCCCATGGCTTTGAAAAAATTAGTCTCTATCATAGGCCCCAAGGCCCATCGATTTTGCACACGATCTGAACTTGTCTATGCTAAGCGGCTTCATTAAAGCATATGCAACATTCTTCAAGGTATCAACCTTTTCCAGACTAACCTTTCCATCTTCAACCATATTCCTAACAAAATGATATTGCACATCAATATGCTTGGTCCTGGCATGAAAGGTCGGATTCTTTGCCAAAGAAATGGCACTTTGACTATCACAACAGATTGAAATTTGCCCAACATTGAATCCAATGTATGAACACAAATGGTTTAACCAAAAAACCTCTTTATAGGAATGAGTTGCAACCATGTACTCTGCCTCTGTTGTGGATAAAGCAACTACCCAACTGATTGCTCCACCATTAAGCATGAAAGTGTATCCACTGGTGGATCACCTACTGTCAATGGCCCCTGCCCAATCTAAATCAACATACCCATGAATGTCGAAAGTCCTCTATGATGCAACCAAATTACCATGGTAACATAGTGCATAATTTGAATTCCCCTTCAAATACCTAAAAACTCTCTTCACAACATCCCAATGTGATCTTCCCGAATTTGCCATAAATCGGCTTAGAACTCCCAATACTTGGGCAATATCTGGTCTTGTACAAACCATAACATACATCAAACTGCCAACAACTCTTGCATAAGGCACACTAGTCATGTCCTCCATCTCAGTAGTAGACTTTGGACAATATTCAATAGACAGCTTAGTTCCATGTATGATTGGAACAACAAGCTGCTTACAGTCATCCATTCTAAACCTCTCCAGAACTATTTTCACATACTTACTCTGACTGACCCAAACCTTTCTGCTTGTTCTGTCCCTAGTAATCTCCATTCCAAGAATGTACCTTGCTGCACCAAGATCTTTCATTTCGAACTTTACAGACAACTAAGATTTAAGATCAGAAATCATAGTCTTGCTATTTCCAATGAATAACATATCATCCACATACAGGGTAATAACAAGCACATGATCATTCTCAGATTTATAATAAATGCAATGATCAGATTCTGATCTCACAAATCCAATTGACAACACAAACGTGTCAAGTTTCTGGTAGCACATTCTAGGATATTGTTTTAAACCATAGAGAGATTTATTTAACTTGCAAACCATATTTTGTTTACCTCTTTCAAAAAAATGCTCAGGCTGGGACATGTAGATTTGTTCTTCCAGCTCACCATGGAGAAACACTATCTTCACATCCATATACTCAATTTTAAAATCATACACATCTTCTAATGACAATAAAAATTTGATGGATGTCAGCTTTTCTACAAGGGAAAAAATCTCTCCATAATCAATTCCCTCAATTTGAGAAAATCCCTTTGCAACCAACCTAGCCTTATACTTCTCAAAACTTCCATCAAGGCCTGATTTCTTTTTGAATATCCACTTACAGCCAACAGGCTTTCGCCCTTTAGGCAGTGGTACCAAATTTCAGGTTTTATTCTTTTTCAAAGAATCCATCTCTTCATTCATGGCATCCAGCCAAAAATTTGAATCAGCCATGCTGATTGCTTCTTTAATAGTCCTAGGTTCATCAAAGTTGGTAATTAAAGTATAGGCACAGTTTGAATCTAATATAGACAAACCATACCTTTAAGGTTTCCTTTTTTCTCATATAGATCTTCTTATAGGTTGAGGTTGTTCTTCATCATCAGAACTTCCAGAGCTTCTTGAGCTCTCCTCAGTCTCAAGAACTCCATGCAACTCTTCCCTTTCTTGAGTTTGGGGAATCTCAACTGCATCCTTCTTCTTGTCACTCTGATCTATCCCAAGCTACTAATCACTTATTGAAGGTTTTAGCTCACGAAATATCATGCTCCTACTGTACAAAACCTTTTCAGTAACAGGATTCCAAAGCTTTTATCCTTTCACACCAACTCCATAGCCGATGAGAATGCATTCAACAACCTTGTTATCCAATTTAGATCTCTTTTCATTTGGCACATAAACATATGCCTCACAGCCAAACACATGGACATGCCTCAGAGAGGGCTTCTTACAAGACCATTCTTCCAAAGGCATTTTGTCAACAAGAGTAGAGCAAGGAGATCTATTTATTAGATAACATGTTGTAGCCACAGCCTCAGCCTAGAAATTTTGCTCCAAACCAACACCACTTAGCATACTCCTTTCCTTTTTCCATCAGCATCCTGTTCAACCTTTCAACAACTCTATTTTTCTGTGGAGTGTAAGGTGTTGTCTTATGCCTTTTAATTCCATGATCAATGCAATAACTTTCAAAATCTGCAGAACAAAATTCACCGCCATTTTCTGTCCTCAAACATTTGATTTTCCTTCCAGTCTGATTTTCTACCAAAGATTTAAATTCTTTAAACCGACTGAACACTTCAGATTTACTTTTAATAAAGTATACAAATTCCCTTCTCGAACAGTGATCAATAAAAGAAACATTATATCTAGACTTCGATAGTGAAGGAATATTAACTGGACCAAAGACATCAGAATGAACATAATCCAATATACTAGAAGATTTTTGAGGACTAGAATAAAATGAAACATGGTGTTGTTTTCCATAGATACAATGCTCACAAAAATTGAGCTCAAGGTTACAATCATCAAGCCCTTCAACAAGATTTTTATTCTTCAAGTTTTTTAAAGCTTTCTCACCTATGTGACCAAGTCTATGATGTCATAGCATAGTCTTCTCAGCTAGGATTTTTACCTCCATAGCATTTGTAGCTAAAGAAGTGTCTTCATCTTTCTCTATAGGTGCAACATTGCTTGACTTTACAGAGGCACTGTTGCAAAGAATAGGTCATGCATCCAGCTTGTACAGAGTTCCAGTATGAACAACCTTAGCTAGCACCATTGTACCTCTAGCCATTTTACATCCCCTACTTGAGAAAGAAACTTCTACACCAACATCATTTAACTTACTAACATAAAGAAGATTTTGAGCCAGACATGGTATGTGAAGTACACCACCAATACCTTTGACTCTCCCATTAGGAAACTAAATTTTGACTCTTCCTCTGCCAACTATCTCCAGCATTGAATCACTTGCCAAGGACACCTTTCCACTGTCATACTTCTCATATTTGGGGAACCATTCTCTACTGGATGTCATGTGAAAAGATGCACCTAAGTCAACTAACCAGACATCATCTGATGCCTGAGTTGTCAAGGTTGTTGCAATGAAGTCATCTGCATCACTTTGAGAAGATTCATCATCAGAGACATTCTTCTTCTTCTTCTCCTTGTAGTCCTTCCTGATATGACCAGGTTACCCACAGTTCCAGCATCTCACCTTGAACTTTTTACCAGGAGACTTCGATCTCCCTACAGATTTGGATTTTAACTTCTTGTCTTTCTTCTTGCTTTTCTCCTTTGGTCTACCTCGAACAACAAGAGCCTCTTTGGCCATCTTAGAAGACTTCCTTTGTATTTCTTCAGACGAGCAAAGCAACCACATCATCCATCTTGAATTCAATGGTTTTGCTTCCAATAGCCATCACAAGATGATCCCAACTGTTAGGTAATGAACACAACAGGAGCATGCAATGATCCTCCCCCTCTATCTTTACACCTATAGATTCCAACTGAGTAACACTCATGTTAAATGAGTTCAGATGGTCTACAATAGATGCACCTTCTTCCATCTTCAAGGAGTACAACTTCATCCTCAAGAAAAAATTATTTACTAGAGACTTTCCCTAATAAATATCACCAAGCTTCTTCCATAATGAAGTTGCAGATTGCTCCTCATGGATGTTCAGGAATACAGAATCAGCTAGACTCAGTCTTATCAAACCTCTTGCTTTTCTATCAGCAAGATCCCAAGCTTCTTGTGTCTTACTTTGTGGCTTAGTTCCAGACACTACAATCCAGAGGTCTCTATCCACAAGAAAGTCTTCTATCTTGAGTTTCCACAACTCAAAGTTACTACCATTAATATTTTCAATATATAATCTACTAGATGTACTCACCATCTCAAACAAAAACAAGTTTTAACACAAAAATACTCCCACTGAAATAGTATTAGCACAAAAAAATGATCTTTCCTACAAGGATAACACAACGGGCTAGGCTCTGATACCAATTGAACGAAAAAATGGGCAGGATCTAAAGACCCAATAGTGTAGAATACATTGCCTTAACACTAATACAATAGAGGAGAAGAGCATAAACCAATATCTAATAGCTTTCTAAAACTACTTGAGAATAATACAACATGTAAAATAGAGATAACACAAAGTTGAGCATTCACAATTGACACAAGATATACATGGGAAAACCTTTATAGGTAAAAAATCCACCACATCAAGCCAAGAATATTTTGTATTACAGTAATAACAATATTACATACAAAAATACAGTATTCTCTGATCAGCTCACAATAGCACTCTTCATTTTTTTCACACTGTTACAATGTTCTTTCTAACATACAATTTGAACAGAAACTCCAACCTTCTGCAATCATGTACTTGACTTACTTAAGTCATACGTTGCATTCAATTCTATCAACCAAGCACTGATCATTAGGTTCATCAATCTATCATCCAAACACACAACCGATCTGCCCATACCGATCTCTTTGCATCGAGCCACCTAGACATTAATGTCATCACCCAAATCAGGTTTTGTTCGCCACCTTGAGTTGACTTGCACCTGCTGCAATAACTATTTTGGTTTCCAACCAATTATCGCTCTAACACTGAGCCACGTGTTTGCAGTTAGTACATCTACTGCTTCTATCACCTAGTCCAACTCGGTCAACCTAGTCACTGAGCTCACTGAGCTCTCCAAGTCATCACCAATCTTTGCCTTACACTCTATCACACTACCATAGTACTGACAAGGTCTAACGATGGTATGGTGGTAGCCTACTTGGCAGACCATTGGCGGTTTTACCGTGGCCACCCCGATCAGTCACTTGACTGTCCGCGGTATGGCGGTAACCGCCAGCCAAGCCGTTGGTGGTCTTACCACAACCACCACGGTTAGTCACTTGACTGATTGCCATATGGCAGTAACCACCAGCGAGGCCACTATCAGTCTTACCATGGCCACCATGGTCAGTCACTTTACTGTTCTTGGTATGGCGGTAACCGCCAGCTAGGCCGTTGGCGATCTTATCGCGGCCACCACGGTCAGTCACTTGACTATTCGTGGTACAGTGGTAATTGCCAAGCCAGATGAAAAGACCGTTACTGTGGTGACCACAGTGAGGAAGGAGACTGCACATGGTAATGAGGTAACCACCAAACCCTTCATTGCGGTACTGCCAGACCAGAATGAAAGACCACCGTGGTATGGCGGTAAAGCCAAAAATAAATATTTTAACCGCCAAGACTTGAAAGATGGGGCTTTAAGCTGGAAGTTGAGACACACTTTCTCAACATTGATAACATCTAACATCTTGAGGTTTATAATTTCATTATCTAGAATCAAAATCATATCAAAATCACCTTGTTTGGCTAAGTGTGTGTGGATGAATCCTTCCTCATGCACCTAGTTAAACTATCAACTTGTGGACAAATTTATTCCAAGATAACATCGAACATCTTGGGGTTTATAAATCAATTATCCAAATCAAATCCAAAAGTCCTAAAGTCTAGTATTCCTCCAAAGTTCCTAAAATTTCAAACACCCATGTCACTCACACTTTCATATTTCATCCCATCATTGGTCCTAAGTCCCTTAGAGGTCAGCAAGGTCAAAACGCAAGAAAACATGGAGTATAAGCTCGATTCATAAATCATGATTAATCCAAGTCAACCCAACTATAAAATCCAATATTCACATTTGTACAATCCATACATGGGGTCTTTATCTCCTCCAAATTTAAATAATACAAAAAATGTGACTTTTCCCAACCTGAATTTAGGAACACAAACCCTCAAAGATATAACAAATGTGAGTTTTCCCAATCTAAATTTTGGAACACCTTTTCCTATGGTAAATTTCAATTGAAGTCAAAACTTATAAATCTATCAACCAAACAATCAAGGCATGAGTCTTCCAAACAACATTATACCACCAAATCCATACATGCCAAATGTGACTGTACCAAATCCAAGCTTACCAAACATAAACATATCAAATCCATACTTGGTAAAATTTGGGATGGATATGTTTGTAAATCCAAGAAATATGTTGACAAATCCTTGTATTGATCCAAGTCAAGGTAATCCCATGCAAAATCAAAGTTACCTAAATCAAAGGAATGTGATTCCCAATCTTAACAATGTTCAATATCAACCAATAATGCCAAATCTAAACATCATACCAAATCAAAACATTGTTCAAGATAAATCTATGCATGATTCCATGCAAACATCACAAGTATACATGTCAAATATGCTTTATCAACAACCAAGTCAACCATATCAAGAATGTCAAGGTCAAATCTTGTGAATTTTTTTTGCTACACTAAAAAAAATCATTGATTCATATCACAAAGAGACATCACCACCCCAAAATCAATACACTCTTCCATTGGTTGAATCATGTCATCAAAGCATTGAGTTGTCTCCACAACCATATCAAGAAAAATATCTCCAATATCAAGAGATTGGATATCAACAACATCAAAAACAAACCCAATCACCCCATCTCGAAGATTAGTCATCACATCTCAAAGATCAATCACAACTACCCATCAATGAGCACCTTGAAGATGTTTCCATCTCCTTCGACAATCAAATCAATATATATCAAGAGTCACTTTTCAATCATGATCAAAACCCACCAACGATAACCAACAGTGATCCAATTCAAGAAACGTTAATGTTATTTGATGTTATGATTTAAAACATTGACAATATCTCCACCATAACTACTGTGGACAATGCTCAAAATCAGTCCATCAATGAGCACTATGAAGATATGTCTACCCCATCCAATGATCAAATCAACATTCATCAAGAGACACTTTTTAGTGATCTATTTCAAGACATGTTGACATTATTTGATCCTATTGACATAATCCATGATCCATCCACCAATGATCATGTTGACAGTGTCTCTACATCACCTAAAAAATTAGAGGACATATCTCAAGAATGTATTCCAAAGAATGATCAACATCTTCCACCAAGGTCTAGCAATGGTCCTTCCCAAGAGATATTGACATCCTTTCACCTCATGGTTACAAATATTGAAGTAATACTTAATTCAACACTAGATCCAAATCCACTCAAAGATCAAAAGGATATTGAGCCATTTCCCATACCTAACGATGATGTCCAAGAACCCTTTGTAAGCAATCCATCCTTTAAAATTTACCCATGTCAAGAACTTGATCCAAAGTATGTCAAAATCAATTCCAACATTAATCAAGATCAAGAATTTATATCTCCACAATACTATAATGATCTAATGGACACTCTCCTATCTATACAAGATGTCGCAAAGGATGATCATATCCATACAACACATACTCCTCCATTTAACCATGCGATGCATTTTATTGATGGACATGTAGATGATCTTCATTCAAAACAAGAGTCTCATACTCTCAACATCATTACCAAGGAACAAGAGTCTCCTACTCTTAATATTTGTACACATGATCAAGATATAAAAATAGCTAGAGAAATATAAAAGATGGGTCATGAAGAATGCTCCTACAAAAGTGATGAATTAGAAACATCCTATGAAATTAATCATGAGGAAGAATTTTATGTGGACGGTGGGTCATCAACACCTCTTGAAGAAGCATTAAAATTAGATATTTCACAAGATCAAGCCAAAGATATCAATCAAGAAGTCATCCCATATATGGAGGAACCAATCACTTATAAACTTGGACCACTTACCTTGTTTAGGGCAAGCTATCTTATCAATGAAGAATTTATCACCTTAGAAGATCCATGAAAGAGTAGAGAAGGATGACAACCTTGTTTCCAAGGTAAATAATATCCTATTGTAGCTAAAAATTTTGAGCAGATGAATTATCAAGTCAAAGGATTAGGTCTACATGAACAAGGTATCCTAGAACTAGTATAGATTATTGGAAATCCTAAGAATTTTGGTCTTGGTTATTTAGTAATAGGGGAAACTTCATCTCAAGAAAACGTCAAAATAGGGAGCATGAAGGATCCTTATGATGAAATCGATTCCAATACTACAACCAACCACATCACAAACCTTCATCCAACCATCACCCCATCCACGAATTGGGACTGTAACATAGAATAAAAATATGGAATGATTTACAACTAGAATAGACGATGTTAATCCTAATCTAAATCAATATTAATCTATATCAAACAACAAAGAACGAGTAAAAATGAACAACAATAACAACTACAATGAAAAAATCTCATCGAATATGCCTCCACTCCTTCGAATTAACTCGATTGCCCTTCTCCATTTTGCCTTTTCAGTATTCTTGCCCTTAGATTTTTAGTATTGATGCAAGCATAACCTTGTTGAATGTCTAAGAAAAATATCAAAGATAAGTTTCTTCTCAAAAGTGTATTATTTCGGGAGGAGAAATAATGATTATGACAGGCCATTTTATAGATTTTGGGTTTTCGAACGATTGGATTAGATTGAAAGAGATATCAACGGATGAGATTGATGAATGCCATGCGATGTGAGTTATGTGCCAAATAGAACGTGAGTTAGAACATGAGTCAGAAAAGACTACAGGATAAAGATTAAGTTGGAACAATAACTTAATCTTGTGTCAAGACTGTTTGAAAACAGGAAGAACAAGAGTTCAAGATCTTAATCTTTAGTTAAGAGTCTTTGAAAATAGAAGAAATAGACTTTGAATGTCAGAGACAAAGTTAGAACTCGAAGAATAATGCATTCGAATGAAAACATGAGTTAGTTAATTAAATAAAGATATTTAATTAATAAACACATTCATGCATATGAGTTAGAACTAGTTAACTGACTAATTCTGACAGAGAGTCCTATCGTAGAGAAAATCAGATGTTGAATCCGGAGATAACTGGACAACTAAAAATAGATCTCGAGTTAGAAGGTGAGTGAATAATTATTCAACTAATTGATAGAATAATGTGACATAAATATATATATATATATTTTAATTAGACTGCAGGAATCGGGTAGCAGAACCCCCTATAAATTGTAGTGCGCTTGGTAAACTTTTTAACGTGACCAGTGCCACTGGCACGACACACTCTTCGGTACCACAGGGGTGGGGGAGACTAGACCTCATGACCAACCTCCTGCAATAGGAAAGATTTAGCCAACAACACTCACTTATATGGGGCATCCAAGCTACTATACACATGAAAATCCCATGGCATACATCTCATCTCCACACATGAACCGTAAGAATGTAAGACAACTTCATAGGGCCAACCCTACTGCGCCAGCAAATAGGTATGAATTTGGCAAAACTACAACATGGTATTTAGTAAGGGAATTTAGTTGGTGGGACACCATTCAACTAGGCGAGAGACCATTTCTACCTTTCTCGTCGGAATGGTGAGCGTGATTTCTATAGTTTCTCCCAAAAATCCATTTTTATATACCGGGTGGAAGTCGCTGGCTAAAGCCTGTTACCAGTCTGAGTCGTCTTGGGGTGAGTACTTTTTCCGACCAAGACAGGCCCAAGTTCTAGAGTCAGTAACCATTTCTTTTACACCCAGGATCGCATGATTGTGCAAGGGGAGAGGATACTCTGATATACAGAATCGTAAAGGGTGACAAATATGTTCTTTCGCACTAGACAAAGCAAACACTGATTCTTTTTATTCCAAATGATAGTTATTTATCTACCAAACAGATTGCTTGCTAAATAAATATAAACAAAGGCATTAGGTCTTGCATGTAAACTGATCAGTAGTTCATTTTTAGTCTTTAAATTTCATCCTGAAGAAAAGATATGGTTTTGGTTTTTATTGTCTTCTATGCTTCATCGTGCAAAAACTAGGTTATTCCCCCTTAGCACAACTGCAAACAAACATTAGGGAAAAATGAAAAATATGGGAAAAATATGGTGAAAAATGAAAAAGGAAAATGCAGATGTATGAAAGTTTTAGAAAATGAAAAAAAAAACTTTACCAAACAGATGCGGCTTTTGGAGCCATAGATGCGGCGCGGGTTTGAAAACGGATGTCGTTCGTGCTAACAGTTGGTCACGGGTTGAAATATTGATAGTCGGATGCGGTTCAAGGCTTCGCGAATATAGTTCAGAATGGCAGATGCATCGCGGTTTATAGTAGATTCGGCTTACGTATATGGATGCATGGTTTCGTTAAGCAGATGCGGTGTGCCGTACGATAACCTACAAAATAAAAAAAATAGGATGGAAAGACAAAAAAGATGTGTGAATTTGACGCACGATTCACGCGAGGTTCACCAAATGTAACCTAGAATAAAATATGGAAATGATCTGCAACTAGAATAGACGATGTTAATCCTAATCTAAATCAATATTAATCTAGATCAAACAACAAAGAACGAGTAAAAATGAACAACAATAAGGGTATGTGCAGGATCATCATGGAAAAAGCAGGCCCTTAAGTGGCAATAAAAAGACAAAAAATCAGAGTTAGACAACTTGACATAAAATTTTGAATAAGTTATCTATATTATTTCAAAAAAATGTAAAATATTGAATCTGTAGAAAATTGAATGTAGTTTCTAAAATACTAGACCTTTATTTAAAAAAAATAAATCTATTTGGTGAAAATTTGAAATTTCAATGCAGTAGTATTTAAATTTAAGGATAAAAATAAGAAGTAGGTGTTTGTCTGACCGCCCTAACAACAATAGAAAGATAATATTTTTTTATAAGCTTTTAGATATAAGTAGAAGACTCATGTCCCGATGTGATGCATATTTTTTAATAATTTGTTTCCAAGTAAATAATTAATTATGATTTTTTTATTACAACTTTTAAAAATTATAAAAGCTTATCTGTCTAACAACCTTAACTTGGTCAAAAATTCCTGAAATTCATTTTTTTTTTTTAATCTTATAGTATGTGAAGCATAGAATGTGACACATGTTTCGAATTCAAAAAATGTGACACCGTTTGAAAGTTATAGATGTTTTTCAATCAGCCTATCAATCAGGACTTTATTCGTAATTCTAATAGAAAATGAATAATAATTATTTATTCATTTCAAAGTAAAGAATAATTTATATTGGTGGAAAGTTGAGAATCTCCTCAAAAAATGCTTTTCATTTCATCAATTTTGGGTAAAACAAATGTCGTCAGCCACATGGGCCATCATATGGCTTACATATCGCCACTTTTTGGCCCATCATGATCCTGCACATACCCATAATAACTACAATGAAAAATCTCACCGAATATGCGTCCACTCCTTCGAATTATCTCGATTTCCCTTCTCCATTTTTCCTTTTCAGTATTCTTGCCCTCAGATTTTCAGTATTGATGGAAGCATAACCTTGTTGAATGTCTGAGAAAAATATTGAAGATAAGTTTCTTCTCAAAAGTGTATGATTTCAGGAGGAGAAATAATGATAGTGACAGGCCATTTTATAGATTTTGGGTTTTTGAACGATCGGCTCAGATTGAAAGAGAGATCAACAAATGAGATTGATGAATTTCATTGGATGTGAGTTATGTGTCAGATAAAACGTGAGTTAGAACATGAGTCAGAAAAGATTGCAAGATAAAGATTAAGTTAGAACGATAACTTAATCTTGTGTCAAGACTGTTCAAAAATAGGAAGAACAAGAGTTCAAGATCTGAATCTTTAGTTAAGAGTCTTTGAAAATAGAAGAAATAGACTTTGAATGTCAAAGAAAAAGTTAGAACTCAAAGAATAATGCATTTGAATCCAAACATGAGTTAATTAATTAAATAAATATATTTAATCAATAAACACATTCATGCATATGAGTTAGAACTAGTTAACTGAGTAGTTGTGACAGAGAGTCCTCTCGCAAAGACAATCAGATGTTGAATCCAAAGATAACTGGAGAACTAAAAATAAATCTCGAGTCAGAAGGTGAGTGAATAATTAGTCAACTGATTGATCGAAGAATGTGACATAAATAATTAAAATATGAATTAAATGTTAATTTAATTCAACATTCGAAAATGAAAGATATATTTAAATAAATAATGTAATTTATTTAATTGACTATTGAAAAGGATTAAATAATAAATATTTAATTATAGTTGAAATATGATAAAGGGGGTAATTAAATAATAAATTATTTAATTAAGAAAGAGGAATTAATTAGTTAGCGACATAATTAAACAAATATGATTTATTTCATTAATCAAGTTGAATAAAGATCAAAATGAATTAATGAATTAATTAAAAAGGGTATTTAATTAATAGAGGCAATATGTGTTAGGAAAGGTAATTAAATAACTAACATTATTTAATCATGACCATGGATAATAGAAAATTATGTCGAATGTGTACTCACAAGCCTAGACCAATTTTTAGTGTCTACAGTTTGCCCCTCTTTGATACAATGTTGTTTAGGCATTGTGTCAAAGAAATTCAAAAAAAAATATGCCCCAGTGAAAGTAAGGTGAGGAAGGATGATGAGGAGGTATTGGTATGCCCCCTCGAGAGAATAGGTGGGTTCAAAGAACATGAGTGTGCTCTCGAAATGGATAGATAATGGTGGTGAAGATGTAGAAAAGAGGAAATGTTAGCATGAATGAATTTAGAATGTTAGTAAGAAATAACGAAGGTTGATTGATTGAAAGACATATGATCTTCGATATATTACCAAATATGCTATGCTTTCTTGTTATCATCATTGGGTGGGACATGACAAAAATGGATAATACACATCATGATATGAGATAGACCATAGTGTAGAAATTCATCCATCTACGAAAAATAGACAGTCACAGATAAGGAATGTCTTAACTCATACTAAGGACAAGATGCCCCAGTCGTCGTTGTCTTGAAAAAACATAGACAACAAATAAATAAAAGACGGGTCATGAGATGTCATTTCTCCTCTAAATTATTAATAGGACATCCTTGAGGAAACTAGTAACATGACTCCAAAAACCAATGTTAAAAAGATAGTTGACAAACATTAGTCAAAGAAAAAGAGTCTTGAGACATCCTTGCTTCTCTAAATCCTTCAAGGGACATCCTTGAGAAAGCTAGTAACTGGACTAATTCACAAATTGATAAAAAGATAAGACAAAATAAGATATAAATTCATAAAGCCAAATAAAATTATTCACCAAAACTTGATCTTGTGGGATTGTTTGATGTTTGACATAGCGTAATGTGAGAGATGACACATACCGCATAAGACGTTGAGTCTGGTTTCGACTTGGTGACTATCTATATAAGGCATGACAAAGCCTGGCTTCAAAAAAGACACATGTCATATAAGCCATTGGAGCCTAATGACGTTGATGTGATAAACAACATGAGGCTAGGAAAATTTGACAGCGTCTATTGACAAGAAAGACATATCTTGATTAAGACATAAGCTGACCATTCTGACAATGTGTTTAATATGGACCTGATGACTTTGAGATGTTTTTCCTTGTTGATGCATGACTTGTTTTGATTCCTTGAATGATCAAAAGTGTGTGTAGAGAGTGTATGACATGAGATGATACCCTAAATGATTGACCTAATGCAGCCTCAGGGGTTCATCGATTGATTAGCCTTGCCTACGTAGTACATGCAGAGACCTCGTAGTTCGACACAACTTTAACTCACATAGCTGACTAAAGATATATAGTTAAGATGATGGCATGCGATGTGTGTGATAGTGAATGAAATAAACCCTATTGGACTGACCTAGTGTGGTCTTGGGAGCTCATCAATTAATTAGCCCTGACTACATTGTACATGCAGAGACCTTGTAGTTCAACATGACCAATGACTTTGAATGTACAAAGAATCATGATTTTACTATGTGATGCATGATAAACCTAGACTGACAGATCTAATGCCTTGGGGGTACATCGATTGATGGCCTTGCCTACATCTCCATCATAGAGGCAACGTAGTTCGACTATGTCTATGACTCACTTAACATGACTGACTTGACTCTATTTTTGCTATTTTGACATGTTTTGATTTTTTTGGATTTTTGAAGTTGTCTAATGTTTTTGGGATTTTTCAAGACATTTTTGATGTGTGTGATGCTATGTACAAGGTCCTCCTAGAACAGAACAAGGATTTTCCTCCAGTCAGGAATAAGACTGGCGAGATGCAGAGGGGAGTGTCACGGAATGAACTTTGATGTCAGTCATTCCAAGCAATGGATAAGACAACCATTTATTATGATGGATGATGAAAAATTCTGATTGGAATGATGGTAGATGAAAGAGCGAGCTTGACTACACATAACACTTGTTTGCTAGGTTTTCACCATGGTACTTTTCCATAGTGCCACCGAAGTGGTTTTCACTATTGGACGAATTATTTCTCTTGACTTTTTTGATCAATTTTTTTTTTTCTATGTTACAAAGACGCTTGTTTGCTAGGTTTTCATCAAGGTAACCATTGTTTTAGTTTTTTGTATTTTCTAGATTAAGACATAGATTCTTAGAAGCTACGCATAGAACCTCTTCAGATGAAGACTGTTGATTGGCGACAAAAGTGGCTCTCCTTCAGGAGTAGAGAGTTGGTACGCTCCTGATCCAAAAGCTTTTGTGACTATATAGGGCCCCAACCAGTTAGGTTGAAACTTACCTGGTTTTTCTCATTCAACTTGATTCTTAGGATTCTCCATTAAAACCAGGTCTCCAATGTCAAAGTGTCTATTTAGAAATTTCCTATTATAGCTACGACGAAGACGATTCTAATATGCTTGCAAATGGTCTAGTTCTTTTTTTCTTCATTCATCCAGTAATTCTAGCTCTTGTAATCTAGATACACATTATTCTTCATCGTCAATGTGACGCTTCAAGGATATCCTCAAGGAAGGTATTTCAACCTCAATAGGTAAGATAGCTTCGGATCTGAATACTAGGGAGTATGGAGTGGCGCCACTATTAGTACGAATGCTTGTGTGGTAAGCCCATAAGGTAGGATTAAGTTGTAGGTGCCAGTCACGACCATCATCATTGATAGTCTTTTTTAGGATTCTAACAATGGTTTTATTAGATGCCTCAGCTTGGCCATTACCTTGTGGGTAATATGGGGTGGAAAAATGATGTTTGGTATGAAACTCTTCACATAGATGGCATACTTCTTGGTTTTTGAATGGACGGCCATTGTCTATGATTATGGATTGGGGTACACCATACCGACAAATGATATTTTTTAGGATAAACTTAGATATTTGCATGTTGGTGATGTAGGTCATGGGAATAGCTTCAATCCATTTGGTGAAGTATTCGGTGGCGGTTATGATGAATTTATGGTCATTGGATGATGGAGGGTGTATCTTACCTATGAGGTCAAGTCCCCATTGGGAAAAGGGCCATGGTGATGTAATCAGACGAAGCTCTTGTGCTGGTGCTCTTATCAAATCTCCATGTATCTAACACTGTCTACATTTCTTTACAAAGATATATGAGTCTTTCTCCATTGTAGGCCAATAATAACCTAGTCTCATCATCTTATGGGCTAAAGTAGGACCAATTGAATGGGATCCACATATACCCTCATTCACCGCTCGCAAAGTTGTTTGGGCTTCCTCAATATCGATACATCTCATTAGGGAATTATCTAAGGTACGTCTATACAGTGTATCTCTGATGATGGTGTATTTAGCTGACTTACAGATAAAAGTTCTGTGTTGGTCATTGGACAAGTCTAGAGGTAAGGTTTGTTCATTTAGATAGTCAAATACATCTTTATACCAAGGGGAAGTAGGACCAAAAATCATACAAACCATCACAGTATCGGGGACATCATAGGTAGGGACCAACAACTATTCAACCAGAAACTCAAACTTAGGCACGTTACTCAGAATATCCAATAAGGAACCCACGGTCGCCATAGCATCTATAGTCCTATTCTAAATACGTGGTATTTGTTGAAATGTAATGTCATTGAAGTACTACTTGAAACTATCGGCCATGTGCTTGTAGGGGGCGAGATTCTCATCCTTAGTCTCATAATCATCATTTACTTGCCAGATTACTAGTTGAGAATCGCCAAAAACATGTAGGCTCTTAATCTTCCACTGTGTTTCCATTCTTAGTCTTGTCACTAAGGCTTCATATTCTGCTATGTTGTTGGTGCAAGGGAAAGCAATCCTGAATGATTTAGGAATAGTATTTCCATAAGGTGTAACAAATAGGATACCTACTCTTGAACCATGATTTGTATGTGACCCATCAAAGTATAATTTTGATTCGGTTCTAAATTCAATGTTGAAGAGAAATTCATCAGGAAAATCTGCCACTAAAGGATGGTTTTCCTTCATAGGTGCATCTGCTAACTGATTTGCAATCACTTGTCCTTGTATAGCCTTCCTCTTGACATATTGGATGTCATACTCGCTAAGTATCATAACCCATTAGGCAATCGGCCTGTTAATGTTGCTTTACTTAGGAGGTATTTGAGGGGATCAATATTTGCAACCAACATTGTTTGATGATTGAGCATATAGTGCCAAAGTTTTTGAGTAGCAAAGACTACCACAAGATAGGCACGTTCTATGTTTCTGTAATTTAATTCATATCCTACCAAGGTACGCCTGATGTAGTAGACTGCTCTTTCATGACCTTGATCATCATTTTGTGTGAGAAGAGCTCCTAATGCCGACTGAGTTGCTGAAATCTATAGTATCAACGGTTTTCCATCTATGGGTGGCATTAAGATAAGTGGAGTGAGCAAATAATCCTTGATTTGTTGAAAATATTCCTGACATTTAGGTGTCCACACAAATGGTACTCCTTTCTTGAGCAGATGTTGAAATGGGTATATTATGTCTACCCATTGTACTATGAAATGCCTAAGACTGTAATCTTCCATGTAGTGTTCTTAGTTGACCAATGTTGACTGGAGGAGGCATTTCTATAATAGCTCTTACCTTCTCTGGATCGACCTCAATGCCTCTTCTAGAAATGATATACTCTAGAAGTTTCCCTGATTTCACTCCAAAGACACATTTCTTCGGATTTAGTCGGACATTGTAATTCTCTGGCCTCTAGAATATCTTGTCTAGAACCTTCAAATGATCTGCCCTTGTTTATGATTTAGCTATAATTTCATCTACATAATCTTCCATGAGAGTATGTATAAAACCATGGAAAATAGTAGTCATTTCCTATTGATAGGTAGCTCCTGCGTTCTTTAGGCCAAAATGCATAACATTCCAATAGTATGTGCCTCATGGACACGTGAAAGTTGTCTTGTGTTGGTCTTCAACCATAATTTTGATTTGGTTATATCCAGAGAAACCATCCATGAGGGATAGCATCTTGTATCCTGCTGTAAGATCTACTATTATGTCTATGTTCGGCAAAGGGAAGTCATCCTTAGGACATGCCTTGTTGATGTCTATAAATTTTTTTGCAAATACGGATGCCCTCAGTTGGTTTAGTCACTGGCACAAGATTTGAATTCTAGTCTGCATAGTCTATGGTCCTTATGAATCCTACATCCAAGAGTTTCTTAAGTTCTGCTTTGACCAGTAGAGCAATTTGTGGATGCATTTTCCTTAACTTATGTTTGAATGGCTTAATACCTACCTATAGTGGTAGATGGTGCAATATTAGGTATGGATCCAACATAGGCATGTCAACATATGACCATGCAAATTTTATCTATCTCTTTGTGACGAAGTCCTTAAACTCTTGTTTTTCTATCTCTGTTAAAGAAGCTACAAAATATACCATCCAAGGATTCTCTTTTGTACCTATGTTGACTTCAACAGACTCTTCTACCAGCATCGGTGACTTTTCCTATTCAACGTGGAGAATATTTAAACCTCTATCCCTAGGTGCCTCTAAGAGGTTTTCTCCCTTGGATACGTCCTTTATTTTGACTCTTTCTTCGTCCAAAGGTGCCTTTCAGTTTTCACCTAGGGACTCATCATTTTTTATTTTCATTGTCTTTTTTATTTTTATTCTCATTTTTGCGACTAGAGGTGTAAATAGACTCCCCAAAATATTCTTTTTCATCCAAGTCTATGGTAAAACCATCTTTATGATCCCCTATAGGTATGCCTTCTCAAAGTCCCATGAACTCAGCTAATGCTTCGTCATTCTCGAATGTATCTAAGATGGTTGTACCTTGTTGATCCCAGTTAATAAGTTCAGGATATATGAGGGGCATGCCATCATCAGAATTAGAAAAGGTGGAAGCCTACATGGTGAGTATAGAATGGTTGACATGGTCACATAAGTTTTGGACTAACTCCTTCTTGTTCTTTCTCCTAGGGGTAGGTAAACTCTGATGTGGGACTATTGCAATGGCTAAGTTGTCAGAAGATGGTTCATTAGGTGTCCAAGATGCATGATCAAGGGTTTCCCAATAATAGTGCTTAAGCCATTTTTCTCTGGACAAGGACTTTTGATTACGAGGACTAGATGACTTGGGTAAGGATTTTATCATGAGTTCAAGTTCTCCAAATAGAATATCTAGGTTCATTGTACTGGTAGAGGAAAGGGAATCCCATTCACAATCGCTCGATTCAGGGGATTAATTGTAAACTGGGGGAAGTGGTTCATGAGATATCTTGATGTCTGTATAAGCACTCAATTCCTTTTTAAATAGTGACAAAGTACTAGGAAAACCAATTCTAAGTGGTTGAAACCCTAGACCTAAGTATTTCGGTCATGGTGAGACAATGATCGGTTTCGTCCTTCCATTTTGATGTATTCCTAACCTACTATGTTCATCATAGCCTTTGCTTTGCATTATCCTAAAGCCTTTTCCATATTGATCCTTAGCTATTTGAATGAAATGGACTTGGTAAGATGTGATGGATCAATGTATAGGGATAAAGTGGATGATGATGGATCTTCTTGATTAACGGGTACCTATTGTTGTGGAATTTCCCTTAGGCTTGTACAGTATTGAAAAGGATCCGGATCACCATCAATCATGATCTCGGTGCCATTATATGAGAATTTAAGACATTGGTGATATGTGGAAGGTACGACTTTCATTGCATGTATCCAAGGTCTACCTAGCAACAAGTTAATATGGAAGGGTGAGATCCAAGACTTGGAAGCTGGTGTTCATAATTGCTGGGCCAATTCTGATAGGAAGTGTGACAACTCCCTTGGATGATCTTTCCTCATCATCGTAAGCCTTGATGAATATACTCTTTGATGTGTCTACGCATTATTTTGAGAATCCTAATGCCTTAACCAATTTTAGGGTACATAGGTTCAAACTTGCTCCTCCGTCTACCAAGACTCGTCTGACTTTGGTTTGATTGACTAGGACTTCAAGATGTAATGGGTCATTATGATCAGTATTTTTGGTTGAGTAATCTTGTTGGGAAAATGTGGCATGATGGGAGTTGGTTAAATATCCCACCATTTCTTTGAAATGATTGAAACCTAAGTCTGTAGGAACAGTCGTGTTCTATAAAGATTTGTCAAGAATGGCTTGATGCTCAAGTGATAAAGTCAACAATTCCAAAATGGATATATGTGCGGGGGTTTTGCTTAGTTGATCAAGGAGATTGTACTTAGACTTGGAATATTGTGTAGGTGACTCAAAAGAAGGTCCTAGAATAGTTATCTTTGTTCTGTGTGTGGTTATGGCACATTCAAGATGCTTCTTAATGATGATGGTATCGACATGTTCATTGGTAGCTTGAAGGTGATTTATAATCATTCCTTTACCATAGTCATACTTGGTATTGGTATAATTGGCTGATGGATTATTCTTGGTTCCCAAACTAGAGGCCTTTCCTTTCGTGTGGTCATGTAATGGGTCTGTGAAGACCTTATGACCACTGTTCTTGGTATTTTTCTTCCCATTGACCTCTATGGTTCCGTTTTCAACAAAGTCTTGTATAATATTCTTCAGTTGGTGACATTGTTGTAGGTTGTGTCCTTTTGTTTGATGATAGTCACAAAAATTTTTATCGTCCCACCATGAAGGTTTAAACTATCCAGGATCATACTCTCTTCGTTCCAAAGGTTTAATGAGATTATGTTTAATCAACTCTTTGAAAATTGTCTCAATTGGTTGCCCTAAAGGGGTAAATTCACGTGTAGGAAATCTCCTTTGCGGTCGTTGTTGCTATGAATTTTGGGCATAATTGGTTGTTTGATCTAGACTATTCATCATGTCTTGATTGGGGTTGTAACCTCTAGGTGTGATAACTGGTCCTGTATGTATGTTTTTAGTATCAACAATGTTGGCATTCGTAACATTTTTGTTTCTAGGCCAGAATTCATTCATATCATTGGGTGCATTTTGATGTTGAACCAATAGATTTCTACCTAGTACCTTAATTTCTCCTTTGTCTATAAGGTCTTTTTCAAGGATGATGCCCTTTTGTACCAAGTCTAGGAATGAAGTACAACAGTGTACCCTTAAGTCACCTAATAGTTTTGGATTGATTTTTTCAAGGAATATTGTGACCTTTTGCTTTTTTGGTATTTCAACTAGACATCTGCTAGCTAGACTTCTCCATCTCTGGAAGATAGTGATGAAAGTTTCATCTTCTTCTTGTGTTGTGTGACACAAGGTAGCTATGGTTATTTCATTGTCTATGTTAAAGGCAAAGTGTTCGACAAACTTCTCAGCTAATTCACCCTAGGATCGTATGCCATATGGTAATTTCGAGAACCACTCCATTGCTATCCCTATAAGGGTTCATGGAAATAGTCTCATCAAGTATGTGGGGTCATACAATATGTCCATGCATGCCATTGAGAATTGTCTAATGTGTTCTAAAGGATTCTTCCTCCCATTATACTTAGGAAAATTCAATATAATGTACCCATGCGGGAAGGGTGTCATGTAAAGCGCTTTGTCGAAAGGACATGGACATAGATCTTGCATTGAGATAGTTCGTTTACCTGACATAGACATGTTTTCCATCTGTTGTTGAAGCATTTTCATTTGGTTTTGGAGAACATCTACTTGTGTCAAGAACATGTTTTTTGCATTTTTTGGATCAATGTAGGTGTTTTAATATGCCATGTTCTGTGACAGGTTATGATTTGGCGAGGGAATATATCCCATTAGAATGTTCTGATTTGGTATAGGAATATTTCCTGTCTCAATTTTCTGATTTGGTATGGGAATATTTCTTGTCTAAATGTTCTGATTTGGTATAGGAATATTTCCTATCTAAGTGTTTTGATTTGGTATAGGAATTCGCATGCCAACTTTGGATCTCTTACTAGTAGTGTTTGTGCCAAAGGGGTTGGAGGAAGTTGCTCCTGTAGTAAATTGTAAACCTTGTGTTACGTTGAAAGGGATTGTGCTTACAATTGATGATGTTTGAGTAGATGCGCTAGTTGCTATCACTGTGGTAATTTGGGGAATAGAAACACTTGATGTTGCAATTTGCGTTGTTTGAGTAGACTGTGGTTTCAAAGTATGAATATCAAATCCTGGTGGTAGTGTGGCACCTTATACTAGCAAATTTGCTAGATATTGTTGGGGATTATTTTCCAGACACTCATCCATAAAGGATGCAAACTCGGGATCTTTTACAATGACATCTATGTCTTCAACAAAAAATTGTCCATGTGTGTCTCTAGTGACGTGTTTTTCAAGCAAAGATTTTTGTGGTCTCACTCCCTAATGGTTGATTTCCAAATGGATTGATAAATTTGTTGGGGTTCGACATTGCTTTATGCTTCTTTTGAGACTTTGTTTCGACCATGAAAAGTTGCTCAAATTGGGGTAATGCAGACTATGTCTAAAAAATGATATGACCTATGTCTATGTTTCGGGATTTTTTAAAATAAGGTTGTTGCTAAAGATTTCTAAAATGACGTATGGTAGGACAAACATTATGAAAAATCTCGAGTAGAATTATGATGGTAAATGATTCTAAGACGGGTATAACCTACCACCTATGGAATAAATGCATGTAATGATTTGTGTTTGACCAAGGAATCTGATTGTAAGACAAGGACAATTGACAACGTGAATTTTCCAAACTAGACCGCTGAGCTGAAAAGATTCACTAATAGGACCAAAGTGACTAGGTTCAATGATCAGGACAAATCGGAACATGAACGTATCCAATGATGCAGAAAGTTTGTTCTATTCGACTATATGCAATTTCCTAGGAAGTATCTATATGCATGCAACTTAAGATGACTATGACTAGGATGTATATGACACCTAACAATGCAAGGTTTTGAGCAATATTTTTCCAATTTTTGTCAAAGGTTGATCTTTAGAAACAAAAGCGAAAATGACAATAATGTTTCGGACTTAGTTTGCAGTTTTTGAAGTTTTTTGTTGACAGACAAATGCGGTTCACCTATCAGTTGCGGTTCTATTTTTGACAGATGTGGTTTAGCATGCACATGCAGTGATTTGACTAAAACCTAGTTTTGGATGTTGATGGACAGTTTTGAGTTTTGACAAATGCGGTTTTCTTTATGACAAATGTGACTCACTGCAGCTCTAAATATGGACTGTAAACCTAAAATTTTTGACAGACACTTGTGGCTCAAAAATTGATAGATGTGGCTTGCATATACACATGCAACTCAAAAATTGACAGTTGCAGCTCGTAATATCCAGACTGTTAAAGTGGAATTTTTTTTGACAGACACATGTGGCATTTACCCTAACAATTGTGACTCACTAAGATAGATGCATTGTTAAAAATGACAGTTTCAACTCATTTTGTTGACAGTTGCAGTTTTCCAAGAGTTTTTTGACTGACTTCATTTTGTTGATCAAGTTTTTGATGAATAAAACAAACACAAGCACAAAAATCAATGTATTTTCAGTTTTGAAGTGATAGATCTGTTAAAACCAGAGAGCATTTACAACCTAGGCTTTTTGGACAATACTTGTTGAGTTCTTACTTGGATAAATCAAGCTACGCATATTCAAGGCGGATGACTAGTAGCTTGACCCCACTAGCTCCCCTCCATGACACTCACTTATACGGGGCATCCAAGCTACTATACCCATGAAACTCCCATGGCATACATCTCATCTCCACACATGAACCATAAGAATGTAAGAGGGCTTCACAGGGCTGACCCTGCTGCGCCAACAAATAGGTAGGATTTTGGAAAAACTACAACATGGTATTTAGTAAGGGCATTCCATTAGTGGGGCAACATTCAACTCGGCGAGAGACCATTTTTTCCCTTGTCATCGGAATGGTGAGCGTGATTTCTAGGGTTTCTCCCAAAAATCCATTTTTATATATCAAGTGGAAGTCGTTGGCTAAAGCATGTGACCAGTCTGAGTCATCTTGGGGTGAATACTTTTTCCCACCAAGACAGGCCCATGTTCTAGAGTCAGTAACTATTTCTCATACACTTAGGATCGCATTATTGTGCAAGGGAAGAGGATACTCTGATATACCGAATCATAAAGGGTGAAAAATATGTACTTTCGCATTAGACAAAGGAAACACTGATTCTTTTTATTCCAAATCATAGTTATTTATCTACCAAACAAAAACCTTGCTAAATAAATAAAAAACAAAGGCATTAGGTCTTGCATGCAAACTAATCGGTAGTCCGTTTTTGGTCTTTGGCTTTTGTCCTACAAAAAAGATATGGTTTTGGTTTTTATTGTCTTCTATGATTCATCCTGCAAAAACTAGGTTATTCCCCCTTAACACAGCCGCAAACAAACATTAGAAAAAAATGAAAAATATGGGAAAAATATGGTGAAAAACGAAAAAGGAAAACGCGGATGTAGGAAAGTTTTTTAAAAAAAAAAAAAAAACTTTACCAGACATATGCGTCTTTTGGAGCCACGAATATGGCGAGGGTTTGAAAATGGATGTGGTTCAAAATATTGATAGTCAGATGCTGTTCAAGGCTTCGCGGATGCGGTGCGAAATGGAAGATGCGTCATGGTTTATAGCAGATGTGGCTTGCATTTACGGGTGCATTGTTTCGTTAGGTAGACGTGGTGTGCCATATGATAACCTACAAAATAAAAAAATAGAAGGATGGAAAGATGAAAAGGATGTGTGAATTTGAACCGTGATTCACGTCAGGTTCACCAAATGTAACCTAGAATAAAATATGGAAATGATCTACAACTAGAATAGATGATGTTAATCCTAATCTAAATCAATATTAATCTAGATCAAACAACAAAGAGCGAGTAAAAATGAACAACAATAACAACTACAATGAAACAATCTCACCGAATATGCGTCCACTCCTTCGAATTATCTCGATTTCCCTTCTCCATTTTGCCTTTTCAGTATTCTTGCCCTCATATTTTTAGTATTGATGCAAGCATAACCTTGTTGAATGTCTAAGAAAAATATCGAAGATAAGTTTCTTCTCAAAGGTGTATGATTTAAGGAGGAGGAATAATGATAATGACAGGCCATTTTATAGATTTTGGGTTTTCGAATGATCAGCTAAGATTGAAAGAGAGATCAATGGATGAGATTAATGAATGTCATGCAATGTGAGTTATGTGTCAAATAGAACGTGAGTTAGAACATGAGTTAGAAAAGACTGCAGGATAAATATTAAGTTATAATGATAACTTAATCGTGTGTCAAGACTATTCAAAAATAGGAAGAACAAGAGTTCAAGATCTTAATCTTCAGTTAAGAGTCTTTGAAAATAGAAGAAATAGACTTTGAATGTCAAAGAAAAAGTTAGAACTCAAAGAATAATGCATTTGAATGTAAACATGAGTTAATTAATTAAATAAAGATATTTAATTAATAAACACATTCATGCATATGAGTTAGAACTAGTTAACTGAGTAGTTGTGACAGAGAGTCCTCTCGTAGAGACAATCAGATGTTGAATCCAAAGATAACTAGAGAACTAAAAATAAATCTCGACTCAGAAGGTGAGTGAATAATTAGTCAACTGATTGATCTAAGAATGTGACATAAATAATTAAAATATGAATTAAATGTTAATTTAATTCAACATTTGAAAATGAAAGATATATTTAAATAAATAATGTAATTTATTTAATTGACTATTGAAAAGGATTGAATGAATAATTAAATAATAAATATTTAATTATAGTTGAAATATGATAAATGGGGTAATTAAATAATAAATTATCTAATTAAGAAGGAGGAATTAATTAGTTAGTGACATAATTAAACAAATATGATTTATTTAATTAATCAAGTTGAATAAAGATCAAAATGAATTAATGAATTAATTAAAAAGGGTATTTAATTAATAGAGGAAATATGTGTTATAAAAGGTAATTAAATAATTAACATTATTTAATCATGACCATGGATAATAGAAAATTATGTCGAATGTGTACTCGTAGGCCTAGACCAATTGTTAGTGTCTACATGGACCAACATGAAAAGAAAGATTTGAATCAAAGCATAAAGAACATTATTGAAGAAAAAGAAGCTGAGAAGCATAATCGAAAAATCAAATACACATGGATACCAAAAAATACAAAGAAAGGTTATCTAGGTATCAAACTCCATCAATCAAAGAAACTATGGGGAAAAATAAAAAAGGGAAAATTATCCATCAAAGATGTCCAAAAGATAAAAAGAAAGCTTCTCAAGAAATGTACAAATTATATCAAGCAGTTGGTCGTAATTCCATGTGTACTTTTGTATCCACCCATCATTGCTCATCTTCCCAAGTTCGAAGAGTCAAAGTTTCCAAACTATCAACCAATCCATCCCTTATTCCTAAATACAAAACACCATCCACACCTCCATGTATGATATCTAATTCAAACATTGAACATGTATTGGCAACAACCCTTCATCATAATGATTCAGAAGGAATTCTATTGCGATGTGTGCATAAAGACAAAGTTAACTCTGGTATCAAAAAAGTAGATGAGGAATCTCAAAAGTTGCATTCAAGTGCACATATCTTGGAAAAGAAACTTCTTCAATTAGGATATCGATGGCACATTATGATAGAATCATCTACATCGACACCACCAAGTTGTTCAACATGAGCTTGAAATATTTCAGCAAAAAATAAAATAAAAATTAAAAAATAAATCCAAAAAAAAAATTCAAAAAAAGGATTGAAAACAATAAAGAAAAAAATCATCCTCTAGTGAAAACCTCTTCGGTGGTGCTTTGGACAGGTACCATTATGAAAACCTAGTAAGTGAGTGTCATGTATTGAGCATCTATGTGCGCCAGGTCAGTTGGAAGCAATCCATAATAAATCCAAAATTCCATCCATCACATCCATAATAAAGCCATTCATCCACGAACCATTTATCCAATAAATTTTCATCCATCTCCATCCACCTTCCAAATTATCTTGATCTTGACAAATTTGGGTGCACACTTTACACTTGTTTATGGTAGACATCTTGACATGGGTCATTTCTATTGATCCTATCCTACCCAACATTATTTTAGTCATAAAGCACTATCCAAATGAGAATCCTCTATTCGAACACCTTATATTATCGCAAGACAATCCTTGGAATCCTTTGTGTGCTTACCATATCCATACATCTATCCAAGAATCCACCCATGGCCTTTCAAACATTTCTAGACACTAGGGGAAGATATTTACATCTTACTTCAAGAATAAATCTTGATCTATATATTTACACTTATGTGGTGATTCGAACATTGGCAAACATAAAATCAAAGTGGTCAAGAATTTGTGAACCAAAATCCAAATCACTAGCCCATGAAATATTTTAACAAGAAGATGTTCCTTATCAAGCTTTATCTTTCATCAAACATCAATCCAAACAATCAATATCAGTCGCATCTAACCTGCACTTCAATGTGACATCAAATCATCAAAACAATTTTGTTCCAAATCAAGCTTCATAATCCTGATCAATCAAATCCGGTCAATCCATCATCATCTTGGGATATCCTTTCCAATCCTTGTGTTGCTTAACACTATCCTTGCATTGTTGTGTATCCTCAACAATGTTATCATCATTAATTTGATCAATCAACCTTATCTTGGATTTCAACAAAAATCCAAAAATAGAGCATTGATATCATATCCATATCCAAATCATCAAAATCATGTGAAAATCCCAAAACATCTAAAACATATCAAAAATCCCAAAACAGGTCAAAAAAATCAAAAAAACATCAAAAATGTGGTATCTGAACTACGTCATCTATGAGCTTAAATATAGGCAAGACTAATCCTTGATCAGCCCCTGAGCCAAAAAATCTAAAAAGATTCATCAAATCTCATAAAAAACCAAAGACATTAGAAAATTTGAAAATAAAAACATTTGTAAAACATCTTGAAAATACCAAAACCAGCCTCATAACATTTCAAAAATATCAAAAAATCCAAATATTTGATAAAGTCCATCCATCCCATTTCTCTTTCACCTGCAATAATCTCATCCATAATAAATCAATTGTCACCTTCATCCTTTGGTAAAACAAATAGAATCAACCACAACAATCAACAAAAGTAAACTTTTAAATGCAAAATCAAACTCTTGATCGTTTTCACAAACATGCCAATCAACCTTATATCAATGGCCTTTTCAAACAACCTATCAACTTTCCACCATCCACTAACATGTCTTAGAATGTATCCTTCCTACAATGGGCATTATCTATTGGAAAAACACTTTGGATACTTATCCTAAACAAAACAACTTGCCACCATCCACTAACATGTCCTTGGATGCATCCTTCCTACAATGGGCATTATCTTTTGGAAAAATCAGTTTGGATACTTATCCTAAACAAAACACATCCCCTTGGCTAGAGGTATGAAGAATATTTTTTTGTTTTTTCACTTGATCTTTTCTTTGATTTATCTTATTGCGTTCATGTAAATGACCTCTCAATGATGTATAATCAAAACGATTTAGAGAGAAAGGAATGGGGCATTGATCATTATCTTTCATTTGTTGTGCTTGTTGGATATTATTGTAATATAACCTTGGTGAATACTTGTTTTGTTAGGTATGTATGGAGGGTGTTTTGAATAGATTTTTGACTATTACATTGGAACGTTATGCCTTTCCTTGTTTTGGTCTGTGATGTTTGAAAAAAATGAAGTACATCCTAGTGATGTTTTCATATGTTAGGTGTGAACAAGAATACTCCTATCTATTTTTTGAGTCAAAGTACATCATACTAGGTACAACACCATCCTAGTTCTTTATACCTTGATGCATCATATCTATGTTTGTTATCAAACATAAGGTAAATGGCCCTTTTAAAATCCCAATTCCTGATAAGAAAATCATCATCATCATCATCATTAATAATGTAGGCTTGGTGGATCCTCCTTTCATCATCTTATTTCTTCTTTCTTCTCTTCATTCTAACATGGTATCATAACGGTCAATCAAAAACATCACCAATGCATCCATTCGGAACCTCTTTGTCATGAGATCGACCCTCAAATCAAAATTTTCACTCGATCTCTTGAGGGGGCAGCATACCAGTGTAATCCTTCTCATTGGGGAAGCAGTGGGGCATCTGAATTTTTTAATTTTTTTAAATTTTGATCATGGTAGTTTATTCTTTGAACCAACGCAACAGGTGCATTGCTTGAAAGAGGGGAAAAATGTAGACATGGAAAATAAATAGATTGATCCTACACATCCAATCTTGATCTTACAAACATCAATTCATCCTAAATCATCTCTTTCTAATCATCACATTTCATCTCTTAATTAAATAAATCAAATTTATCTAATTAAGTCATTCTCTGCTATTAATTAAATAAATCATTTTGTTTAATTAATCCTCTAATCTCTCTTTTAATTAAATAATTCACTTTATTTAATTAAATCTCTAAAGTTATTTCTTTGAATTAAATAAATTAATCTTTATTTGATTTAATCTAACACCACCTTCTCTAGTTAATTAAATAAATATTTATTTATTTAAATCTAAATCCATTATTCATCTCACTTTGATATAAATGAATCCAAAAATCTAAGTCAAATTGTCAAATCAGCTAAACTTCATCTAAATTAATCAAATCCTCTAGATTTTTCAACTTGCACAATAAATCATTTTATTTGATTTATTAATTCTTCTATTTTCTCTCAACTTGGCATCAATAAGGGAATATTCTTCAAATTTTAAAATCCCTCCAAAAGGGATGAGTACATCCAACAAGGCATTAAAGGCCTCTTACATGTCCTTTGCCTTGAGCCAAGTTGCATTTAATCCATTCTTCTCTCCCTCCAACTTGTCATTTCATAAATTTCAAATTCCACCTAATTGTATTTATGTGCACATTCATCAAAATATGCTCATTCCTCATCCAATTACATGTGGACAAGTGGCCTTCTCTCATTGGTTGGTATTTTCTCCCACATTCATCCAAATCCTTTAATCTTCCATTCTTCAAATATATAAATAGAGAGCCTCTCTTATTGAATTGATCATCCACAATCCAAGCAAGTCTACTATACTCAATTTCAATCACAATTCCATCCATTGCATTCAAATTTCATAGCTTTATATCAAATTTATCAAGGTTATCATCACATTGCATCAAGGAATGAAGAATCATCATCAAAGATCATCAAATCACATCAAGGAGTTGGGAAAGGGCCATTTTCCACATCAAAATGGCACCAATTCCCCCACGGGATTGAAATTTTTCTCATTAGATAGGATTTAATTAGCTTTTATTGTGTTGTTCTTCATTGTATTTCCTATTTTGATGTTTCAATCTAATTTCATAGGGAATGTTGATTCTAACTTGCACTTTGATCTAATTTCATGATTGGTATTTGTGTTTGTGTAGGTATAGAAACACCATTCATAAATATATCAAGAACTTGATCCTTACTATGAAGAAAATAGATCCAAGTTCTTCTAGAATAATCATCAACAAAAGTAAGTGCATACCTTGATCCTTGGATGGAGTTATTCTCCATGGGTCCCAAAAGGTCACTATGAACTAGGTTCAACTTATGAGTTTCCCTCCATGATTGACCATGTGGAAAGGGCTCCATATGTATCTTACCACTCATGCATCATGTGCATACAATTTTAGATGGAACAATACTAGGAAATCCATCTACCATATTAAGATTTTGTACTAAAGCAATATTGTTAGCATTTATATGACAGTATTTCATGCTAAACATTAGAATCGATGCTAGAGATTAAAGAGCATCTAGATTGAGAAAAATCATAAATTTTGAACAAATTATCATTGTCTAATTTAGCTTTAGAAATGACCTTGTTTTTTTTTGGATCAATAACATAACACATATCTCTATAAAATTCTATTTTATAATATTGAAAAAGCTTAGCAACTGAAAGAAAGTTAGTCTTTAATTCAGGAACATATAAAACATCATGCAATTTACCATTACGAACATTCACATCTCCAATTTCTTCTAGTTTACAAGTATGATTATTAGCAAGTTAAAGAGCAACATTAGACATATCAGGTTGCATAGACTCAAAAACTTCTTTATCTGAAGTAACTTGTTTAGATGCACCTCAATCAATAACCCATTCAAGAGGTTGAGAAACATTAAAACCACAAGTAAAAGAACGTCTAGATTGATTAGCATTGTTTTGAAACTTATTATTATTAGGTTTATTTTGTTGTTGATTATTTTTCTTCATATTCTTTTTCTCATTTTCTTTTTAAAACAATTATTTTTCCAATGACCATCCTTATTACAATAAGTGCAATGAGGTCTCTTAGAAGAAGTATTATTCTTAGGATCATTTCCATTGTTAGGTTTATTATTATTTTGTTGCTTAAAAAAATTCTTATGATTAGACAAAAAAATATGTTCACTAGACTTAAGATTTCCAAATTGAATCAACTTAGATTCTTATTGTCTTAATAAATAATGAAAAATATAATAAGTTAATTGATTATCTAAAAAATGAATAGCTAATTGAGAATGACTATTAGTGATAAATTGCTGAAATTGTCTAGGAAGACACTTTTAAAAAATAAGATGAATTAAACTAAGATCTTCTAATTTTACTCTTAAACCATGCAATTGACTATTCAAAGCATCAAACTTCAATAAAAAATCATCCATAGATTTAAAATTAGAATACCTTAAATCTTCAAGTTGATTTTTAGTTGATTCATTTGAACTATCATAAATAGTCTTGATTTTGTCCCATGCTTCATAGGTTGTTGTACATGTCCCAATAAGAACATATAGTTTGGGTGACATTGAAATACTTATGAGGCAAAGGGATTCCTAATTCTTTAGATTTATTGCTTGAATATGAAGAATGGGAGGAGAGGCACCTCAATAAATAGAGGTGAGAAGAGGAGTTAGAATGTAACTTCCAACTTTATGAATGCCACCATTCATCTATGTGTGTGCAATGTGTCAATAACCTCTTAAGGAGGTGGATACAAGTATTCCTTAATAAAGGAATTAAAAAATAAAATGAGTTATCCTCACACATGTGTGAGAAGACAAAAGGACAAAATACTTGTAGGGATTCCTTTGGAATATTCCTACAAGTTAATAAATAATTACAATTAAAGAATAACCTTTACCAAGTAAAGATTAATCTTCGAACACGAATTATCCTTAGGTGGGTGAGGAGAAACAAATTGGAATGTAGGATCACACCTTCCCCACAATGAAAATTCCTCATCATCATTTGATGAACTAGTATATTATCGTTTGTTTGAATTGTAGTATTCAGGCTATATGGTTGGGCATACCAAGCCTTACTTTCCTTCTTTTCATCCTCTTTTCTATCATGTAGAAGGTGTGTGGTACTCAAGATTTTCAAATTCATGTTTTAAATAGTAGGACAAAGTTGTTTTTTAGAATTTAGGGATTCAAAAAATCCACAGACAAGTGGTGAGTGAAGAATAATAGACTCACTAGAATAATCTAGCTTCCATTTTCCCATGAATATTATATCATTTTCAATATTTATCGCATGTAGCTGAGCTTTTTCAATCCCATAAATTTTGTCCCTTTTTAAAATGAGGTGAACATCAGGATCAAGTGAAAAAGTGAATACATGGAACTAGGTTACCTTTCTTTGGTTTCTTTGGTGTAGGGATCCGCCGAAGTGATTGATTGAAACAATATACAAAATCCCTCATAGGCTATCTCTTTCATAATTTGAAATAAATATCATAACAAAGCAACAAAATCAATAGGATTTTTGAAACATTGGAGAGTTTTTTTTTTAAGAATATTCCAACCGATTATGCAACCCTTTTCCAATCCTCTAAACCTTTCAAGTAATTTTTCTACTAATATGTCAAAAAAAATCCTCATGAAGACATCTTATTCCTGAACTCCCAAAATTACACTTATAGTGGTCATGGCCAAGATGTTCTCCTATAGATCTTGTGTGTCTTTACCAAAGAATTTTGGGAATATTTTTATAGATCCACATGGTAAATCATTGCATTGTGATAGGGATAAAGTTCCAATATAGTTTCCATAGGGGTTTGAACCCATAGGTATTTAGAGTCACCAACTCATCAAGGGAGTAGAGGATGACATCCTTGGGTTAATCCCTAGGTGGCAGTTGAGTTGGAGGGGGGTTTTGACACTAATTAGGATGTTGATTCAGATGTTGATTGGGACGAAAAGGTGGATTGTTGTAATATTCAGACTCCAACCTAGGAGGATGTCCAACCATGGGTCTAGGTGGATGTTGGGCCCTCTCTTCTTCCTCTTCCAAGAAAAGATTAGGTCGCATATTAATTTTTGCACTTCTTCTATACCTCCAAGCATGTGTATTTAACTATGAAATGACATCCTCTTGCTTTGCCTGTATCGAGTCAAAATTAGGGGTAAAGTATAGGAAATACATTATTGTGGGGAAGTACCATTTTTCTGCATGATACAATGGAAAATTATGTAAAATTATGAATAGTCTCCCTAGCATAGTCACCAAAAATTTGCTAGAAAATGGATTAGTCTTTTAGAAATACAACTAAACTATTAACTCTATTTCTCGTGATGCATTAGGAACAAACCACTAAAAACTTTAGAAATTTCACAATTGCATTTGTGAATTTCCTTTAAATTTTAGAGGTACAACTCCCTATTATGACTTAATCAATAATTAGTGTGCTTTTAACCAGAAAGAAGAAAAGACAACAAACACTAGCTCATAAAAATGAAGCCAATGTGAGTGAAACTCAATAGAATCATAAGCCAACTAGCACATAGAATAGAATGATTTATGATAATTAAGATAGAGAAAGGTAAGGTTCATAGTTGCAATAAATGAATTTAATGTAGTAGAGTACATATTTCACAAAAAAACATGCTCTAATATGCACACAACACATAGATTAGTACGATTGATATCACATTCAAGGACTCATGATTCACATATTGTGAGTTATTACAACATGAATTAACTGAAAATAGAAATGAATTTTATCATTTCACTTATTACAACACATTGCAAACAAGAAAATTTAGACCCTCTAAGAGTTTCTCTCTACAAGGATATAGAAATCTCTTCCTTCTCTTGATGGTTACTAAATAGTTGCTAAACATAACAATGTTTTTTGGTTGCTTAACTTCCTATATAAAAACTAATAGATGGGAAGTATTAATGGCTATAAATGATTACATTTTCTAATGATATGACCTTAGGCACCCACTGAATATTTTATGTTTAAATTTTTGCCATGTGGCCATCAATTCTTGTGCAGTTAACATGCTTCACAAAATATACATTAAATAGCTATTTTAGGTATGCAATTGAATTTCACATGCAAACTATCTAGTTAGGAGATCAATTGGAAAAATTAATTGGATCTTGGTCACATTAGCATTTAATTCCAACTGCATTACCATCCCATCATTTGCTAAGTCTTAATGAAATCCAACTTGAATACATTACTAATTTTCTATAAATTTGGTGGGAATATCCATACTTTTCCAATCTAAAGCATTCAAAATGGCGAGTGCATAGAGTGGTAGTATTTTGATGAATGACTTCATCCTAATTGAGGAAGTTGAATGTATTCCTCTCTTTAGGCTACTATCAAACTAGCCGAGAGAGATCTTTGTTGTCACAAAAAAATTAGTTAGATTTGAGTCATATTCATGTGCATAATGCTATACTTATTTATCATTTTGTTCACACCATCATTCATATTTTTGGATGTTAAGACTTGGGGATGAGGGTAGAAGAGCACCTGGTTGGGCTTAAATTCCTTCACAGAGCGAATGTGGCAATTTTCAAGATTAGTAACTATCCACATAGTGGACTTGTTTTTGATGCAATCTGTATCACAAACATGACCCAAAATAAAGCAACTAAAGAAGCTATAACCCTACTTTGTGTTGGATTGGTGAGGAATGATATGGGTTTGTTTGCCTAATTCCTACAATCCCATAAAAATTTATTGTCATCAGCCCAGATTGAGCATCTCCAAGAGGTGGTGGAGGGAATCTGGGTGCTAATGTTTACTCTCTGTGTCTGATTTGTGATATTTTGATGCCCCAAATTTTGTAACCAAATACAAATTTTATAATAACAATGATATATATAATATACATAATGATGTTTTGATAAATTTGGTGTTTCTACTCCTAAAAATTTCTATATTTTGATTTCATTCACTATAAATTTTGATGGTATTCATTTATGTTTGTTTTTTTGTATTTGGTAGCTGATAACCATACCCCCTTTTTTTATATTCCTAATTTTTGGCTTCAATATGATTCATTATAAAGGTCTATAATGCATCATAAAATAAATAGTATGTGTTATCATTCCCTTTGTCTTCATTCAAATAATGTCCTTTGAGGTAGTAAATTGGAAAGTTCATGAAACTAGACCAAGAACCACTGGTAGTTTTCAAAACAACTAAAAATCTCACCCAAACTTAGAAACTTCAAAATTTCCATTGCTAGAAATCTTTTAGGTAAGTTCACAAAATTTGGGTAAGGACCACCAACCATAAAATTAGAAGACTTTGAATGCTTGTGACATTATAACAATCCCACAACATGCCACCTATGATAATTTTAGAACAAGTTAAATAGAGAGGGGTAAAAAGGTGAGTTATAAGAACATGGAAAAATACTTCTAGAGTTGGACACATTTATAGAAACATTGCCCAACTTATAAACTTCACAAAAATTGAATGGGGGTGCCAATTTTAAAGGTGATGACCAAAATTAGGGTAACACCTTCATTAGGTAGAACCATCAAAGCATTAAACCACTCAACAATTGATTTTGCATATGTCAACTTTGGATTGTCTTTATACTTTAACTCTTCTTGAGCTATGACTCTTTTGATAAATGCTCCTCCACCATCATGCTCCCCCTTTCCATGCCAAACATCACAAAAGTTCCACATATTTTGAACACCTATAATAACATGCATCCTACTCAACCAATAGAACATCTACAAGTTCTTGAATTGTGATGCACAATTATCTGACCATATTATATGTTGACAATATGATATGCCCCTCCTAGCCAAATCATGGTAGAACAACTAAAAGAAACCTTACAAAAACTCTATAGAATGTGTGTGTTCATCACTGATGTAAAATTTATACTCCCTCAATACCTTGTTGTTATCCTCTATACTATTAGTTGCATAAATGAGTTATATGTGCAAAAATGTAGAAACCTGTGAGGAGTTACAATATTCTGATTGCAGCTCACATTGTTGTTCTAGATAGTAGTTCTCTGTAAAGTTGATGACTGAAACAATGCTACCAAGTGTAAATGTGTCCTTTCATAACTTGAATTGAAAGTCCAACCATCAATCTCTAGGGGTATTCATTGCATACTCATACACTATACTGTCACAAAATGCATATATAAACTAATACACTATAATATTTTGAATAACCAAATCACACCTTTTTGCTTCTTTAACATCTTTTGTATTATAGGCCACTATTTTATACTTTCCAAAATCTACTAGTTCATTTCCAACCACATGTTTTCTTTCCATATGTTCACATATTGGCATACATTGCAAGCCACCACAATGCTGGCATGTGTCATCCAAGCATAATTTCTTGTAGACTATTTGACCCTCCTCTCTTTCACATAATTTTTTTGATAAGAAGTCTCTTGAAGATGTTGGTGGGGCATGTATGGCCCAATCCTACAAAACATTTTTAGTATGTAAATCTAAACATATAGACCGATAAACATCAAAATGGTTAGAAAATATAATATGTAATCTACAAGAACAAGTAGTGTGTGTGTGATATATTTTCACATAAAAAGGTTTTAGCATTTCAAAATATCTTTGACAAATTTTTAGTTGAGGATACATCTCTATAAATTTACCAAAAAATTATGTTTGATTCTTATCCAAATTTTTTTTGGAAGTGGCTCAAGGTTTTGAATACCAATTGTCCTTACCACATCCCTTTGATTCAAAGATACCCTTTTGTTATTCTTCCAAAAGTCTTCAATTAGTGATCTAAATGCTTCAAAAATTGGTTTATCTTTTTGTGGTAGTCTCCTAGAGAATTTCCATAATTCATTGGCATCAGTGTCCTCAATTCTTGGATGCCTTACAATGGCTCTTGATAAAAAATTTCTATTAATTCTCAATGCTTGACTTGTCTTTCTAATGAAATGAGATTTCCTCATTTGATTACTTACTATTGTCAATGTAATGACATGTTGTGTGGAATTTATATCATTTGTGTGTGAGGTGTTACCCACACTCATATGCACTCCTTAGATTCTTCACAATAGTTTTTTCACTTGAAACCTCTGATGTTCTCAATCCAAGAATCTTATTGATGGACACATAATTTATACTTCAGATAATTTCAACAAATAGTTGGCATCTTGCAATCTGATTTAACTTTTAAAGAATACTCTCCAAATCTTATGAGCATAGATCTTCTACAAGTCTATTTTGGAATCTTACCTTCCATTGGCCGCAAAATATTCTTATCAATATTAATTGAATACATTGGATTTGTATGAAAAATTCTAGGTGGTGTTCTCAAAGGTAATTTCATCTAAACATTTGATGGAATTTCTTCAATATTTACATTAGATGAGATAGATGGTGTACCTTCAATCAAAGATGGAATAGATGATGTACCTTGAAATTAAGATGGGAAAGATGGAATACCTCCTTCTTCACATGTGAGTGATGATGTACTTTCAACTTGAGATGTGGTAGATTGTGTCCCTCCACCTTGACTTGTGGTAGAGGACGTGTCTCCAACAATGGTATTCAATTTTCTCATAACATGAAGGTTTTTCATTCATTCCCTTTGTGCCAAAAATTCCATATCTCTTGTTGATGTTTGAGTTTCCTCCTCAATTGGCATGTCTCTGAAAATCATGTCCAATTTCCTCTTTTCATGAAGTTCCCTCATACCTTGTGATTTCTTTGCATTCTTAGCTTCTTTGTCTTCCTATGTTGGTTTAATCCTTGAACGTTTCCTCGACATGATAGATTTTTTTATTTTTAGCATGATATGGATAAAATTATTAGTTCCTAAAAATCGAAATACATTACAAAATTTCAAGAAAATATAATTGGAAAGTGTAAATCCAAATTCCACAACTTATGTAAAAATCCTACATTTGGAACAAGGTATGTGTAACAATCAAATCAGTGAAAGAAAGGGGGATTTTTGTTAAATGTTATAATTGCAAATCCCTTAGAATACATGTATGAAAAATGTGGAAGCATGGACAGGGAATATTATTTGTTTGAAAAAATTCATCAAAGAAATATGTCATGGATTGGAATGATTGCAAGATATACACAAAATGGAAAATGTACGGAAAATATGGTAGCATTGACAAGGTAGTAAGCTATTTGAAAAAATTCCTCAAAGAAATGGCGTCTCATGGTGATTGGAAAGGTAGTGAGCTATTTGAAAAAATGCCTCAAAGAAATGGGATCTCATGGTGATGTACACCACCATGAGACACCATTTCTTTGAGGGATTTTTTTTAAACAACTCACTACCTTTTCAATGTGGTAGCGTAGATAAGGTAGTCAGCTCACTACCTTGTCAATGTGATAGTGTAGACAAGGTAGTGAGCTCACTACCTTGTATATCGTACCACATTGACAAGGTAGTGAGTTGTTTGAAATAATTCCTTATAGAAATGGGGTGTCACGATGATGCTCACTACGTTGTCTATGCTACCACATTGGCAAGGTAGTGAGTTGTTTGAAAAAATTCCTCATATTATGCTACCACATTGACAAGGTGATGATTTGTTTGAAAAAATTCCTTATATAAATGGGGTCTCATGTTGATGTATAGGTGATGTACATCACCATGAAACCCCATTTCTATGAGGAATTTTTTCAAACAATTCACTACCTTGTTAATGTGATCTATTTGAAAAAAAATCTCATAGAAATGGGGTCTCACGATGATGTACGTCACCATAAGACCCCATTTCTATGATGAATTTTTTCAAAAAACTCACTACCTTGTTAATGCGGTAGCATACAAAAGGTAGTGAGCCCACTACCTTTTCAATTGTGGTAAAAAATACAATGTAGTGAGCACACTACCTTGTTAATGTGGTAGTATAGACAAGGTAGTGATATCACTACCTTGTCAATGTGGTAGCATTGACAAGGTAGTGAGTTGTTTGAAAAAATTCCTCAAAGAAATGGGGTCTCATGGAATGTTTGAAAAACTACCTCAAAGAAATGGGGTCTCATGGTACCATTTCTATGAGGCATTTTTTTCAAACTAACCATGAGACCCCATTTCTTTGAGACATTTTTTCAAATAGCTCACTACCTTGTGAATAGGGTAGCATAGACAAGGTAGTGAGCTCACTACCTTGTCAATGCAGTAGCATAGACAATGCAGTGATATCACTACCTTGTCAATGTGGTAGCATAGACAAGGTAGTGAGCTCACTACCTTGTCAATGCAGTAGCATAGACAATGCAGTGATATCACTACCTTGTCAATGTGGTAGCATAGACAATATAGTGAGCTCACTACCTTGTCAATGCAGTTGCATAGACAATGTAGTGAGTTGTTTGAAAAAAATCTCAAATAAATGGAGTCTCATAGTGATGTACATCATCTCGAGATCCCATTTCTTTAAGACATTTTTTAAAATAGCTCACTACCTTGTAAATGTGGTAGCATAGACAAGCTAGTGAGCTCACTACCTTTTTAATGTGGTATCATATACAAGGTAGTGATCTCACTACCTTGTCAATGTGGTAGTATAGACAAGGTAGTGAGCTCACTACATTGTCAATATGTAGCATAAACAAGGTAGTGAGATCAGTATGTTGTCAATGTGGTAGAATTGACATTGTAGTGATATTTTAGAAAAAATGCCTCAAAGAAATGGGGTCTCATGGTGATGTACATAACCATGAGACCCCATTTCTTGAAGGTATTTTTTCAAACACCTCACTACCTTGTCAATTCGGTATAGACAAGGTAGTGAGCTCACTACCTTGTCAATGTGGTATCAAATTGACAAGGTAGTGAGTTTTTTGAAAAAATGCCTCAATGAAATGGGCATCACCATGAGACCCTATTTTGTTCAAGATTTTTTTCAAATATGTCACTACCTTGTCTATGATTTTTCTTACTATTATGCTTTGATAGATTTTTTCCAGGCATCCATAGTTTGGTCGAAAGAACATGTTTTAGTCTTTTAGCCATAGTAGCAAGGGGACCTTGGAATGGGGTATGAAATCTATCAAAACATAAAAGGAGGGATTTTCATGAGTGTTATGGTTGCAATTACCTTAGTAGACACATGCAAAATGTGGATGCATAGATAACGAACATGAAATATTTGACAAAATACCATAATGGAAAATGTATGGAAATTTTGGTAGCATAGAAAATGAAATGAGTTGTTTAAAAAAATTCCTCAAAGAAATGTGATCTCATGGTGATGGACATCACCATGAGACCAGATTTATTTGAGGAATTTTTTCAAATAGCTCACTACCATTTATATGTTGATTTAATAAAATTATTTGGTAGAAATGTATACAAAATGTTGTAGCATAGACAAGGCAATGATTTATTTGAAAAAATGATTCAAATAAATGTGGTTTCATGGTGATAGACATCACCATGAGGCCACATTTCATTGAGGTATTTTTTCAAATAGGTCATTTCCTTGTCTATATTCTTTGATAAAATTATTTGGTAGATATGTATAGACAAGGAACATGAAATATTTGAAAAAATGCCTCAATGAGATATGTCCTCATGGACTACAATGATTGCAAGATATGCACAAAATGGATTTGTTAAATTTTTTTTAGAAAATTTCAAGAAAATGCAATTTCTAGGTGTAAAACCAAATTCCAAAGCATTTTCCAATATCCCCCATGCCTATACCAAAACTCAAGCTTTGGAAAGGGGTGTAAACATTCATAAAAAAATATTGACAAATGATGTATTATATTACATAGTAATAACTAATCTCATAAATGTGTATACAGAATGTGGAAGCATACACAAGGTAGGTAAATTGTTTAAAAAATGCCTCAAAGAGATGTGGTATCATGGACCACAATTATTACAATATTTGCACAAAGTGGATTTGTTGAAAAATATTTTGAAACTTCAAAGAAAATTTAATTGTCAAGTGTAAAAAATTGTCTAGTTTAAAATGTACCAAGAGGGGCTAAGGTTATAATGAGAAACAAACAATGTTGAACATGAAATATGCATAATAAAAAAATCAAATCATTGTATTAAGCATGCATGATAAGTGATGATAAAGAAACATAATAGAATTAAGGAAAATGTAAATAAATTTTGTAAATATTTGGCATACCTAAAACATAGAGATTTGAATGGAGGAACTACCAATTATGTAGTATTTTTCTCTTCTTGCATCAAACTCCTCAATAATTTGATCTTTTCCCAAGATTTATTCCTTTTCAAAGTTCAATTGTATATCAATCAAATAGAATTAATAAGAACAATAAAAATAACCACTATTTATTGTTAAATTCCTACAATTCAATCACAATTAACATTGCAACACTATAAAAATTGAGACTTGAATTGATATATATCAAATTCATTGTGAAAAATCTATAATTTCCTCCTTACTAAGTTGGAAAACCATTAAAAGCTGGTGGAAAGTTCATTCAAAGGTGGTAGAATGTGAAAAATTTGCATGTGCACTTCCCAACAACATCAAAAATATTTTATTGGTTGAAACATGCGCATAACCACCAAAATGATAGAGCATGTGGGCCAAGATTTTGAGTGTGACAACTTTACTACCATTTTTAGAGCAAGCCAAAATGCACTTGTGTTATAACGTGCTCACATTATAAAGTTATTGTGTTATAAAATTAACTTTTTTTTGTCTTGCTATACAAAATGGCTATACCTCAACTTCTTCAAAACACACTTTCTTTATGAAAATGTTGAATTTCTAAAGGTTTCCTTACTCATTGTCTCATTACACAACCTATACCTCTTCTATCTCTCTCACACCTATCTTTCCCCTATCTATCTCATGCCTCTCCCCATAGGATATAGGTCCTTCACCTCTATATCTCTCAAATGGATCTCTAGTTATTTCTTGAACCTCTCCACCTCTCCCCCTCCTCCTTACCCATATTTACCTCAAGTTGTCAAATTCACTTTCATTTTCTTCTATCTCTCCTCTCACCTCTTTGTCTCTTACGTCTCTACATTTCCCCTCTCTAGGTCTATCAACCATTCCTTGTCTACCTCTCCATCCCTCCTTAGCCATATATTTCTCTCACTTAACCCTAAACCCTTTCCCTAAAGCATTGTCCCTCAACTTGAAAACCTAAAATCCTAAGACCTCAACCCTAGACACTATGCCTTAAACCCTAATCCCTCAACCCTATACCCTAAACCCTCAACCCTTAAACCCTAAAACCTTTAAGCTTAAACCCTAAATCTTGAAACCATCAACCCTTATCAACCCCTCTCCTCCCTTATCTCCTTCACCCCCATCTCTCCCCTATCTCTTTCACCCCCCTTCCTAGGTTGTAGGTCTCTAAATTGTATATCTATTAGGGATCTCTATATATTCCCCCCCCTCTCCACCTCTCTCCCTAGGCTCAAGGTTTCTCATCTCTATATATATCAAGGCTCTCTAGTTATTTCCCTTCATCTCTACTTATCCCCTATCTAGGTTTCTCAATCACTCCTTGTCTACCTCTCCATCCCTCCCTAGCCATCTAGGTCTAGCACTCCTTGTCTCATTACCCACCCCTTTCCCCCCTCTTTCTCTCACCTCTATCTCCCCCATATGTCTCTCACCCCTCTCTCCCTAGTTGTAGGTATCTCACCTCTATATCCCTCAGGGCTCTCTAGTTATTTCCCTCCCTCTCCACATCTCTCCATCCTCATTACCCATCTTTACCTGAACCCTATACCCTCAACCCTCAACCCTAATCCCTCAACCCTCAACTCTAATTCCTCATCCCTTAAACCATTAATCCATCAACCCTTAAACCCTCAACTCTAATCCCTCAACCCTATACCCTCAATCCTCAACCCTAACCCATTAGTTCCCTCAACCCTAAGCCCTCAACCCTCAACCCTTAAACCCTTAATCCTGCAACCCTCTAACCTATATGTTAAACAAATTCAACCCTTAATTATGAAACCTCTACCCTATATAATGGACCCTCACCCCTATACCATAAACTATAATCCCTCAACCATTAAGCCATTAGTCCATCAACCATAAACCCTCAACCCTAATCCCTCAACCCTTAAACCCTCAAAACTAATCCCTAAACCCTATACCCTCAATCCTAAAACATGATACATCAAACATCAACCCTAATCCCTCAACCCTTAAACCCTTAATCCCTCTACCCTTCAACCCTCAACCCTCAAACCCTAAATCCATCAATCCTCTAACCTATATATTAAACTAGGTCAAACCTCAATAATCAAACCTCTACCCTATGCATTAGACCCTCAACCCTAATCCCTCAAACCTATAACCTCAACCCTATACCTTAAGGTCCAATCCTTTAAAACCTCAACCCTTAGACCCTAAACCATAATCTCTCTCTCTCTCCCTCCCCCACTCACACTATCCCTCCCTCCCTACCTCGATAAGTCCCTCTCACTCCAACCACTTCTCTCCCACTCCCTCCCTCTCTCTCTCTCTCTTTATATACCTCTCTCTCTCCCTCCATCCCTCCCTCTATCCCTCCCAACCTACCTCGATAAGTCCATCTCATTCCAACCCCCTCTCTCCCACTCCCTCTCTCTCTCCCTCTCTCTTAGGTCTCTCCCTCCCAACCCTCTCCCTCTCTCAGGTCTCTCTCTCTGCCTCTTTCTATCTCTCTCCCATCACTCTATATCCCACTCCCTCTCTCTCCCACTCAATGTCTCCTCTTCTCTCTCAAGTCTCTCCCTCCCACCCCTATCTCTCTCTCTCTCAAGTCTCTCCCTCAAGAATTCTACCTACATAGATAGATAAATATCTCTTTCTCTATCCCTCCCACCCAACCTAGATAACTCCCTCTAACTCCAACTACTATCTCTAACTCCTCTCTCTCCCCCTCTCTTAGGTCTCTCCCTCTCTCAAGTCTCTCTCTCACTCCCTCTATGTCTTTCCCACTCCCTCTCTCTCTCTCTATATTCCCCTCTTTCTCAGGTCTCTCTCTCCCACCCCTTCTCCCTCTCTCAAGTCTCTACCTCCCACTCCCCATTCTCTTTCTCTATCTCTCTCCCTCCCCCTCTATCCCTCCCACCCTACCTAGATAATTTTGTCATAACTCAACCCCATCTCTCCCACTTCCTCTCTCTTTCTCTCCCCCCACCCCCTCTCTCACCCCCTCTATCTATTTACCTCTCTTTATCTCTCTATCTCTCTCTCTGATTGTCCATTTGTCTCTATCTTTGTCTTTGTCTATGTCTCTATCTCTCTTTATCTCTATCTCTTTCTTTGTCTCTGTCTCTGTCTCTATCTCTATATTTGTCTCTATCTCTATCTTTGTCTATCTTTGTCTCTATCTTTATCTCTATCTCTATCTTTTTCTCTATCTGTCTCTCTAGCTCTCTTTGTCTCTCTTTATCTCTCTCTATCCCTATCTGTCTATATGTTTGTATGTTTTTTTGTCTATCTGTCTCTCTTGATTTTTCTCTCTATATCTCTCCCACCCTTTTGATCACTCCATCTCTCTCAAACTCCCTCTCTATCCCTATCTCTCAAGTCTCTTCCTCCCACCCCCACTCTCTCTCTCTCATGTCTCTCCCTCTAGCACCCTACCTAGATAGCTCTATCTCTCTCTCCCTCTCTCTTAGGTCTCTTTCTCTTAGATCCCCATCTCTCTCTCTCATAGGTCTTTCTCTCTCCCACCCCCTCTCCAGCTCTCAAGTCTCTACCTCCCACCCTCTCTCTCTCTGTCTCCCCATATCCCTCTGACCATACCTAGATAAGTCCCTCTCTCTTTCTCTCCCTCTCATCCACTCTCTCTCTCACTCCCTCTTTCCCACTCCCTCTCTCTCTATATTTCACTCTTTCTTAGGTCTCTCTCCCACCCCTTCTTCCTCTCTCAAGTCTTGACCTCCCACCCACCCTTCTCTCACTCTATCTCTCTCTCCCCCCCTCTATTCCTCCCACCCTACCTAGATAATTTTGTCTCAAGTCAACCCCATCTCTCCCACTTCCTCTCTCTTTCTTTACCTCTCTTTTAGGTCTCTCCCTCCCACCCCCTCTCCCTCTCCTAGGTATCTATATCTCTCTCTCAATATCTCTCTCTCTGATTATTTGTCTGTCTCTATCTTTGTCTTTGTCTTTGTATCTATCTCTCTTTGTCTCCATCTCTTTCTTTGTCTCTATCTTTGTCTCTATCTATGTCTCTGTCTATCTTTGTCTCTATCTTTATCTCTATCTCTATGTTTGTCTCTATATGTCTCATTGTCTCTCTTTTTCTCTCTTTGTCTCTTTCTATCTCTATTTGTCTATCTCTCTCTTGATTTCTCACTCTATCTCTCTCCCACCCTTTCTATCACCCCCTCTCTATCCCTATCCCTATCTCTCAAGTCTCTCCCTCCCACCCCAAATCTCTCTCTCGCATCTCTCCCTCTAGCACCCTACCTAGATAGCTCTCTCTCTCTCCCCCTCTCTCTTAGGTCTCTTTCTCTCACACCCCCATCTCTCTCTCTCTCCCCCTCTCTCATAGGTATCTCTCTCTCACACACTCTCCCACTCTCAAGTCTCTACCTCCCACCCTCTCTCTCTCTCTCTCCCTATATCCTTCTCACCATACCTAGATAAGTCCCTCCCTCTTTCTCTCCCTCTCACCCACTCTCCCTCTCTCAGGTTTCTCTCTCTCCCTCTTTCTCTCTCCCTCTCCCTCTCCCTCTCTATCTCTCTTTCTCTCTCTATCTCTCTTTATCTATTTTTTTATCTCTCTCTCTCACCCCCTCTATCTCTCTTCCACTCCCTTTATCTCACCCCCTCTCTCTCCCCTCCTCTCTCGGACTCTCTCTCTATCCTATCTCTTAGGTATCTCCCTCCCACCCCCTCTCTCTCTCTCTTAAGTTTATCCCTTTGGCACCCTACCTAGATAACTCTATCTCTCCCTCCCTCTCTATCTATCCCTACCACCCTACCTAGATAATTTTATCTCAATACAACCCATTCTCTCCCACTCCCTCATAGATCTCTCCCTCTCTTAGGTCTATCTCTCTCTCTCAAGTCTTTCCCTCTCTCTCCCTCCCACCCTACCTCAAAAAATCTATCTCTCTTAAAATTCTCCCTCCCTCTAAATAGATACATACATACATATAAGTAGACATAGATACATAAAATCATACACAGATACATAGATACAAGCATACATCCATACACACATACAATCAGAAATACATACATACATACATACATACATACATACATACATACATGCATACATGCATGCATGTATGTCATACAAGCATACATACATACAAATATACATACATAAAAATAGAAGACTAGAATTTAACATAAATCAAGAAATAATGTGAGTGCATTATAACACACTCATGTTATAATCTCAGGATGTGTCCACTTTCAAACTTAGTAAAAAATCAAATATTCATTAAAAATTTATCAAAAAAATTGGGCATAACTACATGTTGTTAGCTAATTTCTCACTAAAGTGATTTTAAAAGTACCAAAAAGAAGTGAACCTTTTGAGGGATCCATAAAAGACACCATGTTATGTCTTTTTGACAAAAATCACACCAATTTCTATGGCTCCATCTTTTGAACCCCTTAATCTATACGAGTAAAAAAAATAGTAGTTTAGAAAGAAGACTCGAAGCACTTGCTATATTTTTTTTGTTGCATCTTAATATTTTGAGTGTAACTATCCTCAATTTCTCATCCAAGGTTAGTATTTCCTAATTTCAGAAAAAAAATGGCCACTACAGACCCCTTTTTGGCCCCCCATTTTTTTTCACTTACCTAACCATATCATCATTGTTGGCCCATAATACTCATCATATTTGAAAAAAATTCTACTTTACTCTTGATGGGTTTCTAGAATGACATCATCTCTTTCCAACATGTGGACCCTTCAACACTTTTTAGAGGAACACATAATTTTGATTTCGATTCTTGATTCTTCCATATTTTTGGATTGGATTCTCCAATCACTAGTGGATCTATTTCTTTATAATGGGAGAATTTTTGTTTGTAGGTAGTGGATCATGTTGTATATTTAAGCATTCATCATTGGTACATGAGCTCTTGATTTATGGGAGGGATTCATAATTTATTATACTTGTGTGAAAACATTAGTCTTTGGGGCTATAGGGAAGCTAAGGTAGCATAACAATTTTCTATGCTAATATTGAGAGGAGGATGATGCCAAAGTTTATAGATCTTTACAACAGTTACAAACACTTAAACAAAAATAAAAATAAATATCATGCATACCACAACTCAATGATTTATATGGGGAAAACCTTTTTGGGAGAAAAACCACACACTCCAAAAATTTCCCACTATATTATTAAAAAATAACAAAGATTACAATATACTTTTAGAGAAAGCTTCTCACACGAGTATCACCAATTAGAGATCCTGAGGCAAAACGACCGCTATTAGAATCTTAAAATATATTATAATACATAGTTGTAATATAACACACTTTTAAAATAGGGTTACCTTCTATGAAAATTCAAACCAACAAAGTATTGACTATCAAATATTAGACCTAATGATGAACAATCCAAATTTACAATAATAAAATATACATAAAATTTGGCTTTCAAGGGAACTACCCCTGATCCCTTGCCAAGGTGTGTGGCCCCTAGATACCCCACTAGGAGGATGATCCCATCAAATACCTCATAGGGGACACCCTCCTTCCACCCCCCATCCTTATCTATCAATAGTATCTTATATGATTGCAAGGTTGAGACACATTTTCCCAACAGGGGGGTCACATTGAGTCCTCCTATCCTTCTTTCACTAATGTAGTTATTTATTTTTGTCTCTTTTGGGGTAGATTTTTTCCCATGTGGTTTTATCCTTTTCTCTAATTATTAGATATTTTATCTTTTTGTAAATGGGTGCCTCACCACGCCTTGTAGTTGAGACCCATTAATGCATCCTTCATTGCATTTCTTAATCAATTTTTTAGCTTCTTCATAATTTTATCTAAATGTGTGATGTTAGAGTAATTACAAAATCATTTGATGATTAATTTATCATTAATTAATTATCAGGTCCCTTATTATTTTATTCACTTAGATTAAACTTAGGAGTGGTTTTTTTATTATTATATTGGGATATTTATAGGTTAAGTTATCTCATTACTTGAGATGATGAAACATGTTTCAATATAATCAAATCCTCAACCATGGTTGATTTTCCTTTTTATAAGGATCCTCATTTAGTGTAATAAATCATTCAAGTTATTTGCATCAATACAATTTCTAACATTTTTGAGCATAAATATTTCTTTGATCTCTCTTTTGTAATAGTATAATTTCTTGCAAGTGACTTCTCGGATTTGGGGGGTTGAATAAAAAAATCTTTTAGTTATTTCCATCAAATTATCTATCAAGAAATCATCTTCAAATAAATTCATACGAGCCAATAGAATATAATATTATGTAAGTCTCTTGGTGATATTATTAGTTATTTGAGTTCTAATAAGTAGGAAGAGTCATATTCTAATCTTGGTGCATCACTAGTCTTTTATGCTATATTTCTCTCTTCCCTTTTCTCACTACAAGATGATAGAGTAGGGTAGTTTTAGGGTTATTCAATGTTGGGTTGCACCAACATTGTTGCACTTAGGTTAGAAATGAATTTTTCCTTATCCATAGGTTTGATCTTCATTGTAGGGGTCCCACAATTTAACATAAATCCAATGTTTTACTATAATTAATGAAAAATAATGTTAAGTAGGGTGCAATTTCAATTGACAACATTTTCTTGCACGCACTTGGTTTGACTAGTTTAATAATATCCACCTCACTATTTTGAGAAAAATAGTGTTGCTCTCAACACTTTCGACCTTCAAAATGGCATCTATAAGTACTTCATGACTTTTCTAAGATAACTATATAAATCTATGTTCTTGATTAGGTGCCAAAATTCAAACCAAATCATCTTCAAGAGGTAATTCTTATAAAACATTGAAATACCATCATCTAACTAAAGAAGAAGAAATAGATAATCCTTATTTCCACTAGAGGAAAAGATCAAAATTTTGTAATGCCATCTCCTATGGGTCAATCAAACCCTTCATTCCATAGATTATCATATCCTAGGATGCCTACTATCTATACAAATAGAATATTATTTCTAATTTTTGCACCCAAAAATTAGGTGTTTTTCTACCTTGAATGGTGGCGGGCCTATGGTATTAACCCAAAGGGACAATGTATGCATTTATGTCTTAAAAAGAATACCTTATTTAATTGGTGAAACTATAAGAAATATAAGGTAGTATAACATATACTACTTTCTACACTTATCTTGACAGGAGGGTTATGCAAAAATTTTAAGATGTTTTAACTAGTTACAAAAACTAAATAAAAATAAACATAAATATCATGCATACTGTTGTGCAAATTTTTGCACACATGCCCAACTGAAGTGGGGACCCTCTTTTTTCACTTTTTGGTGGTTTGTCCCTTCTTTTCTGGGAGTTTTTGCTTGCTTGGGTCCATTCTTTAATATCCATCTTGCCAATTGAAGTGGCACACTTATGAATTTTATTGAAAATCTTGAGTTCTGATTTTAATCCAGAGTTTTCACTACTTTCGGGAAAATCTGCCTGGGCCGGATTCTCCTAGTTTCCTTACAATGTCTGAAGTTGCTATCTTTTTACCCTATTTTCGGGAAAATCCGTATGGTTTGGATTTCCCCGAAGTCCATCACCTCATCGAATCCTCGGGTTTTTGTGGTCGTGGTTGTCTTGTCGACCGCCTTAATGTCGTTTGTGCGGACATTTTGGGGCTTTGATATATTGGAATTTGGGAGGTAAATGATCATTTGAGTTTGTGCATTTGCTATCATTTGAGCTTGTGTCTTGGAGCTTTTGGTGTTTTGCTGGATTTCAGATTTCAAGGCCGTTTTGATTGTGCATTTGTGTTTCATGTGTGTGGATTGTATCTTGCTTGCATTTGATGGTTATCTATTGGCATCACCAGTTTTGGTTCTTACGCTTTCATGGTATGTTGAAATGCTCCTTTACTCTATTGATTTCGAATTGCTTCGCTTCATTTTCTTCCTAGTCCTTCATGATTTCTTGATTTCCTTGGGTATGTGTGTCATCATTGGGCATTTCGGGGGTTGTGCATTGCTTTACCAGTCTGCTAGGTTGATCGTTGATGTTTATTCTTCGTATGGTATTGCTTCTCGTTTGTCCATTTGCTTGCATTGGTCTTAGCCTCTCAATTCTAGTGTGTGAGAAAGTCGAGCTTTGTTCCCTATACTTTCATGGCGGACATTTCTGGGGTCTTGACCTAGGGCATGGCCAATCCTCCTCAAATTATTGTGAGGAGTGTTCTAAATTCAGGTTTCATTCATTGGAGGTCTAGGTTAAGTTATTCTCGGAGTATGAGCTTTAGATCCTAGTTGTTCAATCATTTTGGTTAAAGTATTGAGAAGGTGGACAGGTTCAGGTTTTCGAGGTCCTCATGGAATTTCGCTTCCCCTAGATTTCCCTGACTTATCTCTTTCTTTCTCTTTCACCACTTTTTCCTAGACTTCATTTGTCTCGCCAAAATCCGCTTCCTCCGGATTTTCCCGGTGTCCGCAGTCGAGTCATTTTACTGATTTCTTGCTTTGGTGATGACATATCTAGCTTTTGCCAAAATCTGCTTCCTCCAGATTTTCTCGGATGTTCCGCGTCCCCTCCTTTTTCCTGGGTTAGTTGTAATAGTTGTTGTTTTTGCTAGAATCCCTCTCTGGTAGATTCTTTTGGTTTTTTGAGAAAAAGGTTGAATTTGATGATTATGAAAGAATCTATTTATTGATGACATCTTTGATTGATTAAATGAGCTTATGCTAAGTGTTTCTAATGATTTTCCTTGGTTAATTGATGGATTAAAATGATATTATGGGATTTTGCATGTTTGGTTTGCTGGAATCCACTTGGTCCAGATTTTCCCGAAAGTCCTCTCTAGTGTAGAATTCGCGAGGGGGGCAAAATCCTGAACTTTGAGGTAATAATTTCTTGCACTTGTTTTTTTTGTGGATCTGATTGTGGTCATCTTCATGTGTTTGCAGGCAAGATCAAGATAGGATGTTGTTGGTTGGGGCAAAGGGAAGGCAACAAATCTAGGTGCGGAGACTTTTGCCATCTTAGATGTAGAGAAGGTGAAATTAGACATAAGGAGCTAGATTCCTAAGAGCAAGCTGACCTCAATTTGGTCAAGAATCATAGATACAAATGTAGGCATGTGGGACTATGAGGATTTCAAGGTTGAGATGTCAGCATCAAACCCTCCTCTATTTGCAAAAAGAATGGTAGACTACGGATTGGCTCATGTGGCATGTTTTCCTTCCACAGTATAGTGCTATGAGTTGGTGCTTGAGTGAGCCATAAATTATGATAGAGATACATAGAGGTTAATTGGCCCCTAGGGTAGGATTTTGGTTGGCTTTTGTCTTGTGTTCATTGTTGCAACCTTTGGCATGCCTGATAGGTCCCATGTGGTGTCCTTTGAAAAGGATGGTGCTAGGAAGTATTATGAGGAGAATGTAGTCAAGTCTCAGTAGGTGATCAACTCTTGGCTAGAGAAGCCTAAATCCCATTTCTCCAAGTTGCCTAAGCATCTATTCAGGCTTAAGTTCAAGAGAGAATACTACAATGTCATTACTCTTCTCAGCAGGTTGGTGGGATTGAAAAGTGTAGGTGTGTTCAAGACTTGGATGTTTAATGTAATTTCTAGAATGGAGCAGGGATTTGACTATCACTGGGCAGGTGTCATCAATGCTGTGATTCATGAACAGTTATGCAATGTCTTGCAAACCAAGACTTTTACTATGACCTCTTACCTAGTGTATTCATTGGCGAGACTTCACCCATACAAGGGATTAAGCACTAAGGGTACCTTTGGGTAGGATGCCATCTATGAAGTATATCCATAGTTGCACCTAGCTGGAGGAAGCTACAGGAGATCCAATGATGCTTTCACAATGTACATCACTAGATTGCTGCAAGGTGCAGAACATATGAGAATTTCTTATAAGGAAAAGGAGTTGATAAGGAGATATGAGGCATGGTTTATCCAGTTCCCAACTTTCTCATACATCAGGATTGATGGTTTTCAGAGAGCTCCCTACAGACCCCTCAGATACCCTAATGATCATGTAATATTGTTGGAAGTCACTAGGATGATTTGTGACTTCGATAATGTTGTGAAGGGAGATATGCACACGACAATTTTTGGGAAATATTTTCCCCTAAAGATAGGAATGGGTGAGGTTTGTGCTTCCATTAAGTTTTCTCATGCTTTTGAGGAGGAGATGAGTACTCTCGATCTCTCCTTCCATTCCAAAATAGAAAGGTTTGATATGACTGGCGAAGCTCAGAAGAAGTTCAGTAGGGAATATACCCATAAGGCTCACATTGAAGATTATTGGGTTAACCTTGCCGATGAGTTTGAGGTAAGAAAGAAGAAGTTTTCCAGATTGCCAGTGGATTTGGTAAGACTATACAATGTGAAGGCTATCCCTAACCAAGTAGAGGAAGATGGAAATGTAATCCAGGTTCATGTCTATGAGGCAATAAAAGACAGGCCAATTGGTTAGGTTGACTGGTTAGAGGAGGAAAAGACTGAGTTGGACCAAGTCATGGTCCGAGTGATCAAATATACCAAGATGTGGTTGAAACAAAAGATGCTATAATTGGAAGGTGAAGGTGTTCCATGCACTTATGATCTGATGGGAGACTTGGAGTCTCACTCTACTTTCGAGGGTTCACTTGAACCAGATCCTAAGGGAAAAGAAAAGGTGGATTCTCCTTTCAAAATCCAGGTAAGGGAGGTTCAAGCAGAGACAGCTACAGAGGTAAGCAAACAGAGAAAGCCTGTTGCTAAGAAGAGGAGACATGCCTCTAAGAAGGAAGCTGAAAAGAATAAGGAAGAGGAGGAGGAGGTGGAAAGTTCTCCTCCATTAATAAAGAGAAGAAGGCTTGCAAAACTATCACAGAAGGTGGAGGAGGCTCCTAAAGTTCACAAAGAAATTGATCCACCAATGGTAGAGGTGGAAAGCTCAGGGGGTAAGACACAAGTATATATGAGGAGGTCAAGGACTCCTTCCCCAAGGGATAGTGCAGTAAAGGAGAATGTTCCAATTAGTATTCCTATTTATGAGCAAGTGAGTGCCTCCATTTCTCAGGATGCTGATAACACACAAGAGGAACCAAAGAAGGATAAAAATAGTAACGATTTGGGCAAGGAAGAGTTTCATGAGGGAGACCTCTATAATGCAGAGGTGGAGATTGATAGAGTAATACGGTCTCCCTTGGTATCACATGCAGACTCACTTGTGAGGGAACAAATGAACAAGTCTCCTCAAAAGGAGGAAGAAGTACGAACTAGAGCCCCTTCACCAATATAGGTGGTTGTGGAAGAAGAAGTACAAGAGAAAGATAATCCCATCATGGACATTCCTAAAAGTCCAAGTGCTGAAAAGGATGCAACTGCTAATCAACAGGAACAAGGGCAAGATAAGCAAGATATAATGCCTGTTGGGTCCACTATTCCAGTATTGTTAGAAAAGGAATCGAAGAGAAAAATGGTGATAGTGCAGGATGATCCTCCTAATTGGGATGCCTTAATGGCTAATGTAGAGAAGGAAAAAACTAAGAAGATGGCAAGGGTTGTCTCCCGAATTGAAAGAGATGCGTCAGGTAACAAAGTGGCTCACATTGCTACCCTTGATCCAAACAAAGATAGAGACAATTTAACTGCCCAAGACTATAATATGCAAACTGTTGACTTGGGGCATGCTACTGTGGAGTAGGACATTAAAGAATATGAAGGCTCCAATGTTGTGATTGTGGGCAGGTTTAAGAGGGTTGTGTAGACTAGGCATGAGCTAGAGAGGGAGAATGAGAAACTAAAGAAATACTTGCAAGAGTTGATGAAACCCTTGCAAGCTATTGGTTCTTCCTCCTCTGCTGCAATTTTCTTGCCTCACGAGACAATCTCTGAACTTGAGAAGATGAAGGGCACCACACATGTTGTAGTTGCTTGGTTGCAGGGTGTCCAAACTAAAGGAGATGATGCTATTAGGAGAATATTGTCAACTAGAGGAGATGCAATGAGATCAGTGGATTGGTTAAAGGCTGTATTAGCTTAGGATAATGTGGATAATGACATCCTACTGTAGAAGACCACAACAATCATGGGATTCACTGAAGACAAATTGGTACAATGTAGGATTCTTCCTTTTCCAAGGGTTTTTGAACCTTGGGAATGGTTTGAAATCCTGTGAATGACATAAAGGGCCTTGAAAAAGATCCATAAGCAGGCACGGAAGGTTGAGGATACCTTGACCAATATCTATGATAAATGCATTTCATTCTTTGAGGTCATGACTGGAAGGAAGAAGTTTTCTCCGAATCATCTTAGTTTGGAAAAGCTTAGGGAATGGTGGAGATATGTTTATTCCCTAGTCAGTGAAAGACAAGTTACTGGACATCAATTGGATGATGTTGCAACTTATATTGCAATCATGGACAAATATTTGGCTAATAAGGTCGATTGGGATGGTACAGTTTAGTCAAGCAAGAGATGATATAAAGTCCCTTGCGAGAAGGATTACGGTTTTGCCTGTGCCACATGTTGTTGAGTTGGATAGGGTCTTGTTGGCCATACATGGTGAAGAAGATCGAGCTAAGGACAAATATGGGGAGTAGCTATATAGGGTTACATTGATATTTGTGCTTCCCATTATTCACATGTATTGGGTCGACCTTTTGGGTGTCTTGGCGGTTTTGGATGAAATTGGTGCAAATGGCACATTTCATATATTAAAATATCTTTGAGGCTGACCTCTTGTAGGTCATGTTTTATTGTAAAATTATCTTTTAGGCCGACCTATCTTAGGGATTCTCTATAAAATAGGCATGTTGCCTCATTTGAATAAATAGATAGATAGATAGGCATATAAGAGAATAGAGAGAAAATAGATAAGTAATATTAGAGTGACTTAGGGTTTATTCTCAAGCAAGAGTTGTAACAGAAAGCTGGAGTTGTTGCTACTTTGGATGATTTAATATAAGAGAGAAATTGTGTTTGGTATCTATCTTTTAGAATTTCATCTGGCATGATTCTTGTTGTTCTATCTTTCAAATTGCTTATAAATTTATGGTTAAATGGTTTGGTAATGCTTAGGGTTTCATGTTTGGAATGTTTGCAGTGATCTTTGATCCATACTTTTTGCAGTTAGCTGATTGTTAGCTGCTTTGTAAAGTTAGCTTGGACTTAAAATTGTGCTTAGTTTAGTTATAAGGGTTTGTTCATCTCAATTGCAATAGAATTGGCTGAATGAATGCTTGTGATTGGAAAATATTTAAATACCTTAGAAGATTGCACTATTTCTGTGAAATTGCAGATTCATCTAGGTTAAATAGAAAGTAGTTTATGAGAGATCGGTCTATTTTGAGCATTTTATCTTTTAGAATTTTCAATCTTAGGGTTAGAAGTAGTGTTAGAATTATCTCTAAAACCTTTATCTTTTATTGTTTCTTTATTATTAGGGTTCCAATCAAGTTTCAAAGTATCAATTTATTGTGTATATTTATAGATTCAAAGTCTAGTGTTTTCTCATAGTAAGGTCCTATTGTGATTACCCACATTTTCATATTTATCATTGAGTTGTTTTGTTGCATTATCAAGACCTGACATTAGAGAACTTGGGGTAATCCCTTTTCCCATAGAGATTTACCTTTCAAGAGAGATAGGATATCATATTATGTCTGAGTTGTTGCTGTGTAGAGAACACCATCAACATATTGGCGCTAGAAGGAGGGCCTTTGAACAAGCAAAACTGGAGCGTTTCTTAAACACCATATCTCCTAAGAGACTTAGAAGAAGAACCAGATCTACTCCAGGAGGAGAAGAATTTCAAGAGTTACAATCCCCTATTAGGTCAAGAAGGACTAGAGGAGGGGAAGAATCATCATCACTTCACCCATTTGCATCATCTCCATCATCCTCATCTTCATCTTACTCTGAGGGGATTCCCATTCCACAGCCACAACCAATCATAAATCAGCCATTACCACCCCACTTCCACCAGTGGCTTTTCTTGCTAATAATCTGTCCCCATTGATCTTCAATAATTGCAATGTTATGCCTAAGAACCTTGAGCACTTTTGCTCTAAGTTTCATACTCATGACCCCAATAGAACAATAGAAGAACACATTAGGAATTTTCAAACTTGCCTAAGGGATAGAGGCATTAACAATGAAAATGTTGCATGTAGGATTTTCCCTTATTCTCTAGGAGGAGAAGCCTTCTATTGGTACAATCACTTACCTGTTGCTTCCATCCATAATTGGACTGAGTTAGAAACTGCATTTTTGCAAAAGTTCAAAACTCCCATTAGTGCTAATGAGTTGTACCTACATTTTACTAGAGTGAAAAGAGAGATTAATGATCCCATTGGATCATTCAATGATAGGTTCCATCGATCATATACCAGACTCCAGGTGCCTTATGCTGGGAATGAAAATATTGCTTTGGAGGTGTACCTTGAAGCCTTGGATAGCCTTACAACCACCTTCCTGAAACAAAGGACCAATCCTCTGAATACATTGCTCACTGCATATGCAAAGGTAGTAAAGGTTAGCACAGACTTAAGGCAACATTTATCAGGACCTTTTCCATCCTTAGGACTTATTGCTCACCTTGGACAGATTCAAGCCCTTAACCAGGCTTTGACCAGTCATGCTCCAATAATGAATCTTGTACCGTCATTGCCTCTGGTTCCTCATCTAGGTCCACCTTTAAATCAAGCTCAACCTATGTCTTCTTATCCTCAGTAGAGAGCTAATCAACCCCTTCAGCAACAACAAGTTGGTTTCCCTACATACCTATAGAATTTAGAAGTCTTGAATCAGGGAGTTGGTTCTGGAAACATGCCCAGATATTCTTTTGGTGGTAATCCAACACCACCTAATAGTCTGGATAAGGAGAGGTTGGATTAATTATCTGAAAAAGTGAAGAGGTTGAATACATAGGTAACTTACTTGAGAAATCAAAGTAGCCAGCTTCAGGCTGCTCAGAAGAATATACAGTCTAACTATGGCAAGGGAAATAGGAATTTTGAAAGAGGTCAATACTTTGATAGAAATCAAAATTTCGATAGAAGGCAAGGCTCTAGTCAAATTTTTTATAGAAATCAGCAAGGTGGACAAGGATTTGATAGAGGGAAACAACCTAGGTAGAATAGGTCTTGGAATACTAGGCCTGATAATGGAGGGATTCCTACTCCCTTGGATCAGCCCGCTGCTTAGGAGAAGCCTCCAAATGGTGTATACTTAGCAGAAGCAGCTCTGTCTAGATGGTGTAGGCTCCATAAAAAAAGTCAACACTTTGAACTAGACTGTGCTGAATTTCAGACTGCAGCTTCTATCTTTCAGTATGAAGTGGAGAATAATTCTACTGGACAGGAAATAGTACCTTCAAATCCATACAATTCTCTAGTATTGGTACTTAATAATGCCCATTCCCCAAAGGTGAGGAAAATGAACTAGTAGAAGTATCTATTATGGAGGATGAGGAAGAGAAGGTGTTAAATCAAGATGAGATTTCTCAGTTGTTTAATGAGGAGAGTGAGAATGATAACGACCCTTTTGGATAAATTATCTAAAAAAGTGAAGAGGTTGAATACAAAGGTAACTTATTTGAGAAATTAGAATAGCCAGCTTTAGGTTGCTCAAAAGAATATACAATCTAACTATGGCAGGAAAAACATGAATTTTGAAAGAGGTCAATACTTTGACAGAAATCAAAATTTCGATAGAAGGCAAGGCTCTAGTTAGAATTTTGATATAAATCAGCAAGGTGGACAAGGATTTGACAGAGGGAAATAACCTAGGTAGAATAGGTCTTGGAATACTAGGCCTAATAATGGAGGGATTCCTACTCCCTTGGATCAGCCTGCTGCTCAGGAGAAGCCTCCAAATGGTGTATACTTAGCAGAAGCAGCTCTATCTGGATGGTGTAGGCTCCATAAAACTAGTCAACACTTTGAGCTAGACTATGCTGAATTTCAGACTATAGCTTCTATCTTTCAATATGAAGTGGAGAATAATTCTACTGGATAGGAAATAGTACCTTCAAATCCATACGATTCTCTAGTATTGGTACTTAGTCATGCCCCATTCCCCAAAGGTGAGGAAAATGAACCAACAAAAGTATCTATTACGGAGGACGAGGCAGAGAAGGTGTTAAATGAAGATGAGATTTCCCAGTTGTTTAATGAGGAGAGTGAGAATGATAACGACCCTTTAGATGAGGAAGAAGTTAGTGTTGAAGAAGTTCAGATGTTTCAACAACTAGCGAAGAAATATGATTTAAGAAATAGGCCTAACAGGGGTCCATAGGCTGGAGGTCCTTTCACTACTTCCATCCCTCCTAACAATTTCAATACCCCACTAGACCCACAAGCTAGTAATAATCCACCTTATCCTCATGTGCCAACTCAGTACTTGTCAAAGGAGAACATTGTTGAAATACCCAAAGATAGGCAAGCCAGTGGCAACAAGGAAGCCCAGGCTGATTTGAATGTGGAGCAATTGGGTGAATATATGATTGAGGAATTGAAGAAAGTAAAGGTGAGTCTTTCTGCTTTGAATTATTAAGAGTTCCTGCCATCAGGAATGTAGTTCTGGGATCATTTAGTTCAAATGTAACATCGCAAGGGGTAGCCACCAATGAGGCTGCTACCAAGTCTTCTAATTATCAAACACCTAGAAGTCAGGTCCCACCTGTAGACAAGAGGGGAGATAAGGATAAGGGTCAAGTTGCACAAGATGAAACTCATCTGAATCTATTTCAAGGTAAGATGGAAACTCCTCCTTTCCTAATTTTTGTTTGTATCTTCGGAAAGAATCTGCATAATTGTCTTCTAGATTCAGGAGCCTCTACAAATGTTATGTATTTTTCTATTTGCAAGGCATTGGATATTACTCCTATAGCTTCTCAAAATAAGGTTACTCAGTTGGACAAAATAGAGGTAAGTGTAGTTGGAGAATTGAACATGATCCCTACACAACTTGCATCACACCCTAGGGTGCAGCAAGTTATCAATATCTAGGTGGCTAACATTCCTGATACTTATGGTTTGATCCTAGGTAGAGATTTCACTAAGGCACTAAATGGATATACATCCACGGACCATCCCCATATGTGGTTACCATGGAAAGGAGTCCTAAATCAGATTAGAATTGAAAGAGAACCTAGAATGAAATATGTAATCATAGAATACCAAAATGTCTCAAATGAGGTGTTAGTGTCTGAGATTAGCATGGGGAACTATGTGTTGGCTACATCAGTTGTAGAGGATGAAGAAGTTTTTATGCTACAGGATTCTTTGAATGAATACATTCATAAGACTAGTGGCCTTGAGACATTGATTGACCAAGAGGATGAAACAAGTGACCAAGAGGAAAGGCAGCTTGGTTTATTGGATAACTTTCAGGAGTTCATCTAGAAGTGTATGGAAGATCAGATACAACTGAAAGGAAGCATGAAATTTCAAGAATTATTGCTTCCAAGCTGGTGCAGAGTCCATGATGCCCCTCATTCTGAGTTGGAATGTGACTTGTGTCAGACTGCTGTCTGACATATACAGAAATGCATTAATCCAGTTCCACCCACTAGACTCAATGTGTAGGAATAATCAAACAATGATAAAGGTAAGAACCCAGTGCTTCCTGAAAAGCTCCCTATCCCCAACAAAGAACAACATAAATTGAAACCAAAGGAACCTAATGGTTTTTGGACACTAAGATTCGATGGATCTAAATCCAAACAAGGTGCTGGAGTAGGATTTGAATTGATTAGTCCTAAAGGTAAGAATTACTTTGCTGCTCATAGAATTTAGTTCCAATGTACTAATAATGTCACTGAATATGAAGCTCTTATCCATGGCTTATTGATGGTGTCAAGGAAGAAGGTTAAGATATTACAAGTGTTTAGAGATTCATAATTAGTAATCAAACAAGAAAACAGTATTCATGTCATGATAGAAGAATGACCAATTACAGGCATAGAGTGTGGGATCTCATTGAGGAATTCGATTGTTTTAATATCTAGTTAATCCCTCGAAATAAAAATCAAGTTGTTGATTCTTTAGCACAAGCTGCTAGCACCTTGCAGCTTCTGTCACTTTCAGGATTGAAGAAATTCACAATTGAGCTTACTCCAGTCCCTTCAGTGCCTAACAACATTACTAATTTCCAAGCATTTGAAGATGACAAGTATATTATGGACTTCATTACAACCTGTGATGTGTTTGCTTCCCAAGTTATTGTTGAGATAGAGCCTCATGAAGTAGAAATAGACTTTGGAGGAATCATTAATTTGAAGACTAATACCATTCCAAGAGGTATGGTACAACTTGAATGAATTTTTGATTTAGATAAGATAAGAGATCAAGAACAACAGACTAAAAGGGATTCTCTCAGCAGCCAGTGTGAGACGTATAATATGGGGACATCAGGGGACTCAGAATATTTTTATTGGCAAGGTATGTACACCAAAAGAAAGAAAGGGAATTATTGATACCTTACATACATATCATGATGTAATAGCTTGTAGTTATGAAGATTTGAAAACATATGATACTTCAATCATCACACACACCATTCCTTTGAAGTTAGATGTCAAACCATTTAGGAAAAGACAAAGGCCAATTAATGCTTTGTTGGAACCCATTATTCAGAAAGAAGTGTAGAAATTGCTTTCATCGTGCATTATATTTCCAGTAAGACACTCTACTTGGGTGGCAAATTTGGTTCTAGTAAGAAAAAAGAATGGAGAAATTAGATTATGTGTAGATTTTAGGAATCTGAATAGAGCATCAGAAAAGGATAATTATCCAGTTCCTTCATTGGATGAGGTGCTTCAGATTGTTAATGGATCTCAAATGATGTCCTTTTTGGATGGGTATTCTGGATACAACCAAGTCATGGTGCAGTATGAGGATAGGCACAAGATTGCCTTTACTACCAAATGGGGAACTTTTTCTTATAGAAAGATTCCATTCAGATTGATCAATGTTGGAGCTACATTCCAGAGAGCTATGGACATTGCTTTTAAGGATATAATTGGTAAGTGCATCATTATTTATATGGATGATTTGACTATTTTTTCCAAGAAACGAGGTGATCATATAATAGATTTATGCAAGGTGTTTCAAAGATGTAGAGAGTTTGGTATTTCACTTAATCCAAGAAAGTGAATTTTTGGAGTCATAGAAGGAAAGCTATTAGGACACATTATCTCATAATAGGGTATTGCTATTGATCCTGAGAGAATACAGGCTATCTTGAAGATTCAGCCTCCTAGAAGTAAGAAAGAGATGAAGTCATTCTTTGGTAAGATTAACTTTGTTAGGAAATTTATCACATGATTTGCAGAGATAGTCAAGCCATTAAATGCTATGTTAAAACAAAAATCAAATATAGAATGGAATGTGGATGCTAAGGAAGCATTTGTAGAAATCAAGAAGGCTATTGTTGAAGCTCTTGTATTGGTGAGTCCGGACTACACTAAGCCTTTTTACATATATTCATTCGCTTCTGATCACTCATGTACTACAATGTTAACTCAAAAGTCTGATCAAGGGGATGAACATCCTATAGCCTTCATGAGTACTCCCTTAAAAGATGCAGAATTAAGATATCACAATGTAGAAAAATAGGCCTATGCTTTGGTCAGAGCAGTGAAGAAGTTCATGCATTATATCTTGAGGAATAAAGTATTTGTCATAGTGCCTGACCCTGTAGTAAAGCTGTTATTAATGCAGAATGAGTTAGGTGAACAAAGGGCCAAGTGGGTTACCATGTTGCAGGAGTATGATATGGAAATCCAGCCCATGAAATTGGTAAGGGGACAAGGGCTTACAAAGACAATGGCTGAGACCGGTCTTGATCTCACAGCTCAACATTATTACCTTCAAGAGATATCTCCAGGAGACTGGTATGATGAAATCATTTTCTATTTGTTGAATCAACAGTGTCCTGATCATCTTAATATGGTTTAGAGGCAGGCCTTACACTTAAAGAGTGGAAGCTTTATGATGAAAGGAGCTATCTTGAACAAAAGAAATCATGAGGGTGTATACTTAAAATTTATGTGAAAAGAAGAAGTTGCTAGAGTGATGATTGAATTTCATGAGAAATATGGCACGGGCCATGGTTCTGCATCATAAACTACACATCAAATCTTGAGGGCAGGCTATTATTGGCCCACTTTATTCAAGGATGCACACCAACATGTGAGAACTTGTCACATATGTTAGACTACATCAAGTAAGGAAAAAAATACAGTTCTTCCACTCCAACCCATCATAGAGGTAAAACCATTTGCACAGTGGGGTATGGACTTTATAGGTCTAATTAATCCTTCATCTTCTATGGGCCACAGGTACATTCTTACCATAACTAATTATTTTACTAGATGGAAAAAGGATCTTTCTTGTAAACAGTGTACTTCGGATGTGGTAATCAATTTTCTTGAATCACGAATTATCAATTGTTTTGGTTTTCCACTATCTTTGGTCTATGATAATGGTCCTGCATTTGCATCACTAAAGTTTTCTAATAAGGTGTTTGATCATGGGATTGTTATTAAGTTTTCATCCAATTATTACCCTCAGGGTAATGGTCTAGCTGATTCTTCCAACAAGAACCTACTGACAGTTATATGTAAGTTGTTAGAAAAAAATCCTAAGGACTGGCACACCCAGCTCCAATTTTCTCTTTGGGCTGACCGTACTATATAGAAGCCATCCATAGGAACCTCTCCTTATCACCTGGTGTATGGTTTGGAACCTGTATTTCCTATCTAGTTTAAAATCCCTACCCTGTAGTTTATTAACAAGTACTATAATGAAGAAGATAAATGTGCGGCTCGTTTGGTTGAATTGTTGCATTTGGAAGAGAAAAGAGATGAAGCCCTAGAGAACTTTGGGAAACATCAGGGTGTAGTAAAAATATGATTTGATAGGAGAGCTAAGGTAAAGAACTTTATAATTTCTAACTTAGTTCTCTACTAGGATAAAGCCCATGATCGTAAGGGAGAGCACGGTAAATTTGATAAACTATGGCTTGGTCCTTACCAGATTTTAGAAATTCTGGGAGATAATGTTTTTCATTTGAAAACCCTCACTAGCAAGGATATCCCGCTGCCTATTAATGGGTAGTATCTGAAGCATTATTTTCAACCTTGAACTACTTGTAGTTCATCCTATGCATAGCTAGAGTAGGTTTTATTTTTGTTTTATTTTTTGTAAAGTAGGTTTACTTTGGTTTGTCCTGATTTTTTTGTTTTTTGCTTTGGTTTTCTCAGTTTCCTTGGGGCTATTGCACCTGTGCAACGGGCTATTTAATTTGGGATTGTTCTGGAAATTTATTTTATAAACTCCAATCAGTTTTTCAGAGTCAGGTGGTGGATTTCTTTTATCTGATGTCCCTTGTACTTGGAATTAGAATCACTTGTTTTAGATACACTTTGGAATATATTTGGGTCCTACATTTTCACACTAAATTAAAGATTCTAGAGTTGCATTGGTTCTTGAGTGGTTTGGCTTGGTGAAAAATCTTATATTCTGCTTCAGTGCCACTGTGTTCCTCATCCTTGAGTGTGAGTTTCATTACTTACAAAGGTGAAGCATAAATTTCTATAAACAAACAAAGAAGAGAAAAGGAAATTTTGAAAATTTGAATGAGCCTCACTTTATCAGGAGTATCCTAGTATCTCTACCGAGGCTACAGATGCCTGACTGGCAATAGAGCTATGCTTGGGAGGGTCACAATGATAACCTCGTCGGGGCTATGAACGCTTGATTGGTAGTGAGGCTCTATCCAAGTTGCTTTTGAAGTTTTAACTTTTATGTATCCTTGGTTAGATTTTCTCTCGTTCCCATTGCACTCACAGGATAGGAATAAATGCATAAAACACACACTTGGACCCTAGAATAGGAAAAGGTCTTCTTGCTTGTGGTTTTTGAAACTTTGTTCATAGGAGTCTTGATGAGAGGATTGAAACCATAGATTCTGGGTTCTTGATTCTAGTTTATTCTTGAAATGCTCTGGAGCATTTCCCCAGCGGAGTCACCATTTATTGTGTAGTTTTTTGCACACACCCCACTGAAGTGAGGAACCTCTTTTCTCACTTTTTGGTTTTTTGGCCCTTCTTTTGTGGGGGTTTTTGCTTGCTTCAGTTTGTGCTTTAATTTCCATCTTACCAATTGAAGTGACACACTTATGAATTTCATTAAAAATTTTGAGTTCTGATTTTATTCCAGAGTTTTCACTACTTTCGGGAAAATCCGCCTGGGCCGGATTCTCCCGGTTTCCTTTTGATGTCCGATGTTGCTACCTTTTTACCCTATTTTCGAGAAAATCTGTATGATCCAGATTTCCTCGAAGTATGTCACCTTGTCGAATCCCCAGGTTTTTATGGTCGTGGCTATCTTTTTGACTACATTAATGGCATTTGACGGACATTTTAGGGCTTTGATATATTGGATTTTGGGAGGTAAATGACAATTTGAGTTTGTGCATTTTCTATTATTTGAGCTTGTGTCTTGGAGCTTTTGGTGTGTTGCTGGATTTCAGATTTCAAGGTTGTTTTGATTGTGCATTTGCATTTTGTGTGCATGGATTGTATCTTTCTTGCATTTTATGGTTATTTGTTGGCATCACCAATTTCGGTTCTTATGCTTTCATGGTATGTTGAAATTCTCCTTTACTCTGTTGATTTCAAATTTCTTTGCTTCATTTGCTTCCTGGTCCTTCCTGATTTCTTGATTTCCTTGGGTATGTGTGTCATCATTGGGAATTTCGGGGGTTGTGCGTTGCTTTACCAGTCTGCTAGGTTGATCATTGATGTTTATTCTTGGTCTGGTCTTGCTTCTCGTTTGGGCGTTTGCTTGCATTGGTCTTAGCCTCTCAATTCTGGTGTGTGAGCAAGTCGTGCTTTGTTCCTCGTACTTTCATGGCAGACATTTCTGGGGTCTTGACCTAGGGCATGGCGAATCCTCCTCAAATTATTGTGAGGAGTGTTCTAAATTCAGGTTTCATTCATTGGAGGTCTAGGTTAAGTTATTCTTGGAGTACGGGCTTTAGATCCAAGTTGTTCAATCATTTTGGTGAAATTATTGAGAAGGTGGATAGGTTCGGGTTTTTGAGGTCCTCGTGGAATTTTGCTTCCCCCGGATTTCCTCGACTTATCTCTTTCTTTCTCTTTCACCACTTTTTCTCGGACTTCATTTGTCTCACCAAAATCCACTTCCTCCGGATTTTCCCGGTGTCCGCAGTAGGGTCATTTTACCGATTTCTTGCTTTGGTGATGAAATATCTAGCTTTCGCCAAAATCCGCTTCCCCTAGATTTTCCCGGATGTTCCGCGTCCCCTCCTTTTTCCTGGGTTAGTTGTAATAGTTATTTTTTTTGTCATAATCCGTCTCTGGTGGATTCTTTCAGGTTTTTGAGAAAAATGTTGAATTTGATGATATTGAAACAATTTATTTATTGATGACCTCTTTGATTGATTAAATGAGCTTATGCTAAGTGTTTCTAATGATTTTCCTTTGTTAAGTGATGGATTAAAATGATATTATGGGATTTTGCATGCTTGGTTCGTTGGAATCCGCCTCGTCTGGATTTTCTCAAAAATTCTCTCCAGTGTAGAATCCATGAGAGGGGCTAAATCCTGAACTTTGAGGTAATAATTTCCTCCACTTGTTTTTTTTGTGGATTTGATTGTGGTCATCTTTATGTGTTTGCAGGCAGGATCAGGACAGGATGTTGTCGGTTGAGGCAAAGGGAAGGCAATGGATCCACATGTGGAGACTTTTGCCATCTCAAATGCAGAGAAGGTGAAATTAGACACAAGGAGCTGGATTCCTAAGAGAAAGCTAAACTCAATTTGGTCAGGAATCATAGATACAAACATAGGCATGTGGGACTATGAGGAGTTAAAGGTGGAGATGTCAACACCAAACCCTCCTCTATTGGAAAAAAGAATGGTAGACTCTAGATTGGATCATGTGGTAGGTTTTCCTTCCATAGTACCATGCTATGAGCCAGTGCTTGAGTGTGCCAGAATTATGATAGAGGGACACAGAGGATAATTGGCCCCCAGGGAAGGATTTTGGTTGGGTTTTGTCCTGTGTCCATTGCTGCAACCTTTGACATGCTTGATAGCTCCCATGTGGTGTCCTTTGACAAGGATGGTGGTAGGAAGTATTATAAGGAGAATGTAGTCAAGTCTCAGTAGGTGATCAACTCTTGGCTAGAGAAGCCTAAATCCCATTTCTCCAAGTTTCCTAAGCAACTATTCAGGCTTAAGTTCCAGAGGGAATACGATGATGTCATTACTCTTCTCAGCAGGTTGGTGGGATTGAAAAGTGCAAGTGTTTTCGAGACTTGGATGTTTAATGCAATTGCTAGAATGGATCAGGGAATTGACTATCACTAGGCAGGTTTCATCAGTGTTGTGATTCATGAACAATTATGCAATGTCATGCAAACCAAGACTTTTACCATGAACTCTTACCTAGTGTATTCATTGGCGAGACTTCACCCATACAAGGGATTAAGCACTGGGCGTACCTTTGGGTAGGATTCCATCACTGAAGTATATCCACAATTGCACCTAACTGGAGGAAGCTACAGGAGATCTAATGATGCTTTCATAATTTACATCACTAGATTGCTCCAAGATGTAGAACATATGAGAATTTTTGATAAGGCAAAGGAGTTGATAAGGAGATATGGGGCATGGTTTATCCAGTTCCCAAATTTCTCATACATCAAGATTGATGGTTTTCAAAGAGCTCCCTATAGACTCCCTAGATACCCTACTGATCATGTCATATTGTTAGAATTCACTAGGTAGATTTTTGACTTCGACAATGTTGTGAAGGGAGAGATGCACAAGATAGGTTTTGGGAATGCTTTTCCCCTAAATATTGGAATGGGTGAGGTTTGTGCTTCCATTCAGTCAGCTCATGCTTCTAAGGAGGATATGAGTACTCTTGGTCTCTCCTTCCATTCCAAAAGGGCAAGGTTTGATATCACTGGTGAAGCTTAGAAGAAGGCCAATAGGGAATATAGCCATAAGGCTCACATTGAAGATTACAGGGTTAACCTTGTCGATGAGTTCGAGGTAAGAAAGAAGAAGTTTTCCAGATTGCTAGTGGATTTGGTAAGACTTTACAATATGAAGGCTATCCTTGACAAAGTAGAGGAAGATGGAAATGTAATCCATGGTCATGCCTATGAGGTAATAAAAAATAGGCCAATTGGTGGGGTTGACTGATTAGAGGAGGAAAAGACTGAGTTGGACCAAGTCATGGCCCCAATGATGAAATATACCAAGATGGGGTTGAAACACAAGATGCTATAATTGGAAGGTGAAGGTGTTCCATGCACTTATGATCTAATGGGAGACTTGGAGTCTCACTCTACTTCTGAGGGCTCACTTGATCCGGATCCTAAGAGAAAAGAAAAGGTGGATTCTCTTTTTAGAATCTAGGTAAGGGAGGTTCAAGCTAAGAAGGTTGCAAAGGTAAGAAAACAAAGGAAGCTTGTTGCTAAGAAGAGGATACATGCCTCTAAGAAGGAAGCTGAAAAGAATAAGGAAGAGGAGGAGGAGGTGGAAAGTGCTCCTCCATTGATAAAGAGAAAAAGGATTGCAAAACTATCATAGAAGGTGGAGGAGGCTCCTAAAGTTGACAAGGAAATTGAGCCACCAGTGGTAGAGGTGGAAAGCTCAGGGGATAAGACACAAGTATATATGAGGAGGTCAAGGAATCCTTCCCCAAGGGATATTGCAATAAAGGAGAATGTTCCAGTTAGTATTCTTTTTGTTGAGCAAGTGAGTCCCTCCATTCCTCAGGATGCTGATAACACATAGGAGGAACCAAAGAAGGATGAAAATCCTAAGGATTTGGGCGAGGAAGAGGTTCAGGAGGGAGACTTCTATAATGTAGAGGTGGAGATTAACAGAGTAATATAGTCTCCCTTGGTATCACATGCAGACTCACCAGTGAGGGAACAAATGAACAAGTATCCTCAAAAGGAGGAAGAAGTACCAACTAGAGCCCCTTCACCAATATAGGTGGTTGTGGAAGAAGAAGTACAAGAGAAAGATAATCCCATCATGGACATTCCTAAAAGTCCAAGTGCTGAAAAGGATGCAACTGCTAATCAGTAGGAACAAGGGCAAGATAAGCAAGATATAATGCCTGTTGGGTCCACTATTCCAGGATGGTTAGAAAAGGAATCGAAGAGAAAAATGGTGATAGTGCAGGATGATCCTCCTAATTGGGATGCTTTAATGGCTAATGTAGAGAAGGAAAAAACTAAGAAGATGGCAAGGGTTGTCTCCCGAATTGAAAGAGATGCGTCAGGTAACAAAGTGGCTCACATTGCTACCCTTGATCCAAACAAAGATAGAGACAATTTAACTACCCAAGACTATAATATGCAAACTGTTGACTTGGGGCATGCTACTGTGGAGTAGGACATTAAAGAATATGAAGGCTCCAATGTTGTGATTGTGGGCAGGTTTAAGAGGGTTGTGTAGACTAGGCATGAGCTAGAGAGGGAGAATGAGAAACTAAAGAAATACTTGCAAGAGTTGATGAAACCCTTTGCAAGCTATTGGTTCTTCCTCCTCTGCTACAGGTTTCTTGCCTCACGAGACAATCTCTGAACTTGAGAAGATGAAGGGCACCACACATGCTAGAGTTGCTTGGTTGCAAGGTGTCCAAACTAAAGGAGATGATGTTATTAAGAGCATATTGTCAATTGGAGGAGATGCAATGAGATCAGTGGATTGGTTAAAGGCTATATTATCTTAGGATAATGTGGATATTGACCTCCTACTATAGAAGACCACAACAATCATGGGATTCACTGAAGACAAATTGGTACAATGTAGGATTCTTCCTTTTCCAAGGGTTTACGAACCTTGGGAATGGTTTGAAATCCTAAAAAAATGAGGTAGAGGGCCTTCAAAAAGATCCATAAGCAGGCACGACAGGTTTAGGATACCTTGACCAGTATATATGATAAATTCATTTCATTCTTTAAGGTCATGACTAGAAGGAAGAAGTTTTCTCCGAAGCATCTTAGTTTGGAGAAGCTTAGGGAATAATGGAGAGATGTTTATTCCCTAGTTGGTGAAGGACCAGTTACTGGACACTAGTTGGATGATGCTACAACTTATATTGCAGTCATCGACAAATATTTGGCTAATAAGGCCGATTGGGATGGTGCAGTTAGGCAGGCGAGAGATGATATCAAGTCCCTTGAGAGAATGATGAGGGTTTTCCCTATGCCACCTATTGTTGAGCTGGATAGGGTCTTGTTGGTCGTACATGGTGAAGAAGATCGAGCTAAGGAAAAAGATGGGGAGTAGCTATATAGGGTTACATTGATATTTGTGCTTCCCATTATTTACATGTATTGGGCCAAACTTTTGGGTATCTTGGCGATTTTGGATGAAGTTGGTGCCAATGGCACATTTCATATATTCGATAATCTTTGAGGCCGACCTCTTGTAGGTCATGTTTTATTGTAAAATTATCTTTTAGGCCGACCTATCTTAGGGATTCTCTATAAAACAGGCATGTTACCTCATTTGAATATATAGATAGATAGATAGACATATAGGAGGATAGAGAGAAAATAGATAAGTGATATTAGAGTGACTTAGGGTTTATTCTCAAGCAAGTGTTGTAACAGAAAGCTGGAGTTGTTGCTACTTTGGATGATTTAATATAAGAGAGATATTGTGTTTGGTATCTATCTTTTATAATTTCATCTAGCATGATTCTTGTTGTTCTATCTTTCAAATTGCTTATAATTTTATGGTTAAATGGTTTGGTAATGCTTAGGGTTTCATGTTTGGAATGTTTGCAGTGATCTCTGGTCCATACTTTTTGCAGTTAGTTGATTGTTAGCTGCTTTGCAAAGTTAGCCTAGACTTAAAATTGTGCTTAGTTTAGTTATAAGGGTTTGTTCATCTCAATTGCAGTAGAATTGGCTAAATGAATGTTTGTGATTTGTAAATATTTAAATACCTTAGAAGATTGCACTATTTCTGTGAAATTGCAGATTCATCTGGGTTAAATAGAAAGTAGTTTATGAGAGATTGGTCCATTTTGAGCATAATATCTTTTGGCATTTTTAATCTTAGGGTTAGAAGTAGTCTTAGAATTATCTCTGAAACCTTTATATTTTGTTGTTTCTTTATTATCAGGGTTCCAATCAAGTTTCAAAGTATCAATTTATTGTGTATATTTTATAGATTCAAAGTCTAGTGTTTGCTCTTAGTAAGGTCCCATTGTGATTACCAACATTTTCACATTTATCACTGAGTTGTTTTGTTGCATTATCAAGACTTGACATTAGAGACCTTGGGGTTATCCCTTTTCCCATAGAGATTTACCTTTCAAGAGAGATAGGATAGCCTATTCTGTCTGAGTTGTTGTTGTGCAAAAAACACCATCAACACATACCATAACACAATAATTTACCATGTGAAACCCTTTTAGTAGAAAAATACTACACTTGAATATTTATGGAATATATTATTCAATAATCAATACAATTACAATATACATGTAAACAAATCTTCTCACAAGATTATCCATGACCAAAGATCTAGAGGGAAACTCAATATCTATTAAAATCTCACCCCATACAATAATGTGATACAAATTGTATTATAATTCCCTAATAAAATATGGTTTTATTCTAAGGAAAGAAAAGCCAACATAATCTCCACTATCTAATTTGTGACATAATGATGAATGGTCCATATTTACTTTAATAAAAAATATATTAAATGTGACTTTCAGGGGTGCTAACCTTAAACCCCTATTGGGATACATGGTATCCAAATACCTATTGAGTGAATGACCCCATTGGAACCCACAAGAGGGGTATCCCATACACCCACCCATGCTAAAATATATTAACCAGCTATAATCAAAAGGTTGAGACACCATTTTTTATAACATTATCCCATTTTTTGAACACCTTGCAAGAGAAATGGGGTGATCAATACCATGATTTAATTGCAAAGGGATAAGAGGACCTTATAATTTGAACACCATCTAAACTGATCTATTCTCACAACCTTAGTTCAAGAATATAAAACATTAATCAAAGTATCTACCTTAACTAGATTCACCCTACCATCCTTGACCACTTCCCTGAAAAATAATTTTGTACATAAATATGCTTGGTCGTAGCATGAAATTTTTGTTTTTAGCTAGCTATATTGCACTCTAATTATCACAATAAACTATCACTATACCCTATTTTATTACAATATATTAACACAATCAATTAATTAAAATGGATTCTTTACAAGCATGACTAACTACCATATACTCAACTTTAGTAGTAGAAAAAGAAACCATATACTAAATATTACACATCAAATTGATTACACGACCAATTAAAGTAAACATTTTAGCACTTGTGGATTGCCTACTTTCAACATCACATGCATTGTTTAAATCTATATCTCACCATCATCAACATTCTCAAACTAAGAGTAACCTTTTGCAACCAACTATTTCATTTACTTCTCAATTCCTTCATCTAAACAAAAATATTTCTTGAACACCCATTTGCAACCAATAGTTTTTCATCTTTCGAGAAATGGTACTAGATCCCAAGTATCATTATTTTTCAAATATAACATTTCTTTATCCATAATAATCTCTCATGATTCCTCATTTCATTCATACCTAATGCCTCTTCTAGAGATATGGGTACCCAAATTCCCATGATAATTTTTTTGACACTTGTAATCATTATTTTATGGTTATCAAATATTTAGAACAAAGATAAAAAATAGTATTGGGATTTGGACAAACAAGGTGTCTATAAGGATAAACTATATGCCAATTCTAATTAGTGTGTTGTAACCTACATTAGAATATGTAATTAATGTTTACATTCTTTCAAGGAGGGTGTTAGAATGTGTAAACCAACTTGGATGACTAATTTATGGGGTAAGGGGTGTCTAAGGTGGTTTTTGTTTTTGGTTTGTTCAACTTATTCCTACAATTCTATAGAGAATAGTAATATATAATGGTAAAGGATTATAGGAGTTTTGACAAAGAAAAAGGATCTAAAATCCTCCTTCTGCACTTTAGTGTTTGGAGACCTAGGTGGGTTTCCCTATTAACAATATCACCAAATAAAAAAAAAAATTTAATAGGATATTGACTTAGCAAATTAATTCTTATTTATAGTGACAAGGATTTCTAGAATAAATCACAAAAACTAGCTAAATACCATGTATTTCTTTATATACAAAAATGAGAATTAAAAAAAATTAATAATAGCTTATGTAATTCTTGAGATTTATCATTTTAAAATTCATTTTGAGTCTTGAATGGACTTAATCTCTCAATTTTTGTATGTATCCTTAGTGAAAAAGTCAAATAGACATGTAAATATTCTCTTCACAACAATTCAAACATTTTTTAGTAAATATTTTCCATCATTGAATTTCAATAAAATATCATACAAATGAAATCCAAATAAAATTATAATCAATAATCCATATGAAATAGAACACCCCATGTATCTTATAAATATTATTTACTCATACCTTGAACATAAAACAATCCATGAATACTTGACACATAAATTTTCAAAAATGAATTCAACTTTACTTCATCATTTTATTCAGAAGAGTAAATTGCATTACAATTTTGGAGATAATTTTCTTTGAATGTAATTATAATTTTCATGAAATTCAACCAAAAATTTATATTGGTACTTAATGAAATAACACTTTATAGACTATTCTTTTCTAACACTAAAACCTACTCCTGATATCTCTATACTAAGCCTGGCCTAAAATTGTTCAAAACCCTTTATAGTTAGGAATGATTCCCCTTAAATAGATAAAGTGAGAACAAATTCTCATGGCCCAATCACATGACTCACATGTCCCATATTTCATTTGACATATTCCCAAAAAAATTCTAAGAAAAATTGACTAATATTTTTTTAAAACACATTAATTAAGGTACTTATCTCTCTAAGCATATCAGGTGCATCATCTAGACATGATAAAAATTGTACACCTTAGTGCAGTTACCTCTTAACTCAAGAAAGAGGTAACACTAAAGGATTCCTCATATAGTCACCACTAGGCATTTCTTGTAACATGTCACCTTGTAATTCTCTAAGAGTTGACTTGGTTAACCTAAGTCTTGGTGTAATTAGGATAATTATTGTAAGACTAAGGTTTAGGACTGAGGGTCAGTCAATTATTAGTTTAAAAATAACATTAGGTTCAATTAGGTTACTAAAGGTTAATCCACCATTTGAATCCTAAGGAGAGTAAAGTGTTAAAATAATGAAGAAGTTTGTCATTAATGAGTTCCCATTGATGTCAACACTAGGTGATGGATGACAACATTGTGTTAAGAATTATTATAGAAGAGTTATTTTTTAAGATGGTTTGATCCACATAGAAATATTCAACTATTTTTTGTTGTGTCTACATTGACAACTATAGTACTCAAATCCCTCTGGTATTTTGGTCCACATTTTTTCACCCATAAATATTTACTTTTTCAATTATCATATGTTGTTTATGGACATTAGAAGCATCTTAATTCAAAATTTAATCTAATTTGGATAAAAAAATTGAAAGTTACAAGTAACAGAAAATCGACATATAGGTTTTACACAATTTTTTATGTAATGGCTATGGCTTAATTGGTCCGCACTCCTCTACGGATTTGAGTTAGACCTTGTGATTTTGGGAAAATTTTAATAGGTGTCAATGCATTGTTCTTTCTAGTTGGCATGCCATTTTGAGGTCCACATGTCCTATGGTGATGATCAATTGGAGTATTTTTCTTTCAGGTCCTATGCCTAGAAGACCTAATGTATGAGGAGAGTTGCAAAGATTAAATATGTGGTGAAAATGTCAGAAGGAGATATTATAGGTCCATGTCGACCTATATTACATGTTGTTTGGGTATGAAGGCATTTTTATTTGAATTGTGTCCCAAAAAGGCATGTTTTGTATGTTTTAGGGCTACATCTAATCAAGAAAACCTAATTGATTTTTGTGATAGAGTTTATTATATATACAAGGTTGTTTTAAGATTTTGGATACCAATTTTGATAGTGTGCATGATCCGAATACAAGAAGTGACACAAAATTTCACAAAGTTGAACAAATAAGTTGTGAAGAGGTGTGTGAATGTAAAGTAGAGAAAAGATTTGTAACTTGAGTAAGATGAAGTGTATCAAGTTAGTATTTTTGTGCTTAAAAGGAATTGAATCCAACATATGTTAGATGCACTCTATATCAGGTCAAATCTTGGATATGAAGCCACTTCTTTCTATCTTTCTTTTCTCTATGAATAGTGAGTTCACTTGGACAATAATTCCACCTCAAAGTGAGTCTTTCTACAATATCTTATAGCTAGTTGTAATATATTGTGAGCTAAACCTCACCATGGTTTTTCACATTTTTGGTTTTTCAGGTAAAATTTTTGATGTTCATGTGTCATGTGTGTTATAGTTGTTTCTTGCTTTCACCTCTTATTGTAGTTAGGTATGCTTTGGTGATTTATTTTACACCCTATTTGTATTTTAAGTGTTCAACATAAAGTCCCTAAAGTATATTTTGATATAGTTTCTTAATTTAACCATAATGAGGTTTTATAGTCACATGTTTTGTTTTAAAGAGATCAAATATTAGTACATTCCCTATCTTATTAATTTAAATGTACCATTAGATTAAACCTTACCAACATATGATAAGATAACTAAATTGAATCCATATTATGAAAGGGGGAAATGATTCCTTCAGACTCAAGAATCATTGACTAATTTTAATATACCTTATGTTAGGATAAATTTGGTAACGATAGAATGCCCCTCTAAGTCCCGAGGTTTCACCTTTAACAGATTTATTAACATTAATTAATTGGGACTTCGTCATCTCTAATTTGGAGAAAGATTGTCACTTCCTTAACCTGTGACCTTCCTAGCTTAATGGTATGAGTGTTCTATTATATAAACTCTTATTCAACTAATATAATTCGATTCACCCTACCATTACACCAATGTAAATATATCATTAAGATACTAATTTAATTAATTGACATTGCAAGGGTTCAATTTAGATTTATACATAAGTAAGCCTCTTTCTTAAACTTTATTAAATTTATTTATTTATTTATCAAATGCTTGTTATAATAAATAGGATTCATACCAGTGTATTCAAAAAAAATAAATTACCTCAAATATATTTAACTAAATCAAGGACTTATAATAGGGTAAGTGCGCCAATCTGTGACACAATTTTGGCTCTTAAGATGACACTTTTTTTGAAATCAGTGAAATTTGATTTGCACGAGAAAATGAAGATAGTTATGCTCAAAATTTAGAGATGCGACAAGAACAAAAGTTGAAGTGCTCTGAGTCTAGTTTCTAAGCTACTATTTTTTCTTGAAATTAATGAAGATTAAGGGTCCAAAAAGGGCGGGGGGCCAAAATAGGTCCTGTTTTTATAAAAAAAAATAGCATAGCGCTTGAGGGCTCCCCCCTTTTTGATTGAATTTTATTTAGAATTTCAAAAATCCCAATGGTGATAAATTAGCTAACACCATGTAGTTTATCCTCATTCTTTCAGATAATTTTTTTAATGAATATATAATATTTTATGAATTTTCAAAGTGGACACATCTTGAAAAGATGAAATTTGAGCATGCTCCCACCTATTTTTTTTTGCAAACTAATCAAAAATCAATTCTTTTTTTTCATCATGTGTAGAATGGAGTCAAGTTTCAAAAAAATTAATTTGTTTCATGTTTCGATGAATGGGTAAAAATCTATCCTAAAACTAGCACATGTTGGTTTTTGATGAAAAATAGAGGCATTTACAATAAAAGCCATGGATAAAAATCTTAACTAAATAAAAATTAAAAAAGAGTTATATATTTAGATAGCTAAGAGAGAGGTTAATGCTATCATGTTTTTTTTATAAACTTGCATTGAAAGATGTGCAAATAAGACGGGGAGCACATACGAAAATATGAGGAAATTTGACAAATCCTATCAATTAACACGACCAAAGTAGGCCATTTGGTGAGTGCCAAATTTGGCACTCACCAAATGGCCTACTTTGCATAGAACCATAATTTCCCCTCTTTGGTCACCAACTTAGATAATTCTTAGAGTGCACAATTTATGATCATAGATGGATAGTCAAGGTTTTACCTATCATACCTTCTCTAACTCGTTACCATAACTAGATAACTCTTTATACCTCTGAAGTCTCTATCTATCAAGTCTCACTCCTTCCTATGTGACCTAGACTACTCTCTTAATCTTTCCCCCCCACATAGGTACCTAAATAAATCTATCTCACTCCAACCCCCTTTCTCACTCTCCCTCTCTCTCTCTCCCTCTTTAGTCTTTTTGTCTCTCTCACTCCATCTCCCTCTCTTAGGTTGTTATCTTTCTCTCTTTGTCTCTCTCTCTCTCAAGTCTCTCCCTCCTACCCCCTCTCCCTCTCTTAGGTCTATCACTCACTCCCTCTATCTCTCTCACATTCCCTCTCTCTCACTCACTCTATCTATCTCCCTCACTCTCTCACTCTCTCTGGGGTATCTCCATCCCCACTCTCTCTCTCCCACTCTGTCTCTATCCCTCTCTCTCAGGTCTCTCCCTCCCACCCCCTCTCCCTCTCTCTCTCTCTCAAGTATCTCCATCCTACCCCCTCTCCATATCTCTCTTTTTCAAGTCTCCCCCTCCTACCCCATCTCCCTCTCAAATTCACTCCCTCTCCTCTCTCTCACTCCCTCCATCTCTCTCTCTCTCTCTCTCTCCTCTCTCTCTCAAATCTCTCCCTCGTCTCCCTCCCACTCTCTCTCCCTCTCTATCTCAGTCCCTCTTCCCCTCTCTCTCTCTATCTATCTCTCTCCCTCTCTCCCTCTCCTCTCTCTCCAAGAGTCTCCCTCCCCCCCCTCCCACCCCCTCCCTCTTCTCCCTCTTTTACTCTCTCTCCCACTCTCCCTCTATCTCTCTCCCACATCCTCTCTCTCGCACTCTTATCTCTCTCCCTCTCTATCTCCCTCTCTCTCTCAAATATCTCCCTCGTACCCCCTCCCACTCTCTCTCTCCCTCTATCTCAGGTAGAATCCCTATCCCGAGTCCCCCACTCCCTCTCTCTCTCACTCCCTCGATCTCTCTTGAATACCTCTATCTTGAGTACTCCCTCTCCCCTAATTACTCTTTCTCCCTCCCACCCCCTCTCCATCTCTCAATCCTTGTATCTCTCCCACCCCTCTATCTCCCACTCCCTCTCTCTCCTACTCTTGGAGATCTCTCCTTCCCACCCCCTCTCTCCCACTTTGTCTCCCTCTCCTTCTCTCTTGGGTGTCTCCATCCCACCCACTCTCCCTCTCCCTCTCTCTTAGGTTTCTCCCTCCCACCCCATCTCTCTCTCTCTCACACACACTCTCTCTCCATATTTATGTCTCTCCCTCTATCTCTCTCCCACTTTGTCTCTCTCCCTCTCTCTCACACCCTCTATCTCTCTCCAACTTAATCTCTCTCAGGTCTCCCCTTCCCACACTCTCTCCCTCTTTCTCTCTCTCAAGTATCTTCCTCTCTCTTTTTCAAGTCTCCCCATCCTACCCCATCTCCCTCTCATAGTGACTCCCTCTATCTCTCTTCCTCTCCCTCCCTCTCTCACTCCCTCTCTCCCTCTCCCTCTCTCTCAAGTATGTCCCTCCCATCACCTCTCCCTCTCTTTCTCTCTCAAGTAGAGGGTTTATGGGTTAAGGGTTGAGGGTTGAGGAATTAAGAGTGTATGGGGGCTGAGGGATTAGGGTATAAGGGTATAGGGATTGAGGGATTAGGGTTTAAGGGTTGAGGGATTAATATTGTGGAGGGGTTTATGGATTAGGGTTTAAGGGTTGGGGGTTGAGGGGTTGAGGGATTAAGAGGGTGGAGGGGTTTAGGGATTAGGGTTTAAGAGTTGAGGGTTGAGTGCTTGAGGGATTAAGAGGGTATAGGGGTTGAGGGATTAGGGTTTAAGGGTTTACGGTTGAGGGTTGAAGGATTAAGAGGGTACAAGGGTTGAGATTTGAGGGATTAAAAGGGTATGGGGGTTGAGGGATAAGGGTTTAAGGGTTGAGGGTTGATGGATTAAGAAGATATAGGGGTTGAGGGATTAGGGTTTAAGGGTTGAGGGATTAAGAGGGTATTTGGGTTAAGGGTTGATGGTTTAGGGATTAGGAGGGTATGAGGGTTGAGGGATTAGAGTATAAGGGTTAAGGGTTGAGGGTTGAGGGATTAAGAGGGTATAAGGGTTGATGGATTGGGGTTTAATGGTTGAGGGTTAAGGTTTGAGGGATTGGGGTTTAAGGATTGAGGGTTGAGGAGTTGAGGGATTAAGAGGGTATATGGGTTGAGGTATTACTGCTTAAGGGTTGAGGGTTGAGGTTTGAGGGATTAAGAGGGTATGAGGGTTTAGGTATTAGGGTTTAAAATTTAAGGGTTGAGGGTTGAGGGATTAAGAGGGTATGGGGGTTGAGGGATTAAAAGGGTATAAGGGTTGATGGATTATGGTTTAAGGGTTTTGACTAGAGGGGTTGAGTGATTAAGAGGGTATAGGGGTTGATGGATTAGGTTTTAATGGTAGAGCGTAGAGGGGTTGAGGCATTAACATGGTATAGGGTTTGAGGGATTAGGGTTTAAGGGTTGAGGGTTGAGGGATTAAGAGGGTATGGGGGTTGAGGGATTACGGTTGAAGGGTTATAGGTTGAGGGTTCAAATATTAAGAGGGTATAGGGGTTGAGGGATTAGGGTTAAAGGGTTGGGGGTTAAGGGTTGGGGGATTAAGATTGTAGAGGAGTTGAGGGATTGCGGTTTAAGGGTTGAGGGTTGAGGGGTTGAGGGATTAAGAGGGTATAGGGGCTAATGTATTAGGGTTTAAGGGTTGATGGTTGAGGATTTGAAGGATTAAGAGGGTATAGGGGTTGAGGGATTAGGGTTTCAGGGTTGAGGGTTGAGGGATTAAGAGGGTAAATAGGTTGAGGGCTTAGGGTTTAAGGGTTGAGGGTTGATGGATTAAGAGGGTATGGGGGTTGAAGGATTAGGGTTTAAGGGTTAAGGTTTAAGGGTTGAGGGATTAAGAGGGTATAGGGGTTGAGAGATTGGGGATTAAGGGTTGAGGGTTGAGGGATTAGGGTTGAGGGTTCAGGGATTAAGAAGGTATAGGGGTTGATGGATTAGGGTTTAAGGGTTGAGGGTTGAGGGCTTATGGATTATGAGCGTATGAGGGTTGAGGGATTAGGGTTTAAGGGTTAAGGGTTGAGGGATTAAGACAAAATAAAGGGTTGAGGGATTAGGGTTTAAGGGTTCAGTGTTGAGGGTATAGGGGTTGAGGGATTATGGTTTAAAGGTTGAGGGTCAAGGGTTGAGGGTTGAGGGATTAAGAGAGTATGGGGGTTGAGGGATTAGGGTTTAAGGGTTGATAGATTATGAGGTTATAGGGGTTGAGGGATTATGTTTTAAGGGTTGAGGGTCAAGGGTTGAGGGATTAAGATTGTAGAGGGTTTGAGGGATTAGGGTTTAAGGGTTGAGGGGTTGAGGGATTAAGAGGGTATATGGGTTGAGGGATTAGGGTTTAAGGGTAGAGGGTAGAGGGGTTGAGGAATTAAGAGGGTATATGGGTTGAGGGATTAGGATGTAAGGGTTGAGGGTTGAGGGTTAAGCATTTAGGGATTAATATTGTAGAGGGGTTAAGGGATTAGGGTTTAAGGGTTGAGGGATGAGGAATTAAGAGGGTATGGGTGTTGATGGATTAGGGTAAAGGGTAAAGGGTTAATGGTATAGGGTTTATGGTTTAAGGGTTCCACTCCCTCTTTGTCCCACTCCCTCTCTCTCCCATTCCCTCTCTTAGGTCTTCCCCCCACCATAATTGAATAAATTCTTTCCCTCTCAAGTCTCTCTCTCTCGGTTCTCACACCCTCCCATGCTACCTAGAATAATTTGTCACTACAATGCCCTTTCTCACAATCCCTCTCTATCAAGCCTCACTTACCTTCCACCTTACTCTCTTAGGTCTCTCCTTCCCACTCCCTCTCTCCCAGTTTGACTCCCTCTCCTTCTCTCTAAGGTGTCTCCATCCAACCCTCACTCCCTTTCTCTCTCTCTCTTATATTTCTCCCTCACACACCCTCCCCCTCCCCCTCTCTCTCTCAAGTATCTCCCTCCTACCCCCCCTCTCTCTCTCTGACTCCCTCTATCTCTCTCCCACTTTTTCACTCTCCCTCTATCTCAAGTCTCTCCTTTTCAAAATAACATATTTGGCACTCACAAAATTTGGAGAGGACCAAATTTGGTGTGTGCCAAATGTGTTTTACCTTGAAATGGTAAAATAGGGGTTGACCCCATGATTCAGGCCCACATTCTCTTGTATTTGTCTTGTTTAGTGCTTTATCTAATTTAGAAACACCTTTTTTTATGTAATTGACTTCATATTGTACCAATCTATGCTTGATCCATCACCTTTTCACCACCAATATCAATGGTAGATAGTATAGAAGAATACATTTTGAATTTTCTACATCATTTTACATTATCTGAGGTAATATATTCATTTTGGTAATATTGAAATTTTTGTATTTAGTATATTTGTTTGTTTTTGACAATATAAACTAAATTTCTTTAACGATTTTATTAATCATAACAATTGGATATAGAATTCAGCATTGAATTAGATGGGATTTGCATAAAAAAGTTCAATTTTTATGAGTTTGAAGAAAAAAAGGAAGAGAAAAACATGACATTTACTTAACATAAATTTACTTATAAATTCTATTTGCATTGCTTATAGTTGTCAATTTCTAGCATGGCTAGTGGAAATTAGTCTATTTCATTTTATTTTCAACTAATTTGGAAAACTTTTATTTTCAACTAGTTTGGAAAACCTAAGAGCGTTCATCAATGTTAATGCAAGTGTCCATTAATTTATTTGTTCAATAAAAAATTCACCTTCATCACATGTGCTTAGATAAATTCAAGTGAGTTGACATAGTTGTTAATGCAAGTTTCCATTCATTCATACCATTTAACTTTCTAATAAATAAAAAAATGGGAAATTTTGTGCAATTGAGAATGCTTATTATCTTTCTAAGTTACCTCATTGTCAAAGAAATAGTGAATAATTATAAGATATAGCATCACAAACCCTTCTTTGAATCATATTCTTCATGACTACGTTGAAAATCAATTTTTTTTTTTTGAGAAAAATAAACACGAAATTCTCTAGTTTTCATTTAGGTGGCAACAAATTATACCCTAGGTTTGTGATGCAAAGGAGGGAGAAAAAACCTTACACAATCAAAATTAGATCTGTTTCAAACAATCTTCAATCTCAAAAACCTCAATTCAATGCTAAACTAACCAATTCAAATTCACTTAATTGTAGCATTCACAACAAAGAAAATTGTTCATATCTTATCATATCTTAGTCACTGGAACCCTCTTTAATGCATCTAAACACTGAACCCTTGCTTTAGGCCTTTTTATTCTTGAAACAAGGAGGGTTTGTTCAAAATCAACATTCCAGGCCTCTAGTGCAGGAGCACCTTGTAAGCTCAAATTTTTCAAAAAGGTCATCTTTAGTGAGCATGTTCAAATGCTAGGATTTTAGTTAATTTGAGTATATTGTGTTCAGTAAGGTCAATTAGACCATTTTATATTGTATTTGGGGCTAAGGGAGTTCAGTTGTGTCATAGCTTGCAATTTGGCTAAATGTGGTCAGAAAAGTTGCTAAAAAATGCAAAATTTGCAAAGTTGGAGGGAGTTGGAATGAAATAAAAATATGTATAATAACTTTCAATGCCTCGAAGGAGAGGTTTTTGGTTGATTTGTACCCCATTTTTTTTATTGAGAAGAACATTATTTTCTAGAAATTTACTGGTTTCTCTCACTTTTTTTGTTGATGTACGACCTATACAGACTCTAAAATTATATGAAACTAGTTGGATGCTGTAGATCAATGAATTAGCTTTCATTTTCACCTATTTTGAGGTTCTAACTCTTTGTAAAGGGAAAGTTATATTGTTTTTATTGCTGCTACCTACTTTCACAGTGGTCTTGGATTGAAGGGTTTCATTATGTAATTCGACCCATTACACTTTTTCTGCCTACTATAACTTGTGGAATGGGTCCTCTAACTTTTAAAATACATGCCTAACCTATTTATAATGTTGTGGGGTCAAGGTTGGGTATTTGGGACGATGTTCTAGGACTGTAGCAAGGTCTTTTCATGGTGAAAATTAGGGCTTCAAGTGGTGTTTTGACAAAATGTGGGAAGGAATATCCATGTAATGTATTATTCAGCATGTGCAGGGTCTAGCAAGTGTCTTTGGTGCTTTGTATGGGTCCGACAGGTATGGGAGATAGGAGTTTCATTAAAACCCCAAGTATTTTGCTTGAAATTGAGGGTTTGGTGTATTAGGGGTCTAGAGGTCTTGGACCTAGAAACACATTAGGAAATTGGAGGTTTTGACACATAAAATATTGTTGTTTGAAGAGTTTGAGTAAAGATATATTTTTTAAAAGGTACTCTCTTTGTAAATTAGGCCAATTGAATAGCCTTTTCCAAGGTGGGTCTATTGGAAGTCAATGTTGGTCCAAAGGAGTTGATGTTGGGGTTTACCTATGTTTTATAACTTGAAAATGGGTATCTTAATCATCCCTGATTTTTTCAAGTGTTTTGGAAAATATTGGTGAAAAGGCCCTTGAACCAGGTTACTTATGCTACAAGGGAAAGCTTGGTAGAAGTTGGGATTTTTCAGTTGAACATCTGATTTTTCTTTGGAATCTAATTGATTCTCATTGATTTGGTGTATTGAATGGTTTCCACCCCTCTGCATCAAAAATGTTGTTTCCTGGTAAGTTAAGTGATCAAGTTGTGTGTAAGTCTATTAAGAGACTTCCTTTAAATCATTGGACAAGTTCATTATGGATCCCTACATGTACTGCATCAACCTCTAACTACTTTTCCAACTCTTCAAACACACTCAAAATCCCTACTCTAATATCTAACCGTAGAGACATCTAACTCCATCATGTATGAAAAATATTGTGTAGCATAGACATGTTTGATAACTCCAAACAATTCGCTGCCTTTTTTCATAAAATGCTTTGGTGTGTTTCATATTTAATGCAATGTAATCAATGATGTCAATATTTTCATAAAATGCATTACTTTATTTTGTTCTATGTGTGTTTGTGAACATGTAGCATTCAAGGTCATGTCGAGGAAATGACCAAAGCCTTTAACACTGGAAGAACGTGTAGTTAAAAATGCAAGGAGAAGAGAATAAGAAAATGTAGCTCGTGAAGCAAAGGAATTGCAGCCCATACAACCAAAAATTCTCATGCAATCTAAGAGAGATGTCAAACTGGCAAAACAAAGGGCACAAATGAGGAAATTTTATGGAACGACAAGAATGGATACCGAAATTAGGGGCCTATCATCAACCATAGGTGAATCTCAATGCACATCTCTAGTTGAGGACACATCGGCAACAACATGTGGTTTTCCAGGTACATCAAAAATCACATCTCCAATTGAAGACACACCATCAACAACATTGCGTTTTGAATGTACATCAGCAAACACATCTCTATTTGAAGGCATTCCACAAACGATATCTCAATATGGAGGTACAACATCATTTACATGTCAATCTCAAGGTGTGTCATCAATTGCACCTCCAATTGAAGGTATGTGATCTATCCCCGATGTTGTTGATCTTCCCAATATTGACACAAATTTACATTTGAGAACTCCTCCTAGAGTTTTGCATAGAAAACCTATATTTTTTATTCATATTAATTCCAATGTTTTGAAATGGATGCCTAATAATATTCCAAAATTCACATGTCAAAGATATGCATAGAGGATATGAGATTTTTTTTTGTGAAGCTAAGTGAGGGTGGAAGATGCCAACTATTTGATGAAATGATGATGCAACTCAAATTTAGGCCCACCATGAAGGCTATTGGGCTAAGATTTTTGAATGAATCAAGTGAAAATTCCATTGTAAAGAACTTGATGAGTGCATACAAGAACGTGGGTTCGACCTCACGCACGAAGGATAGTTGTGCCACACGATGTGTGATGACAAAAAAATTGTTAAGTAGTCAATCAAGGAACAAGTTGAACCTTACAAAGGAAATTAATTCTTTGAAAATAAGTAGATCATCTCTAATGAGAGCTAAAGGAAGGTGTAAGACCCTTCCGTTTTGCTCTTTTGATCAAACAGTGTTTGTTTAGTTATGTCTTATTTTTATGTTATTACTTTGACTATGGTACTTGGTTTCTATTTGGTCGCTATCTGTAAAGCAATGTGAATGTGATATTTTGATGTGATTGCAATTTATTCTGATGTATCATTATGTCATGCTCTAGATTAGCATAAGTGGATATTTGAATTAATGACATTTTATGCCTTTGATTATATTATTGATGTTAGATTCGTCAGTTGGTAATACTGTATTGGTGAAGGGGACGAGATTGCATCACTCACTTGCGAGTGCCCTACGATTTCGTGATTTCCTCTTCACGGTTTGTTTTATATGATGCAAATATACATGTGCGATATACTCTTTGTTCGTAGGTTGATAGGTACATGACATCGACTCCAACTGGTTTCACAAGGTTGAGCGTGTCTATGGCCAATGGCATTTAATTGAGAGATAGTAGCTAGGTTTTCTGTATCAAGTCATCACCCTAGTCTTGAGTGTGTCATCGGTTTTAGTCTGGTTCAATTGTTTGATTATTGTTTAATTGCCTAAGATTTCATTTAATTGCAAGTTAGAAAGGGTAATTAAATGGCTTTATGTATTTAAGTTGTTGATTAAATTAAACTGGTTATAATGTGAAAACAAATGTTATTTAATTTATTAATTAATTTAATTTAATTAATAAAATAATTTAATCTTGGATTAGATTTATTTTATTGATTAATTAAATTAATTGTGTTGATTTGAATTAAGTTTTTTTTTTTTATTAGATTGCAGGAATCAGGTAGCACGACCCCCTATAAACTGCAGTGTGCCTGGTAAACTTTTTAACGTGACCAGCGGCGCTGGTGCGACACGCCCTTCGCTACCACGGGGGTGGAGGAGACTAGACCTCATGACCAACCTCCTGCAACAGGAAAGATTTAGCCAACCGAGCTAGGGCCCCAACCCATTGATTTGAATTAAGTTATTCATTTTGGAAATGAATAGATATTTTGAATTGAAATTAAGTTTGAAAATTGAAAAAGGGTTTTAATTCCATTTTTTGAAAATTTTAAATGCAAAAATTGAAATTAGAGGTATTTGAGATATTTTCTTTTTTGTTTTGGGAGGTTGTTCATTTTGGAGGATTTTGGCTCTAAAACCCTCTCCTTGTCATTTATTTTTAAAATTGGAATTGGATGCATTTGTGGATGGAAAGAGATGGGATTTGTTTTGGATTGGATATGAATGGGTGGAGGATTGCTCGGGTGTCTAGATTCTTCATTTGTCTTTGTGTTTTCCAAGCTTTGTGTGATTGTGTGTGGCAACAAAATTGAGGTCAGTTCATCTTTTCTTCTCCCTTTGATTGTGTTTTGTCATTTTGAGGTCATTCTCAACCTTAAGGGAGCATACGACTTCCCATTTAGATTTCAAATTGAGCAAAATTAGTTCATTTAAATTGTTTTGTGATTTTTTTGGAAAATGTCAATTTGTGCCCTCAACATGGCAATTTTTTTTCAAAATCATTGAAAAGTGAAATTGATGTTAAAAGTGTGTTATTGGGCATATTTAGAGCCAAAGAGTATTTTTAGAAAATTGAAATTGAAACTTTAAAATTTGAAGCTTTTCATCAATGGGGTTTTTGGGAATTTATGATTTTCCAATGTAAAATAAAATTAGAAAAATTGAAATTGTGCATGTTTTATGATGAATTTTAATGTGGGGATAGAATTATCCCTATTAATTTTCGAGTTAGAACCAAAGGGTATTGCTAGAATTTTTGGTTTTTGAAATTTAAAATTTGAAGAAATTTCAAGCTATTTTAATGGTGTTTTGAAGAAATTTTTTGGTTATTGGCCATTTAAAAAAAGTTGGAAATTTTTGAAAGTTTTAAGTGAATTATGATGTTTTGGAATGTGTGAGTGAAGGTGTACCTTGTGAAATTTTGAAAGAAAATATTTTATATTTTATATATTATAATTTATAAAATTATATATTTAAAAATAATATTTAATATTATATTTTATAATATTTAAATATTTAATATTAAAATTGTAAAGTTTACATATTAAATATATATATATTTCATGGTTGTTTTTTTTTTATGATGGTATATTTAAAGGTAGTGGAGGAGATTTTAAATGTTTTAAATGAAATTGGGGAAATTTTAAATGTTTAAATGATGATTTAAATATTTATATTAAACTGTCGATACAAATAATGGCATGGTTTAATAATTACTTTAAAACATAATTTAAATACTTAAATATATCTGAATGATGATTTAATTATTTAAATACATATAGAATGAGTAGGGGATTTAAATATTGGTATCTTTTAAATTTAATTGGAGAATTTTAAATTAACATGTTATAGTTGAATTAATGAAGTCTTTTTAAAAGGATATATTTTGATGAAAACAGTAATTTTGATTTTAAATAACATGTTTATTAAGATGAGTTGAGTATTTTAAATTGGTTATGTCGAGTAGAAGGAATAATTACTTAGTTTAAAATGATATTCCTTGGATCTAAAAGTAATATGTTTTAATAGCAAGATTAGTCATCTTTTGAGAAAAGATTTATTTTGTAAGGACAAAAAGTTATTTTTAAAAGGTTATTTTCCAAATTGCATAAGTAAATGTTTATTTTATGATTATTTAAAAGCTATTAGGGAATTAAATATTGAGTTTAAATTTCTTACTTGGTTTGAAAGAGATACTGTTAAGTTAGTCTAATTGAGACATTAAACTATTGAATTTTATTAAAGGCAATGGATTTATGTTGTTTGTAAAAGTAATCATGGATTTGGATTAGTTATTAAAATTAGTTTTCCCTTATCAATAATTAGAAAGACAAAGAATAATGTTGTGTAATTATTGTGTTAGGGAAATTGTTTTCTTTACTGTGCAATGAATGCTAAGGGAAATGGATTTAATATATCCAAAATTAGTTATTTCCTCGCATTTGCTCTCGTGATTGTTTCCTCTATTTTATTTGGGGAAGTGGATTAAGTGCCATTAATATGTAAGTCTTCCAATGGATCCTGGAAGATGGGGTTTGTCATTTGTGATGTCAATCACTTGTTAATTCCCTTGGTTAGTGCTTGAGTTGTGATAATGTTATTACCCGGTTTCCACGAATGAGGATGTTTTGTGCCTCTTGTGGAAGGAGTGGATTATGTGATTTGTGGCTCCTTGTATGGGGTGACATTGTTATCATTGTTACCTCTTGAGTTGGAGTGAGTGCTCTTTTATGTTTCCTCCTAGAGTTGGAGTGGTCGTGATGTCTGTACGTAATTGGGTTTATGTTGTGATCAGTTAAGTCTGGTGTGTTTTCAAGTAGAAGAATGACTTCCATTAGGGGCCAGAGCCATGAGAGGTAAACTGGGTAACCTTCGAAGGTAGTTTATTCAAGTGTTAACTACAACAATGTATTCCATGTCAGTATTGTAATGGTGTACTTGTAGTTGGTACTTGATTGTCATCTGTTGGTAATTGTTTTGTGTGTATGGTTTTCTTAACAGATCTGATCTATTATTTCTAGAAGCAATGTGGCCATGTTAGAGTTGTGCTTGTGATGTACTTGTGTTGTACTTGTGTGGTGCATGTGATTGGTTGTGTCAATTTGGTTCAGTTATGATTCAGCCTATGTCTAGAGGTAGTGGGTCTTGTCTAGGAATCCTTGTTACTATCTCCTAGCACAGGAGGTGGGCCTTTGGGTTCCACTTGGTTGGGTGGCATGCACCTTACTCCATTGGGCTTTCTTCTTGTTCATGTTGACGAGGTTTCCACTTGGAGAGCTCGTGGGATCTAGTTATCTGTTATGCTTATTCTCATTTTAGTTGTTCTTGTATTTTATTACCCCTCTTGTAATTGAGGTGGAAGGTTGTAATATGTAATCATGCTTTTAGATTTACCTCATTTGGGTAATGAGAGTTGTAACCTTACAGTTAAATGAGATCTTATGGCATCTCTATTTTCTTTGATGAATTTATCTTGTATTGAATGTATGTGTCCTTAATGCTTAAGTAATTAAATTTTGTGGTTTCAATTCTTTAATGTTGTTTGTGGGTTAATAACTATTCTCAATCTCGTGACCTTAGAGCTTGTTGCAATGTGTAGAGAACTTGCATATCAATTATACTTTTTTTAAAAAAAAATTAGTTCTTTTGTGTAGTTAATTGCAACGTCCTCTAGGGTTGCGTGGCAGGGCATTATAGAAGGTGTGAAAGAGTGGAGAATCCAAAGAGAAATGAGTTATGGGAATTCTCGGGTAGAGTGCGATAGAAAGACACAAGAATTTCTCAAGTCTTGAGATCTTTAATTGTGAATTATTGGAAGGATAACACAAGGACCTCTCCTAATCAAAGAGATGTTGTAAGAAGGAGAATTGGCAGTAAAAATTGTGAGCCACATGTAATGCATTATTTGGATACCACTCAAACCCTATTTTTTGTTGCTATTGTACAAAAGTTTCCTATAATTAAAATATGTCAAAGGTATTTTGAAATTCTAAAGCCCTTTTATGTCAAAATAAATCACACATGCACTACTTGTTGTTGTAGGGTTCATATTGAGTTTTCTAATCATTAAGATGTTTATCGATGTATATGTGTAGATATACATACTGACAATATTTTGCAAGAATGTAACATAATGGCTCCACCTAAATCATCAAGGAAATTTTTGTCTTCCATTTTATGTGAAAGAGAGGATGGTCAATTTTTTTACAAAAAAGCATGTTTGGATGGCACATGTGATCATTGTGGTGGCATGCAACATTTTCCAATTTTCCAACAAATGGCTAGTACACACACAATTGGAGACAAAATTATGGAATTTGGCAAATATAAGATAGTGGCATATAGTCTAAAAGATGGGAAAGAAGCAAAGAAGTGTGAATTGGTCAGTGATAAGATTCCAGTGTATCAGTTTATGGGAATTTTTCATGATCACGTGGTCTATGAGTATGCAAGGCATACACACAAAGCACAATGGTTGGAATCACAATTCAAGTTATGCAAGGACACTTTTCCACTTTGTCATATCATTTTAGTTGTCGACTTCGCTAAGATCTACACACTACAACCATAGAATGGGGTGCAATCACAGTACTACAACTCCACACAAGTTGCTATATTTGTGCATATAACATTCATTCATGCAAATGATAATATGGATAAAAATAGGAAAGTATTGAGGGAGTATCACTTTTACATTAGTGATGATCACACACATTCAACAAAGTTTGTGCAAGGTTTCTTTCATATGTTCTATGCTGATTTGGCTAGCAAGGGAATATCATTTAGTTAGCATATCATATGGTTAGATAATTGTACATCACAATTAAAAAATGCTTGAATTTTTTATTAGTTGAGTAGGATGCATAGGATTAGTGGTTTTCAACATATGTGGAACTTCTTAAAGGTTGGACATGGAAAGGGGGAGCATGATGGAGCAAGTGCATGTATCAAAAGAGCCCTAGCACGAGAAGAGTTAAAGTACATAAATAGTGTAAAGTTGATAAATGCAAGATCAATTGTCCAGTGGTTCCATGGTGCAATGGGTCTAGGTAGTGAAGGTAATTCTTTAGTTCATAGATGTTTTAATTTAGTAGATGATACTAACATTGCAAAATATGAGGATTATTGTACACTAACAGGATCGAGTGAGCTACACTCTTTTAGAAGCTCCAATGTAGGTACATGGACTATCCACACAAGGAAGATGGAATGCTTTTGTTATGCATGTACACTTCAATCATGGAATGATTGCGAGTCAACAAAGTGGGTTGAAGAATGGTCTATAAGAATTCTAACCCCACTTGACACTTATCATCTCTCGATGGCTCTACAAATCATGGATAGGCAATCATCCATTGACTTTGATCATGTATCAAACCTACTAGAACCAAGTAATATATCTTACTTAAAATTTTTATTATGTTTCTTAGTAAATACATCTAACAAGATGAACATATCAATGCAGGGAATGTTTATGTGGTGATTGCAGATGAAGACAATGAAGAGGGTACAGATTTTTACTTGTGCCATTGTATCGAGGCCAAAAATAAATTGGCGTCCCCAGTTATAGATAGAGAAAACATAGAATATCCTACAGGTTCAATGGTTCTTACTGGAACATGGCTTCAAAGGTATCTAGTTAAGAATGTTGCAGTTTGGTTGTTTGAGGACTTCGACACGCATCAAAAAATTCTTCACTACTCGAACCTTTCCATTGCCACCAATGTTCATTTGATCAAATATAAGGGAAGACGTGTGAACAAGAACTTGTGGAAAGTATGTGAGTCTGACCATGAGGCAATACTTGACACAATAAAGAGTAGAGCAGACCTAGATGGTTCACTGGATTGATTTGTAAGTATGCATGTTGAAAATTTGTAAAGTCATGTTATTGATCATTATTTTGGACCACCACCTTGCAATCGTGATTTTTCACCATTATCATTTGATGTCATATGCATTTACAACTGTCATTGATCCTTTTCTTATTGTGACTGTAGGTAATACTAAAGTTTTTCAAAGTATATAATAAAAGAACAACATCAATTGGTGGTGCAAGTGTTCAGTGGTATGAGAAACATTGGTTGCTGGTGCATTTTATGGTTGTCAATCTTCTCTTTCTTTTCCATCTCAAAGATTTATCGGATTTTTATATGCTACATGTTTTATGTTAAGCCTCTCAGTGATATATTTGAATTTATACATAGGGTCATCGAGAGATAATAAAGTAGCAAAGGGGCACATCACCATTGTAGGACCTTCAATCAACCTCCTTATCTAGCATGCATGAAGGTGATAGTAGGTCTTGTCAGCTGTATGACTAGAATTATTTAGTTATTGCTCTTTTAATGATTTTTTATGTGAGTATATGTCTAAGATTGAGAGGCTTTTGTAGGTTTTTTGTGGACTAAATTCCTATGATACTACACAACCATAGAGAGGCTACTACCCATGTGTTTCATAGGGATCAGAGGATGTACATGTTTTGAACCATTTTGGAATGCAAATAACTGGGCCAGCTGAGGTGGAATGGAGAAATGAAATTGGGCAACAACTCCTTTTGTTTCTTTTCAAGTACAGTATATTTCATGATTTGTGTTGCAAATGGGAGGATTATTTCCCTACATGTATTGATACAAGTATTGACAAATGGGAATATTTTCAAGATTTTATTCCATCAGTATTGTAATACTTGTCATTGACTTAGTGTATTTTTTTATATACAAAAATAATGAGAAATTAGTAAATGCAAATGTGTATATTCCTTAATATATGCCTCAATTAAATGTGTATATTACATTTAAAATTAGTTGTAATGCTTCATGGTTTGCACTTAAAGTTGTATTTAAGGAAAAACATGTGGATTTATGAGTAAAATGAAATAATGTCTAATATAATTGTAGAAAGGCATATTTTATTGCCCCTACTGATCTAGAGGTGGTGGTAACCCAAGACACAAATTGACACAACTTCTCTCAAATGTGCCAAGCAAGACATCAAATTTCAATTAACTTAACCTTGTAAAATAGAATCAAACTCAACAAGGACCCTATGGAGGTTGTCAACATCCAATAAATGATAATTAATTCAAATTTTCACAATCCCCAAGGCAAATTCATTGAATTCCTCAAAACTCACCTTTTGTCAATCCTACTGAATTGGCAAACCAGTGAGCTTGGAAAGCTAGTAAGCTCACTAAATTTACAAATCCATAGGGTTGACAAGGTAGGGGCAATGTATGCCTCATAGAAATTCATGCAACCTAGGTCATCTCTAAAATACCTCAATTCCACCTAATAATCCTTTAGATAAGCTTTCTTAAAAATTGAAAACAACGTTGTCCAACCTCACTTTTTCATGTAAAAACACCCCAAATGCCACCTAAGGAATGACCAAAAATTGGTATGTGCACCCCCTATTGTAGAGTGGATAAAAAAAGATGTTATTTGATACAACTTCTCTCAAATATGCCCACTAAGGCATCAACATTCACTTGACTCAAAAGGGTACCTCAACTTCCCAACCATGGACTCTTCAAAACAATATTAGGCCTTAACTTCCTTGTAGCCCTGTCAACTAGGACAATCAATAGTAAAAATGGTTGGAGGAAAGAACTAAACAATTGACATAGGTTTCAAATACCTTATGCAGGCCTCTTCAAAGCCCCAAGACCTTAGGGTATGATATTCAACAAAACAACTACTATGGACCAATCTACAACACCACAAGGGGACCTAATGAGGTTGTTCCAAAAAAGAACCAAGGTATCTAGGAACTCCACATGATGCAGAGTGGATCAACAAAATAGGAGAGATGGCATAGAATCTCTCAAATATTCCCACTTGGACATCAATTTACCAATCTCACAACAGGGTAACCTTCCCACTTGACATGGGATTTTGGCCAATCAAACTGAGACAAAGGTTTAGACAAGATTTGTTACCCTAGAACATGTTTCTCCTGACCACTCTAGGACATAACACCGTAACTTTCACCTAAGGAATTTTATTTTCTCATCTCTCTAGCCTTTAGGCCTCTTTTACCCTTAACCCTTATAGCACTGCTTGGTAGGATATTCAAGAAGAAAACCACATACAAGCTTGTACCAAGCCCAAACCACTAAATTTGGACAACAAATGGATGCCCCTAAAAAGCCTCAAATCCTCCCTTCTTGATGACCAAAGGAAAAGTCACAACAAGCTAAAATGTAACACTACAAGGTAGGCCTAATAAGTTTCTCAACTAACTAAATACCAACTTTTAAAACAAGTAACCGTTGCATTTCAAATTTGTTGCTTTAAGCAACTTACAAATTAGGAACTTTAGAATCCTCCAACCTAATGACTACAAATAATGACCTCTAAACCCACACAAATGGCTTGGAAATATCCTTATTACATCAATAAAATTGCATTCTTGTACACATATACAAATACACAAATTTTCCTTCAAAGGCTACAAAGACAATTTCTAGTGCAAGATTGAAATTTTCACATTTTTTATCACTAGACCCAAAAATCATCCTAAAACATACCTAATGTTCTTAACTGACCTTATTCAAGGAAAAACATGCTCAAAATACCAAAAAAAACCTATTTACCAACCTATTCACCATCAGATAATTGAATATTGAGGGTAAGCTGTAGGAAAGGGTTTATTGAAAAACCACACTCCAAACCTAACCACAACCAACCAAAGCCTGAAACACCTTCAAAAAGGTATGCATAAGCTTAAAATTTCAAGAGATATCACTGCCCCCAAATATTTCTTCAAACCCTAGCACTAAACCACCATTTTCCACTAAAAAATGCACCATTTGACATCTACGACATCACCTAAAAAACCTCTATTTTCCTCCCTTGCACACAAAACTTTACACACATATTTTATAACCCTAACTAAGCCTTTCCATCAAGTTACAGAAGCATAAGCTGGGGGAAGGCTTAATATGACATTTTAATGCACTCAAAACCCTTAAAACAAGGTATACAAACCAAACCTCAGTAATTGGCTTCTAAAATGCACAAAATCACTTGAAATCCAACCAAAGTAAAACTAAAATAGAGTTAAGTCTACTACCAAGCTAACTCCATCGAAAAGAGAGCACAATCGCTCTGAGATACGTTCAACCGACTCGATCCCTTAAGGGTCCAAAGTGAAAAAGGGTAACAATATTGGATAGGGTATTACTCATAAACCATGGTGACTATGAAATATTTGTTTGAACCTACAAGATCATGTTGGGCCCCTCTATAATAACCTCTCTCAAGTTTTCTATTTCAGAGGCGTTTTCCTATGGTGGCGAATTTTCACTTGGGGAAAAAGTTGTCAAATGCAAGTAGTTAAAAGTTGCAAAGTGGTGCAACTTTCATTCTACAACTCATGTGACCAAACATATTATTCCAATGCATTTAGGTGGGTAAATTTACTCTAGGCATGGTCCTCTTTCGCACCCAAACACACATAATCGCTCTGAGCTATGTTCAATAGGATCGATCCCTTAACAATCCAAAGTGAAAAATGGTTGTGAACTTGAGCATGCTATTACTTGGACACTGTGATGCTTAGAAACTTCTCATCTAATCCTACGAGATCATGTTGGGACCCTCTACAATAACCTCCCTCCATTTTCACAACATGTTACTACTTAGACACTATGATGCTTAGAAACTTCTCATCTAATCCTATGAGATCATGTTGGGAACCTCTACAATAACCTCTCTTAGTTTTCACTATCTCAAAGGCCTTTTCTCATGGTGTCAAATTGTCACTTGGGGTAAAAGTTATAAATGCAAGTAGTTGAAAGTTGCAAAGTGGTGAAAATTTCATTCAGCAGCTCGTGTGACCAAAAAAACTATTCCAACACATTTGAATAGGTATTTTTATGCTAAGCATGGTCCTCTTTCACATCGAAAGACGTGGAATCACTCTGAGCTATGTTCAACCAGATTGATCCCTTCAGGGTCCAAAATGAAATGGCTGCAAACTTCAACATGCTATTACATAGACACTGTGATGCTTAGAAACTTCTCATCTGATCCTATGATATAATTTTGGGCCCATCTACAATAACCTCTCTTGGTTTTCGCTATCCTAGAGGCATTTTCCTGTGGTGGCGAATTTTCACTTGGGGCAAAAGTTGTTAAATGCAAGTAGTTGAAAGTTGCAAAGTGGTGAAAATTTTGTTATGCAGCTCATGTGACCAAATGAACTATTCCAACATGTCTAAATAGGTATTATTACACTAGGTATGGTCCTCTTTTACACCCAAACATGCGTAATCAGTCCTTGCTACATTCAACCAAATCGATCCCTTAAGGGTCCAAAGAGCAAAATGGCTAAAAACTTCAACATGTTATTAATCAGACACCGTGATGCTTAGAAAATTATCATATGATCCTACAAGATCATGTTGGGACTATCTACAATAATCTCTCTCAATTTTCTCTATCTCAGAGGCATTTTCCTGTGGTAGTTAATTTTCACTTGGAGAAAAAGTTATCAAATGCAAGTAGTTGAAAGTTACAAAGTGGTACAACTTTCGTTTTGCAGCTCGTTGGACCAAAAAAAATACTCCAATGCATACGAATAGGTATTTTTATGCTAGGCATGGTCCTCTTTTGCACCCAAACATGCGGAATCGCTCCTAGCTACGTTCAACTGGATCGATCCCTTAAGGGTCCAAAGTGCAAAATGGCTGTGAACTTTAGCATGCTATTACTCAGACACTGTGATGCTTAGAAACTTCTCGTCTGATCCTATGAGATCATGTTGGGCCCCTTTACAAAAAAATCTCTTGGTTTTTTCTATCTCAGAGGAATTTTCCTATGGTGGCAAATTTTCTCTTGGGAAAAAAGTTGTCAATTACAAGTAGTTGAAAGTTGCAAAGTGGTGCAAGTTTCGTTTTGTAGCTCGTGTGACCAAATGAATTGTTCCAACACATCTGGGTTGGTATTTTACACTATTCATGGTCCTCTTTCACACCCAAACATGTGAAATCAATTGGAGCTACGTTCAATCGGATCGATCCCTTAAGGGTCAAAAGTGCAAAATGGTTGCGAAGTTCAGTATGCTCGCATTTGGACACCGCGATGCTTAGAAACCTCTCGTCTAAGCTTGTGGGATCATTTTGGGCCCCTCTACAATAACCTCTCTTATTTTTTTCTATCTTGGATGCCTTTTCCCATGGTGGAGATTTTTCGCTTGGGGAAAAAGTTGTCAAATGCAAGTAGTTGAGTGTGTAAAAATGACTTTTTAGCCATTCCACCCATTGTATCCTACTATAACTTAGTGGAATAGAATAATTAGGGGTAGGGAACAGATTTTCATGGTATTTGGAGTAGGGGAGGCGAGTTGAGTGGTTTGGTGTGATGCCCTAGTTGGCAATTTGATGTGTTTTGGTGAAATTGAGTGGTTTAAGAGTGGAAATGGTTGAAATCCTTTGTGGCAGTAGTTTGTGAGGGAATTTTAAGCATGTGCGGGTTCTTTTAATCATGTTATATGCATTGGAAAGGTGTTATGACTTGTGGGAATTGGTTTTTTAATAAACCCACCCGTTTTAGGGTTTTAGCCATAGTCGTAAGGTAGTGAACTATTTGATAAAATGCTTTGGTAAACATGTATGAAAAATGTGGTATCATAGACAAGGTAGTGAATTGTTTGAAAAAATGCCTCAAAGAAACATGGTCTCATAGTGATGGAATTTCATGACAATCCATAGCTGTAAGCATTTGTGACTTGAGGATTGTGATTAATGATTGAAATTGTGTTTAGTGACATTGCAAGACCTCCACTACTACATCAATGTTTTAGGGTTTTATCGATAGAAGCAAGGAAATTAACTATTTGATATAATTATTTGATAGACCTGTATGAAAAATGTGGTAGCATAGAAAAATAATTGAACTCTTTGAAAAAATTCCTCAAAAAAATGAGGTCTCAGGTGATGGAATGCCATGACAATCAAAATCAATTTGATTGTCATGGATTTTTGTCACCATGAGATCACATTAATTTGAGGCATCTTTTGAACTAGTTCACTACCTTGTCTATGGCTTGTCATGACATTCCATCACCACATTTATTTGATGCATTTTTTCAAATAGTTCACTACCTTGTCTATGCTATTGCTTGCTATTATGCTTTTGATATATTTTTTTGAAGCATCCATAGCTTGTTCGAAATCACTTGTTTTAGGATTTTAACCATAACAACAAGGCAGTGAACTATTTGACAAGATTCTTTGGTAGACATGTATGAAAAATATGGTAACATAGACAAGATAGGGAACTATTTGAAAAAATATCTAAAAGAAATTTGGTCTCATAGAATGCCATGATAAGAAAATGCAATTGGCAGTTGCTGCTGGTTATTAGTTATGCAATGTAAATAAATTGCATAACTAATTAGGTTGAATTTGTACAAACTATATTGTAATTGAAATTTTGGCATCTATCAACATCTACTTATTAGTTATACAAATTGAAGTAATTATTTGACTTTGAAAGATGTGCAATGCAATGTAATCAATGATATGAATATAAACTACAAAAATCCATTTTTTACAATTCATTAGTTAAAATATTTATTTTATTTTCTCTCTATATCTCTATATACTATGGAAATACCTTTCAATTTTTTTAATTTTTTTTTCTCTTGTTGTACAATTTCTCCCAGGTTTTTCACAAACTATTATACTTTTGGTTTGTCAAATTTTTCCCCAAAATATTTTTGCTGCTATGCATTGGAAGCATGAAGCATACACGTGAATACACACAATATAGGTGAAGTATACATGTGAATAAGTGAAGCATACATGTGAATAAGTGAGGCACAAGTAACTGAAGCATTCCAAAGGATACAAACCACCACGAATGGAGCTTATTGGGCATTCAATAGTAATTAATTAAGCATTAGATGCAAACAAAATACATGCTTACAAGATTCAAGCATACAACTTACACGATACACATGATAACATCATTCAAGAATGGTAGTAGCAAAATAAGAGTTTCTTTAATAAAAAATCCGAAAGGCTATACAATGATATATATTGATAAAAGTATATACAATATATTTTAAAACACCATACAAACTTAGTACAAAGGATCGATATGGACATAAAATGTCACGTATATATCAATAGTACAAAACATATGTTCCAAAATTCCACATAGGCATACAAAAAACAACACTAATACATAGTCATTTCCCTCTAGGGGAAGGAAATAGATCCCATGCTGCCTTCAAAATTTGGTTGGATGGAGTGACTGTTGCTTCTCTTTTCTTTTGAACATTCTCACTAGTCCTCCTCTCTTCACTCTAGACCTTCAACTGATACAATAAAAATTAAAGATGTTCAAACATAGAAATTCAATTGTGGAATGGCATATAACAAAATATATAATCACTTACTGCATACATATATAGTCATCATGCACATTTACAACATCACCACGTCCACGATCTGGAGTGACAACCACCTGTAGCAACCATGAAGATAGAAATTAAACTACATAAAATTATCATTAAAATTTTCTATAATAGACCATAAAAGAGAAAATATAATGTCAAATCAACTAATATATTTCATACCTCTCTCAATGGATTAGAACTAGCTATTGCTGCAGAAACTCCAGGGTCCATCATGCCACCAACATCACCAAGGCTATCTCTTGTCAACATTTGCAAATGAAACAATATCTTAGGTATCATGTTGATATAAAGACCAAGAGGGGATAATGGGATGGGAATATAAGGGTGATGCAGAGAGGGGGCTCAAACTCATTCAAAGTGATAACATGCATTAAAGAGGCATCTAAAAAGATTAAAATGGCCTATTAGAGTTATCTAAAAAATCCCCAAATCTTGACAACAATCGGGATTCTAACTTCCCACTTTCACCCATGTAACCTAGTAGTAGTGAAAACTTAGTTTTTGGCCTTTAACTCCCACGCTTTCCAAAACACTTGACAATCAGAAGGTGGATTTAGATACACATTTCAAATTTATACAACATATCTCTTAACTAGAAAAAATTCTTTGGACCAATCCCTTGAAATTAAACCCTCAACATTGTCCTAGGCCATGAATTAGGCCACATTTACAAAGAAACATACCTTTAAACTTAACACAGACCCTTGAAACCTTGGGGAAGAATTTCTTATTCCCTCAAACCTCTAAAACCACAATCAACGCCTAGGGTTGACACCTCCAACATAGAAAACTCCAAAACCCTTAATTTCATTCCAAGTCAAGAGGGTTTATTCAAAGTCCCACTTGCACAACCTCCCAGACCATGCCACCAAATCAAACATGTATATTCTGACCCCAATATGCTCAAAAGTTGGGAAAAAACTCCAAACTCTCATTGATATCAACAAACCTTAGACCCAAGGGTCCATCTTCATGTGTTTTTCCTCACAAAACTCATCATGAAAATAGGTTTATCTCCTTAGTTCCTTCTCCACAACTCTAATAATGCAACCTACAACCTACTTAGACTCCTTAGGGCCCATTACACTAATTAAAATAGGCACAGTCGGTGTAAGGGACCTTAAATCATGATTTTGGTTACAAAACCCTCAAATAGTGTGTCTTCGACCTATCACAAGAAAACAAGGATATTTACCACAAATCGCAATGGATCCCCCTCAAAATTGCTCCAAAATATCTTTAACACCTTCCAACACAAATTAAAATGATTTACATGGCACAATCAATCTGTACGGGCTCGTACAGGCCTACAAATGACAAGAAAACTCAGAAATTTGATGAAAAACAGAGATATTCTCATTTCCAATGCTTCAAACTTCAAGCCAACATTACAAAATGAGTTGTCATAAATTTTTAAAGACTTATCCTCATCAAACCAATGATAAAATACATTACAACTAGTTTTTAAACCTCTCATGACCATTGCATTACAAATTTGTTGCATTTATGCAACTCACAAATTTGGCACTTTCAATTTTTGACTCTTTATCTTTTCCTAGACCCTCTGAAACACCTAAAATATTACAAATAGTCTAATGAGACCTTATAAGACTAATAAATAATGAATTACTCAAGAAAACATCATCCTATCTACCTTGACACCCCTTGTCAACTTTGGCAATTCCTTCCACATGATTTGCAAACCTTACAAGATGAATACAAAAGCCCCCAAAAGTTCATCAATTACAATAGAATGGTCACATTGAACCTTATTAAGACTCAAGGACTCAACTCAAACATGATAACATACCTTTCCTATCTGATGCAGGGTTGCAGGGAAGGTAAACACACAACTATGATGGCAAAGACAATCCAATTCAACGCTTCTCTCAAATACTCTTACAAGGAGTCATAAACTCCATTATTCTTTAAGTGATCAACCCCCACACACTTAGGGTTAAAAGCTAAGACCACCCAGAAAGCTTTAAATAATTTGGATCATGTCACATTTGGACAAAACAAGGTTCAACAACCCTCTAGCACTTAGGTTTCAACAAACAATTATCACTATGGTGATTTAGACCTCACTCCCTCTTAAGGCTTGTAACCTTACCCGGTAGGACAATTAGAATAAAAAAAACATAGAGGAATGTCAAGACATAAAACCATTGGATTCAGACACCCCACATGGACCCCTACAAATTTCCAAAACCTTTCCTCTTGACTGTCAAGGCATAACTCACAATGAACTTTTCTACTGCTGCTCCAAGAGGCCTAAATCACATACCTACACCTGGGTCTTAACTATCTTGGCTCTCCACTTCACCCCAAAGCCCAAAAAAAAACTCCTACAGGTTTTTTCTAGAAATCAAGCAAAACTCTTTTTTTTTGCTTGTTATTTAGGCTTTCCATATAGAGATGTCAAGCCAAGAATCTCACAAAACTTCCTCCAATGATCCTTCCATTCTCCAAGAAATTGAGGAAATAACAGTACATGAATATACCTTCCATCCCACTAGGATTTAGCAACTCTACAATGTGGGGATGGACAAAACACCCATAATTCACTCAAAACCTTGATTTTGAGGGTTTTTAGACCACTCGAGAGTAAAACTAAGATATCTCCCTTGTTACACAAAAAATCCTCACCACTCCAATTCCAAAATAAATATTATTCAATTAAATATCTAACCATTATAGGCTTGGAGCATGAAACAATACATATAGACCGTACCAAGTACAAGATCAAGAATTTCTTCAAGAAAACACATAAATCAACAAACTCTTTATTGAAAACTTCTTCCAAACTTCAAGAACAGCCTTGCCTCAACCAAGAGAGGAATATATGAAGCCTTCAAACCTCATCCAACATCCTCCAACTGGAATTTGAATCAGTTTTCTGTTGGAAACACAAAAAGACTTCATTTTTTACTCTTTAATGCTTAATTAAGGCAATTTAGCCAACTTTCACCAACCCGCCTACAAAGATACCTCAAAATTGTGTGAAAGGAATCCAAAACTCCTCAAAATTAACAATATGACTCCCCTAAAGTGTCTAGCTACATCAAGGCATACTTTTTGCTTAATTTTCCAAAATTCACTAGACTTACAAAGGAGGATGGAGAACTTGTTTGTACAAAAAGTTGGTCATCAAGACCAAAACTCCACCAAATCCCTAAGAGACCTATTAGAGAGAAATGAAATGGTCCATGAGACCATATTACAGAATTAAACAAAGAAACAAAACATACAAAATTATTCTAGGTCCCCTAGACCCATGGGTTCTCCTACACCAGTATCAGACGCTTAATGAAAAACCATAGAAAAGAGTGGTGCCCCTGCACCAAAGGGATTAATGGAACATAGGATGGACTAGTATAGAAAGATGGGATGAGCTAGGATGGGATACCAACATATAGGGTGGACAATTTTAGGTTAATGGGATGCGATTATTAGGGAATAATGCAAGATAGGGTGAGTTAGGTGTGTAGGGTTTGATTATAGTACACAAAGTGCGAACTTGACCTATGTGTAGCAATAATAAAGAAGAATTATCTAGGATGAAATGTGGATGAATATGGTATAACATAGGATAATATAAAAGAACATAGGGTGGAACATAGGGGATCATGGAACATCTAGGGTGATATAATAATGGGTAAAATAAGATGGAAGTAGAAGGACATAATGGCACATAGCATGGACTAGAAGATATTAGTGAGATGGGCTAGGAGGGGATCATGGAAAATAGGGTGAACTATTAAATGTTAATGGTAAGGGATTATGAATGAATAAAGGAACAAACAGTGAATTAGGAGAACATAATGTGACACGATCAAGGAATACTTGAATGCAATGTTTGTGTTTCTCATCAATTTTTTAGATTTGTATATACGCAAAATTATAAAAACTAGCTAACATAGATTTACGACACCATTAATGAATAAAGGCTACCTAAGTGTATGTTGTTTGAGGATATGAATCATGAGGTGTGGAGGAAGAAGGTGTACCAAGAATCTTTTTTAAATCTGAAGCATGTTATGCGACAAACATTCAAATGTTCAAATGCAATAATAATATCTTTAATACTAGTTTCATACCTATGGACTCTATGAACCCCGATCCTATACCTGCACAAAGACAAGAAACAAACACATTAGTAAGTTCATATGAAAGATAAAACAAGGATTCCCCATGAAATCCATTTACAATGCTCAAAATAGGAAAATGAAGAACAAAACATGGAAAGATAAGTGAAATCCTAATTAACCATGCAAACTCTTGATCCCATGGGGGAGTTGGTGCCAATTGGTGTGTCGAAATTGGCCCTTTGCCAACTCCTTTGTAATATTTTCGATGATTTGATGATGGTTGAAGCTCCTTGATGAAAGTTTGGTATAACCTAGCTATGAAATCATGAAAATGATGAACACTTGATATGAAATGGATAAAATTAGCTCTCAATGTGAAGAGAGTAACTTTTCTCTAGATTTTGGATGATCGAATGAGAGGAAGAGTCTCTCATTTATAGATTTAAAAATTGGAAGAAAGAGTGAAGTTGAGAAATGTGGGATCATTCAACATCCAATGACCAAGTGCCACTTGTCAAGATGTGAATGGTTGAAGGTTGTGCACATTTTGGTCAATGTGCATGATAAATGCGATTAGGTGGAATTTGAAATTGAGGAAATGACATGTGAGAGGGAAAAATGAATGAAATAAATGGCACTTGGCTCAATGCACAAGGACATGTAAGAGGAGTGAATTTTTTGTTGGATGTACAAATCCACTTGGATTTCAATTCAAATTTGAAGGAATATTCCTCCTTTATTCCATGTTGAGAGAAAATGGGCAATTTAATAAATCAAAGTAATTAATTTATTGTGCAAGTTGCATTCTCTAGAGGATGTGACATGGATTAAAATTAAATTAATGGGTATGTGTAGGATCATCATGGAAAAAATAGGCCCTTAAGTGGCAATAAAATTCAGAAAATCAGAGTTAGGCAACTTGACATAAAAATTTGAATAAGTTATCTATATTATTTCAAAAATATGTAAGAATAGAATCTATAGAAAATTGAATGTAGTTTCTAAACTACTAGGTTTTTTTTTTTTAAATCTATTTGGTGAAAGTTTGAAATTTCAATGCAGTAATTTAAATTTCAGGAAAAAATAAGAAGTAGGTGTTTGTTTGACCACCCTAACCACAATAAAATGATAATATTATTTTATAATATTCTAGATATAAGTAGGGAACTCATGTCCCGATGTGATGCATATTTTTTTATAATTTTTTTCCAAGTAAATAATTAATTATGATTTTTTTATTAATATTTTTAAAAAAATATAAAAACTCGTATGTCTGACACCTTAACTTGGTGAAAACTTAATGAAATTCAATTTTTATTTTTTAAATCCTATAGTATGTGAAGCATAGCATGTGACACATGTTTTGGATTCAAAAAATGTGATATCATTTGAAAGATATGGATTTTTTTCAATCGGCCTATCAATCATGACTTTAGTCGTAATTCAAATAGAAAATGAATAATAAATATTTATTAAACTCAAAGTAAAGCATAATTTATATTGGTGGAAATATGAGAATATCCTTTAAAAACCCTTTTCATTTCATCAATTTTGGGTAAAAAAAAGTCGTCAGCCACATGGACCATCCTATCACTTAGATATCGCCACTTTTTGGCCCATCATGATCCTGCACATAACCTATTCATGGTTTAATTAATTTAATGAGGAATTAGGAGATGTGACAATTTTAGACTTAAATTTATGAATTGATTTAAATCAAATTGAGAGGAATTTTTTAATTAAATAAATGTTTTGATTTATTTAACTAAAGGGGATAATGTTAGATTAAATAAAATAATGTTTAATTTATTCAATTTAATAAGTGGAATTCAAGGATTTAATCAAATAAGCTGAATTATTTAATTAAAGAGGGATGTGAGGGTTAATTAAATTAAATTGATTAATTTAATCAACAAGGAAGAAATAACTAATTAAATAAATAATTATTTATCTAATTAAGAGATGAAAAGTGATGATAAGCCGAGAGAATGATTCAGAAAGAAATCACTTTAGTAATCGGGATCAAGTGTGTTGGTCAATTTTCCATGTCTACATTTTTCCCCTCTTTGAAGCAATGCACTTGTTGTATTGGTTCAAAGAATAAACTATTGTGAACAAAGCTGAAAATTTCTTGATTTTTTCGAATGCCCCACTACTGCCCCAGCGAGGAAGATTATGCTGGTATACTGCCCCCTCGAGAGATCGAGCGAAAATGTTTGATTTTTTTATCAAGATCATGATAAAATGCGAGCGGAGTGGTTATATTGATTAGAGGATGAAAGATAATTCTTTTAGAAAGATTAGATATTTGACGTAGAAATTTTTGATGATGTATAGATAGTCATCACCCATGGCTAGCATTGTGTATATTTTGATAGAACACACCAATTTTAGATAGAAATGTTAGTGAAGATAGAAGAATGAGAAGAATAAGATGATGAAAGGAGGATCTACAAGCCTACACGATGATGATGATGATGATGATGATGATTTTCTTACCAGGAGTTGGGATTTTAAAAGGACCAATTACTTTATGTTTGATAGCACACATAGGTACGATGCATCAAGGCATAAAGGACCAGGATGGCATTGTACCTAGTGTGATAGAATTTGACTTGGCAATTAGATAGGAGTATTCCTATTCACACTTGACATACAAAAACCTTGCTAGGATGCACCTAACAAAACAAGTATTCACCAAGTTATTTTATAAGAACATCCAAAAAGCACAATAGATAAAAATATAATGATCATTTCCCCATTCCTTTCTCTCTAAACCTTTTTTGTTTAGGCATCATTGAGAGGTCCTTGGAATAAGTGCAAAAAAAGATAAGTCAAAAAGACTAGATACAGTAAAAAAATAAGCTAATGTTCTTCGTACTACTAGCAAGGATAAAATAAAGTGATACCTGATTCTTATGTCCATCGTGGGAAGGATACATCCTAGGACATGTTGTGATCAGGGTTTGATGAGATTGATTGGATGATAAGCTATTGATACTCTGAGTTGATCAACTTGCTTGCTTACTGACCTAGACTTGAGACTTTTGACAATTATGTGTTCACTTTGGAACCTGCTAGACTTACTTTTGACTAACTCACCAAAGGATGAAAGAAAAAATTGATTGATTTATTATGGGTGATGATAATTGTGGGTGAGAGTGAGATGAGGCAGGTGCACCATTTTGAATTTTTCAAATATTTGGATTTTTTGATGATTTTGAAAATGTTTTGAGGCTATTTTTTGAATTTTGAGATGTTTAACAGATGTTTTTGGTATTTTCAGATTTATGAACAAGAGACTAACTTAAAGACCTATCCTAGGGATCTTAGGAGCTGATCCATAGATCAGCCTTGCCTACGTTATACGCGTAGAGACCATGTAGTTCTATTGGTGACAAACTTGACTCAATGATAAGATGGATGGGAAAACAGATTGCCATTTTTATTGCAAAAAATTCCCAAAAGATTGACCTAAAATGTCTTGGGGGATGATAAAAGATAAACCTTTCATACGTTCAAGTTCAGAGATGACGTAGTTTGGTAGGATTACTCTACTTTTGATTTTTTGAGATTTTGACATTTTTTGGATTTTTGATTCATTTTTTGAATGTTTTTTGATTTTTTGATTTTAAGGAAGATCACTAGAATATACATGAATCCAATCCAATGAAGGTGTAGGAACATGCCCCCAGTGTAATGTGATATACTACTTCAATACAGGCAAGACAAACTGACCTTAGGAATATGCCAAGTAGTACTAGGGCAGAACATGATACGAGCACAAGATCAGGCTATGGTATGGTTGTAGATAGATAGATGGATGGATGGAAGATTAATGAAATGTAATGGGATGTAATGGATGAGTGATTCATGTAGATCCTAGTGGATAAACAGTTCTTTATTTACGCTTGGCTCTTCTTTGCCAGGTTTTCACCAAGGTACTTGTCCAAAGTGACACCAAAGTGGTTTTCACTAGAAGATGATTTTATTCTTTATTTTTTTCAATCCTTTTTTTGATTTTTTTCGATTTTTCGATTTTTTGATTTTTTTGCTGTCACCAAGATGCCTGTTTTCCAGGTTTTTATCAAGGTGACCATTTTTTCAAGACATTTTTGATTTTTTTGTGTTTTTCAGTTTTATACCTCACAAGATTTTAGGCATAAATTTTTTTGAGATGGGAGCTCTTTAGGGGCTCCTACAAAGCCCTGCCTTTTGGTGTTGACAACTGATATGCCCCTAATTTATAGCTTTCCATGATGACAAAAGGTCCCAACTAGTTGGGCTCAAATTTTCCTCCGCTTTCTAGATTTGGCACATTCTTCTGATTTTCTTTTAGCACAAGTTCGCCAACTTGGAATGTGCATCTCTTGATCTTCGTGTTGTAGCTACACTTTAGGTGTAACTAATAGACATGTAGATGGTTGAGGGTATCCTTGCACCATTCATCTAATAAATCCAACTCATTTAACCTTGAAACTTGATATTCCTCATCTTTAATTAGGTTTTGTTGTGATATTCTTAATGATGGGACCTCGATCTTGATTGGGAGGATGGCTTCTGATCCATAGATTAGGTAGAATGGGATGGAAACTATTGATGTGTGGATGCTAGTACAATAGGCTCATAAGGTGGGATTTAGCTGTAGATATCATTGACTATCTGCTTAAGGATTTTCAAGATGGTTTTGTTGGTAGCTTTTACTTGGCCATTGCCTTGGGGATAGTACAGAGTGGAAAAGCGATGTTGGATTTTGATTTTTTTGCATAAGTCACGAACATCCTAAATTTTGAAAGGTGTCACATTATCTAAGATAATAGCTTGGGGGACACCATACCAGAAAATGAGGTAGTTTAGGATGAACTTGGATATCTATTTTTTAGTGATGTAGGTCATGAGAATGGCTTCAACCCACTTTGTAGAGTACTCTATGGAGATGATGATGAGTTTGTGGCTGTTGGATGAGGTGGGTGTTATTTTTTCGATGAGATCGAGCCCCCATTGTGAAAAGGGCCAAGGTGTAACGATAGGATGAAGCTCTTGAGCTGGTGCATGGATAAGGTCTCCTTGCTATTGGCACTGTAAACACTTTCTGACAAAGTTGTGTGCCTCTCTTTCCATTGTTGGCCAGTAGTATCTGGTTCTCAACAACTTCTTAGCCAAGGTCATACCACTCAAGTGTGAACCAAAAGTGCCATTATGTACCTCAGTGAAAGCTGTTAAGGCCTTCTCAGGATTTAAGCAATGCAATAGGGTTCCCTCAATGCTCCTATGATAGAGGGTTTATCCTAGGATAACAAAATGTAAGGAACTTTTGACAAAGGTTCGTTTAAGGTTTGGGGTTATGTCAGTTGGGAGGACTCCTATTATTAGGTAGTTATAGATGTCGTGATACCAAGGATCATCAGGACTAATGATTTTGCATATGAATTCAGACTCCGGTACCTCGAATGTGGGTACGAGAAGCTGCTCTACCAAGAATTCATGTTTTGGGACATTGCGAGGGATATCCAGTAACGATCCAATTATTTCCATGGTGTCAATTGCTCTATTGTTATCCCTTGGTATCTGCTCAAAGGTGATATCAATGAACGTTTCTTTGAGGCTCTCTACTAACTTATTATCTGATGTCAACTTATCATCCTTAGTTTGGTACTCGCCATTGACTTGGTTGATAATAAGTTGTGAATCTCCATAAACCTTTAGTGCCATGACCTGCCACTATGCTAAAATATTAAGACCTATTGTTAAAACCTTGTACTCTACAATGTTGTTAGTGCAGAGGAATGCCAATTTCTAGGATCTAGGTATAAAATCCCCCTATGGGGTGATGATGAAAACACTATCTCTTGATCCATCAAAGTAGAGTTTCCATTGATCAACTATGCTGAGATTAAAGATGGATTCATCTGGAAACTTTTATATGAGTGGATTCTCTAAATAGATTGGATCCTCTTCCAGTTGGTCTACAATTGACTACCCCTTGATAGCCTTGCACTCTACATATTCAATATCATGTTCTGTAATTATCATAACCCATTTTTTTGTCTATCCTATGAGAGTTGCCTTAGAGAGAAGGTATTTTAGTGGATCTATCTTTGCAATCAATTTTGTTTGATGAGCCATCATGTAGTGTTTGAAATTTTGGGCTGCAAACACAACTGCTAGGTAAGTTTTTTCTATTGGTGTGTAGTTGAGCTCATGCCCTACCATTTTCCTACTGATGTAGTATGTCACTCTCTCTCTCTCTTCCATTTTCATCATTTTGAGCTAACAAAGCACCGAGAGCTGCCATGGTTGCTGAAATGTATAGAATCAATGGTTTTCCTAGAATAGGTGGAATTAAAACTGGTGGCATAAGTAGATATTCTTTGATTTTACTAAATTCTTGATCAAAATTTTCATCCCACTTGTATGTTACTCCCTTGTGGAGTAGATGAGAATATGGGATCTGTTTATTCACCGGCTATGCTATGAATCTCCAGATGGATTGGAGCCTACCTTGTAGGACTTTGAGTTGTTTTAGTGTCCTGGGTGCTTCCATGTCAAGGATCTCCTTGACCTTGGTGGGATCCACTTCTATTCCTCTCATTGATACTATATATCCTAGGATTTTTCTTGATTGCACCCCAAAGATGCATTTCTTGGGGTTAAGTCTAACCTTTTACTTCTCCAATCTATCAAAAATGACACTTAGAGTTGCTACGTGATCTTGTCTTTTCTTGGATTTGTCCAATATATCATCCATGTAATTTTCCACATTTTTTTGGATCATATCATGAAAAATTAGTGTCATGGCCCTTTGATATGTCACTCCTACATTCGTTAGCCCAAATGGAATCATGTTCCAGCAGTAAGTGCCCCATGGACATGTAGATGTTGTCTTATGTTGGTCTTCCTTTGCTATCACAATCTGGTTGTACCCCGAGAAGCCATCCATCAATGATAGCATCTCATGTCTAGCCGTCATGTCCCCTATCATATCAATGCTAGGTAGTGGAAAATCATCCTTGCGACATGCTTTTTTGAGGTCTCTAAAGTCATTGTAGATACCGATGCCCCCATTTGGCTTCGAAACTAGCACAATATTTGACACCCATTCTAGATAATCAATTGGGCATATAAAGCCAACATCAAGGATTTTTTGTAATTCTACCTTGACTAGAAAGGCTATTTGAGGGTGTATCTTTCTTAATTTTTGTCTTACTAGCTTTGTTCCAAGGTAAATACCCAAGTGATGAATCACAACTTCTAGATCAAGACCTGACATGTTGACATAGGTCCATGTGAAGTTCACCTTTCTTTCTCTTAGAAATGCAGCTAACAATTCTCATTCTTTTATTAGAAGTGATTAAGCATAGAAGGTGATGTGTGGTGTTGCTTTCGTTCCCAAATTGACAAGATTGCATTGTTCTGCTAAGACTGTCAATTTCTCTTGATGAAGTGTAGTAGGGGGGAGATTGAATCCTTCATCCTCTAGTGCCTCAAAGAGGTTTTCACCATTGGATGCATCCTTTATTTTTACTATTCTTTGGTTAGAGAGTGCCACAGTGTGGTTTTCACTCAATGACCCTGAGATTATTCTCATTCTTTTTATTTTGTGACTAAAGGACTCAATCATCTCCCCATAATAGGCCTGGGTGTCCAGTGTGATGTCGAACCCAACCTTGTGATATCCATATGATATTTTATCCCTTAGTCCCATGAATTCTAAGACTGCCTCATCATTTTCGAATGTGTCTAGAACCGGTGGTCCTCATTGGTCATAGTCGATGAGTTGTGGGTAAACTAGGTTTATTTTATAAATTTGGTGGTCTGACTCAATGGGTGATGCACTAATCATGAGTAAGGAGGAGTGTTCAAAAAGTGTGGGTAGGCCGGTTATGGTATCCTCATCATCACTACTACTATATACATCAATTATGTCAAAGGTGAAATTATCTAGGGGTAGACCTATGGATATAGGTAGTTGAAGGGCAGCTATCGACAACTAAGGAGGAGACTTGACTGCTCTAGTAGGGTACCTCTACCACATACGGTTATACTCAGAGGGGTACATCCAAGGAAAATTTTTCTCATTCATCTTTCTACAATGATGGGCTCCAATCATCCATCATTGTTCCTTCCAAGGATTTCATTTCTATTGTAGCCCATACCAAGCATCATTTTCAGTCCTCTGCTAGCTTCATACATGGGTAGGGTGGGTGTGGGCCTTTCATCTTGGTATAGCATTCTTGAAATGTCTCCTTCATCCACATTTTCCTGACTTAGATCCCCCCAACGAAAAAATCTAGAAGGTTCTGCCCTAAAAGTGTGGACGGGTGTTTCAACTGATTGAGGTTGCCCATGTGACCTAGGAGATTGTGGTAACTCTCCTACAACAAAGGAATTTTTATTCATTCTATAATCTAGACACCCATTGTCCTAGATCATGAGCTTGATGTTGGATATATTAGGGATCGAGGGTGTCTCTATCACAGAAGTGGAGGCAAGGTTAGATGGATCTATATAGGGAGTGGATGGGCCTTCATTATTTTTTGGTACTTGGGGAATTTTGTAAAACTTGGCTTCCAAGTTTTTGCAATGGGCAAATGGCTCTGAATCACCATGTATTGTGACCTCATTATGATATGAAAATTTCACACATTGGTGAAATTTTGAGGTGTTTGCCTTCATCCAATGGATCCATGGGTGTCCTAGGAGGATATTGTAGGGTAAGTCAAGGCTGAGGACCTGACAAGTGGTTTCCATGGTAGCTGGCCCTACTTGGATTGGGATCTTGATAGTGCCTTGAGACACTCTATCTTGGTCATCATATGCTCTAATGGTGATGCCCTTGTTGTTGTCGATGGATTCCTCTGAGATTCCCAAGTTCTTTATGATTTTAAGTGAACAAATATTGAGGCTTGCACCTCCATCCACTAGGACCCTTTTGACCTTTTTCTTGTGAACCAACACTTGAAGGTGAAGTGCACAATTGTGGGATGGTTGGACAAGAAAGTCTTGATCAAAGAAAGTGAGGAGATTTGGGGTGATGATGCTACCAACCATAGACTAGAATTATTCTGTATCAAGGTTAGTGAAGAAAGTGGATGTAGCTAATGTTTCATCAAGGATTTTCCTATGGGCGGTGGAAATTTTCAATAACTCCATGATGGAGATTTGAGTGGGGGTTCTTTTTAGCTGGTCAATGACATTATAATCATAAGGAACAACTTTTGTATTAGAGATGGGAGTCTTAGATGGCTGTGATGCCCCTGCAATAGTAACCTTGTCACCGCATGTGGTGACTCCACAACCAACATTGGCTCCTTTGACGCTAATGACAGTGACCATTTCATCTATGCATGCGACGATGTCTTTCTATACAAGGTTTGCACTGACATACTTTTTTTCGTGTATATTTCCTTGATTATTTCCCTGATTATGATTAGGCATCACATTCATGTATATTTTAAGGTCTCAATTTCCAGCAAGTTGTTCGACATTTATGATTTTGTCCTCAATAAGGTCCTAGATGATGTTTTTCAATCTCATGTAATTTGTGGTTGTGTGCCCTTTGATTTTGTTAAAATCACAAAGGAGGTTTTCATTGTACCATGGTTGTTTTGTCATGGGTTCCACATATTGATAAGGTTCTCTTTAACCAACTTCTTCATTATAGATTCAATTGACTCTCCAAGGGTTGTGAACTTTCACTTGGGAGGATACTTGTTTCACGGAGGTGGTTGTCCTTGATTGTTCAGGTTATTAATTTGATTGTTCAAAGGTGGTTGTTCTTGTGCCACCATATTAGTTTTCACATTGTTGCAGTTGTGATTCTATGGTTGATGATGGGTCTGGATGTTCTGCTTGGGAGCACTGATGACAGCAAGTAGCATCGACCACTCTATCATTTGTGACATTTTTGTTCCTTGACCATGTGTGAGGTTTATCATTATAACTAGTGGATGGGTGGTTATCCTATTGTGTAGGAAATTTTGATGCACCCCCTCGCTTAGTAAGGGATCTTTTGATATTGACTGCCTTTGGGATCAATTGATCATATGTTGTAATACATTAAAATTTTAGATTAGCTATGATTGTGAATTTTTTTTTCTCTTCTAGCATGGTCCACTTGCTCTGGTTAGTTTTGAATCTCCATCTTTACAAGAAGGATGTGAATAGCTCCCATTTTCTTTGTTTGAGGATTGATAGTTCCTCTAGACTAACATTTGTACCCATGTTCAATGCATAGTTTTTGAGAAATGCATCCACAATTTCCTGGAATTGTTTGATGCTTGTGGGTAAGTGAGAGAACCATTCCATGGCAGGACCAGTCAGGCTCCAAAGGAAAAGTCATATTAGATACGTATCATCATATGCAACTTCCATGCAATGCACTTGAAACTCCCTGACGTGATTTTAAAGGTTTCCTGTCCCATTATATTTATCGAATTTGGGGATTTCAAATCCCTTCGATAATGGTACCATTGAAAGACTTCTATCAAAAGGATAGGGGCACAAATTTTCTAGCGTTCTGGTTGTTTTTCCTAACTAAAGATCCAACACTTTCTGTGAGAGCAATTTGATTTGCGCTGCAACATCATTTTGCGGATCAGGAGGTTGGATGACTGTGTTTTGAGGTGTTTGTAGTGTTTGATTGATGAGAGGGGTATTGGTGGGGGTTTTCTACAAGCTTTGTTGTGCATCTGTGTGTTTAAGGTAGGTTGATATGCCTGGATTTGTGCCAACAACTCTTATTGTTGGTCATGTTGTTGTCTCTCCAACAAATCTTGTTGTTGGTCTTGCTACCGCTCTTCCCAGAAAGCTTGTTGTTGGTCTACCTGTTGTTTCTCCAACAAATCTTGTTGTTGGTCTAGCTATTGTTGTGCCAAAAACACTTGTTTTTTAGCTTGTTGTTGTGCCTAAAAATCTTGTAGGGCTTGTTGGTATGCTTGTTGATGGATCGCCTGTAGTTGTGTGTGGTACTGTGCTTGTGCTTGTTGAGCCTGGTGCTGGGCTTGAGCTTGAGCTTGTTCTTGTTGGTTTGGTTGTGCCACTTTCATAGCTTGTGTGGCTTGTTGGGTGGCTAGTTGCACTTGTGCTTGTTAAGTAGCCTGTTGTGCAGCTTTTTGGTTTTGTTGAAGTACCCTTTGGTGGGTGGCTTTTTGGACTGCCTGAATCATGGTGATGAATGAATTCATCATATTAGCTTTTCGTGGAATTGGTGGTAGATTGGGGATGGTGTTGACCATTGTGGTGATCGGAGGGGTTGTGTTGGTGATCAAGACTTGTTTTGTGGGTGGTGTGATTGAGATGGTTGGTCCTTGGGAAACCATGATTTGAGATATTTGGGGACTAGTGGATGTATTGAACATTGCGGTGGCTTGAATGGTTGCCATCTATTGTTGTGATACTGCTAGCAAAAGGAGGGGATTTGATGTGATGCTTAGATTGCCTTGATTAGGTAAATTGGTGGTGGGTAGGGGGGAAGTTCCAACCCAAAAGGTGGTACCGATGTTAGAGGTAATGGAGGGAATGGTGGTGTGTTCCCTTGGAAAAGTGAGGATGGATTAATGACTGTCGTGTACCGAATAACCCACCATCTCCTAGTGAAATCATGGGGAGAGAAGTTTGTACATTCAGTGGATATGTTGTCATTGGATGGAATGAAGATGAGTCTGCATGATTATGGGGAGTAAGTGGAACATATGGGTGTGATGAATTCGTCAGGACAGAGTTATCCAGTGTGGTGTTGATATTTACCTCTTTGTCGTTTACAAGGTGATGCTTTTGTAATTCACGAAACATGGCGCTTCCCTTGTTAACAACTGGTGGGGTTGATGCGATTGTTGATATGATTTGGGGAATCTCCTGAGTGATGTTTGGAAGTGACATTGAGGGTATACTCATAAGAGGCCTTTCCATATTGGTACTTACATCAATGTCAGAAGGGAGTTTGGCCCCTTCTTTTGTTAACGCATGTATATATAGAGAGGGATTAAGTTTAACCATGGCATTGGCAATTCTATGATTCTCAGGATTCTAAACCATTTTAGTTATTTCCTCTTGCATCATTCCCATGTCATTGTCGATGATGTCCTCTATATTTCCTTCCTCATGAGGGTTTTACGATGGTAGAGAGGAGTTATTTGGAGGATTTCTTGATCCTGTAAGGTTTACTTCGGAGGTCACTTGGCTTAGGTCACTTGAATTTGATGTTTCCTTAGTGATTTCCATGTTCCTCTTGTGTTGTGATCTTGTTTGAACCATAAAATAGAGATCATTTGATCTTAATCTTAGGCACAAAAAGGAAAAGAACTAGGAGAGTCTAAGGATTAAAAAAAATGATGATGAGGATGAGATAAATGGAAGATGGATGATTTGGATGAGTGAAAATCTTGAAGAACTTTGGGGGGGCGCTAAAAAATTTAAGGCCTGAATTGATTTTATTTTGATAGTTTGACTAGGTGTGTTAAGCCAAACAAGATGATGATGAACTTGCAAACCCTAGGAAGCTGTGTTATCCTAGAGAAAACTCACACAAGAGAATGAATTGACTAAGTGTGTTAAACCAATCAAAGTTATTATGAACTTGTAAACCTTAGGAAGCTACATTATCCTAGAGGTAAATTCATTCAAGAGGATTGATAATTTGACTAGGTGTATTAAGTCAAACAAGATGATGCTGATTTTGCCTAATAGTTTAGCATGAATGATGTTTCAAAGTTCTCTAGAGTTTGTTGGTGAGATGAGATTTGATTTTGATGATTGAGGAATGGATGAGAGTGATGATTTTGATCCTAGACTTGACCTAGACAAAATTCTTTCTTACAAGACATTGGTATTGAAGAACATGCCATACTTCCTATGTGAGAAAATAAAAAAATTGAAAAAGAGTTGGATTCTGTTGACAATAGAACTCATACAAACTTGGGTTGTTCTTTGAAGCTTTCTTGTAGAAATTATATACCAATATTTCTCTAAATTCAAGAAGCATTTCAAGATGCTCCACGTGAGCTTTTGGACTAATCTTCTTGAACCTTGGTTTTTGGATTTTGATTTTATGGGAAATAATTTGAGAGAACACATGCGTGAGGTCCAATTGTTTTTATATTTATTTAATGAGTTCCTTTTATCAAAAACACTTTCTTGATTATGATTTCAAACTAAATGTCTATGTCTCAATTCCTTGTCATTCCACAAGGTCCATTATGTGAAAATCAAGGTTTCAAGAGAATAGTTTCCTAGGTTGACTTTAGTGAAAAAAAATGGTGATTAAACCCAAGCACTTAGAAACCTCTAAGGATGGAATCCCTAGGGTAAGCAAGAGCACATGGATTCGTCAAGGATATTTGTTTCCTCCAAAGGGTTTGAAATTTTGAAGCTTTTGTGAATGTTTCCCAAAGTTTTTAGATCCAAGCAAAGTGTTTTTGATTTCAAGAACATGTACAATCCTTATGTTGAAAAGATAATATTTTTTGGGTTCCCACTTGGATGAATCCATCTGTACATATTCAGTGTGGATGATTAAATGCTTGACCACACTGACTCCCCCTTACAATGCACTCACTTCACAGGTCAATAAAACATCAATATCCATGAATCTCCCATGGCATACTTTTCATCTCTACAATAGAACCACATGTATACATGGGGTGGCTTCAAAAGACATGACCTTTTGCACCAAAAAATAGATAGGATTTTGGCCTTTGCTAAACAAGGGGTTTTAATGCGGGCATTCCATTCATGGGGGACTATCCAGTATGGTGAGAGACCATTGCTGCCCTTCTCATCGGAATAATTCTCATGATATTGGCCTTTGTTCCAATATCCTCACTTATATCCCAAGTGGAAGTCGCTTGGCTTTAGCATGCTCCCGGTTGGGTCGTTCCCTTGGGTGATTAATTTTTCCTACAAGGTAGGCCCACTAAGATAAAAAAAAGCAAGCAAGCATATCCCATATTTCAATCGACCTTCGTTGAAAAACAAAGGGAGAACACTTGCAATATTCCACACTCACACTTGCAAGATTGGTTCAATTTTAATCCCAAAATGAAATGTGGAGGTAATTACCTTACTCAACTTAAGATCACCAAAAGAGATTTTGATTCTCAAGATCACTGTGAGGCACAAGAGAAGCGCATATGTCCTTTTGATGATATTATTTTGAGTAAACAATTACAAAACAAAACAACACTTGTTCATTTTAAGTCCACAAAGAAGAAAGTGAATTCTTTTGAAAGCACCAAATCAAATGTGGAATTTGTCTTGTTCAACTGTTAAACCTTAAACCAAATCTAGTAAATTGTTTCTAAGGTTCATTTTAAGTCTTTTGTTTGCAAACTTTGAAGAAAATTTGTATTGTTCTTTTTATGGCCCAAAAGGAAATTTAGTGTTCCCTAAAGCATGAAAGATAACAAATTTCTTAAAAGAGATTGAAAATTCTCTAAAAGCGTTAAACAACACTATAGTGCTCAAAAAAACTTAGTACAAGATGAGAATGATGTCATAATGCATTCTCCCTTTTCTTTAATTCTTATCCTAACTTGCAAAATGATTAAAATCATAAGATATAGGGATGGAAAACAAGTTAATAGCTCAAAAAATTAAAACAAAAAGGCACCCGTTAGAAAAAAATAAATTTGAATTTTTACTGTCATCCAGTGGCGCAATCAAAAAATGTGGTGCAGTTTAGAAATCTAATGGTGCAATATAGCATCACATTTTGACTGAGTGTGGCACTGTACAGTAGACAGAGAGCGCAAAGGTGACGCTATATTAGAATGTGACATAGTTTGGAGTTTGGAGATTCGTGACACAGTTTGCAAATTTGAAATTTTTGGGCAAGAAAGAAAAGGTGACGGAGTTTGAGGTTGGAGCAGTGCAATATAGCACCACCAGGCTGATAGCAGTGCAATATGGCACCACTACTTTGTAAGCAGTGCAATTTCCTGTAGGCACAAAAAATGTCAAAAACCCATGAAATTTTGGAAAAACGTGATGAATTTCTCCAAATTTTCCCTCCTTCTAGCACCAAAATGTGAACCTCGATCCTATACTTACACAAAGACAAGAAACAAACACATTAGTAAGTTCATATGCAAGATAAAACAAGGATTCCCCATGAAATCCATTTACAATGCTCAAAATAGGAAAATGAAGAACAAAACATGGAAAGATAAGTGAAATCCTAATTAAGCATGCAAAATATTGATCCCATGGGCAAGTTGGTGCCAATTGGTGTGTTGAAATTGGTCCTTTCCCATCTCCTTTGTAATATTTTTGATGATTTGATGATGATTGAAGCTCCTTGATGAAATTTTGGCATAACCTAGCTATGAAATTATGAAAATCATGAACATTTGATATGAAATAGATAAAATTAGCTCTCAATGTGAAGAGAGTAACTTTGCTCTAGATTGTGGATGATCAAATGAGAGGAAGAGTCTCTCATTTATAGATTTACAAATTGGAAAAAAGAGTGAAATTGAGAAATATGGGATCATTCAACATCCAATGGCCAAGTGCCATTTGTCAAGATGTAAATGGTTGAAGGTTGTGCATATTTTGGTCAATGTGCATGATAAATGCCATTAGGTGGAATTTGAAATTGAGGAAATGACATGTGAGAGGGAAAAATGAATGAAATAAATGTCACTTGGCTCAATGCACAAGGACATGTAAGAGGAGTTAATGCTTTGTTGGATGTACAAATCCACTTGGATTTGAATTCAAATTTGAGAGAATATTCCTCTTTTATTCCATGTTGAGAGAAAATAGGCAATTTAATAAATCAAAGTAATTGATTTATTGTGCAAGTTGCATTCTCTAGAGGATGTGACATAGATTAAGATTAAATTAATCATGTTTTAATTAATTTAATGAGGAATTAGGAGATGTGACAATTTTAGACTTAAATTTATAAATTGATTTAAATCAAATTGAGATGAAGTTTTTAATTAAATAAATGTTTTGATTTATTTAAATAAAAGGGATAATGTTAGATTAAATCAAATAATGTTTAATTTATTCAATTTAATAAGAGGACTTTAGGGATTTAATCAAATAATATGAATTATTTAATTAAAGAGGGATATGAGGGTTAATTAAATTAAATTGATTAATTTAATCAACAAGGGAGAAATAACTAATTAAATAAATAATGATTTATCTAATTAAGAGATGAAAAGTGATGATAAGCTAAGAGTATGATTCAGGAAGAAATGACGTTAGTAATCGGGATCAAGTGCGTTGGTCAATTTTCCATGTCTACAGACTCATCGTTGAGAATGTATAAAGGTCTATAGGAATAGAGCATGCCTCATGAACAATGCTACCCTGAAATTTCGTCATATCAAAATTCTACTAATTTAGTTATTCTTAAATTTTAAAATATAATTTAATAAACAACATTAAAATAACTTGCTAAATTTTACCTAAGTGTCAATGTCGAATGTATCATTCAGAATATCATCTATGAAATCCATCGCCTCTATGACTGATGTAAGTTGTTTAGTTGCATCATGAGCACCCTAATAATCGGATGTGCAAACAACACCACAAGCACCACAATGGTGGGATGGACCTCAGGGCCTACACGTCTCCTCCACACCAGGCTCTACTAGAGGACTCACACATAGTAAAAAGGTCTGGGTGAGTGAGTCAATCAACTTCATCATGTCCACCTCTACATCGTCCTTAATAATGGAAGCAACAATGACATGCTCCACCATGGGTCTTCCCAAGGCTCTCGGTGCCAACTATGGATTACATTGTGCAGTAGGTATATAGTGTGTGGAGCCCCCACCTCTACCCTGAAAGTCTAAGATGTCAAGATTGTTTGGAATTTCATTGAGGACAAACTCATAATTGAGTTTCCTCAAAAAGTATTGCGGAACCTAGGTATGTGCAGGATCATCATGGAAAAAATAGGTCCTTAAGTGGCAATAAAATTCAAAAAATCAGAGTTAGGAAAGTTGATATAAAAATTTAAATAGGTTATCTATATTATTTCGAAAATATGTAAGAATATAATCTGTAGAAAATTGAATGTAGTTTCTAAACTACTAGGTTTTTTTTTTTTTTTGAAATCTATTTGGTGAAAATTTGAAATTTCAATGCAATAGTAGTTAAATTTCAAGGAAAAAATAAGAAGTAGATGTCTGTTTGACCACCCTAACCACAATAAAATGATAATATTTTTTTATAATATTTTAGATATAAGTAGTGGACTCATGTCCCGATGTGATGCATATTTTTTTGTAATTTCCAAGTAAATAATTAATTATGAATTTTTTATTACAACTTTAAAAAAATATAAAAAACTCGTATGTCTGACCACCTTAACCTGGTCAAAAATTCATGAAATTCAATTCTTTTTTTTTTAATCCTATAGTATGTGAAGTATAGAATGTGACACATGTTTTGGATTAAAAAAATGTGATACCGTTTAAAAGCTATAGATTTTTTTCAATCAACCTATCAAATAAGAATTTAGTTGTAATTCAAATAGAAAATGAATAATAATTATTTATTAAATTCAAAGTAAAGAATAATTTATATTGGTGGAAAGTTGAGAATCTCCTTTAAAAACCCTTTTTGTTTCATCAATTTTGGGTAAAAAAAAAGTCGTCAGCCAGATGGACCATCATATCACTTAGATATGGCCACTTTTTGGTCCATCATGATCCTACACATACCCACCTCATGGTTATTACATAGAAGTTGGTCAAATACCATCAACCACTACTCCCAATTTGTTTTTTTAATTAACTCATGGTGGCACCAATGTATGGGGAACCTCCTGCATGCATGAGACAAATGTTCATTGATTTTTAGGTCTATAAATAGGGCACACAAGTTGGTTTTGCTAATTTTTAGTTTTTTGACATCTGCATATGGAAAACCACTAGCATAAAATAGTCTCATATCATTCCTCTTATTTGACAAAAAATTTATTTGCTCACTCATTTCTCCTACATGAGTTACAATTGACTTCAATGATTCAACAATCCCTCTCCTATAAGGGTGGGTTTTGGTATGCTCGGTTAATCTTGCAATTAATTGTTGAATGTCTCTTTTATTATTTTCAGTTTGATTTTGAATATTTTTTTGTGTTCCTTGAGGATTCCTATGAATTGATGGAGGGGTTTTGAGTTGTTCTTGTATAGGAGGCTCTTCGTGAGGAGGTGATTGTGAATTCTCAATGTTTGAAGGTAGAGATTCATTCCCTGAAAATTAGAACAAAGTTTTATTATAAAAATATATTTAAATTTGTATTCTAAATCAAATTTGAAATAAATAGAATAAAAATACATACCTCTTTGCAATCTTTGACCCCTCCGACGTGTTGGCGACATCCTTGTGGAAAATGACAAGCTAAGGATGCAAACAATGGAAGAGATTTGATGAGCGCAAGTTACAGAATTGAAATCCTCTTCCTCAAGCCATGGGTTGAAGACAAAATGAGGGTTTGAAACCTGATTTTTGGCTTTTATATCAAATAATCTATTTGACGCATTCCAAATTTGGTGTGCACCAAATGACTTATTTCATGTTTTTTTTGAACGTTTTTTCAATTTGGCACCTAAATTATGTCACAGATTGGTACACTTACCCAATAATATTCAATACCTTTGTCTTTAGTCAAATTTAAAAGAGTCAAATTAATTCATTAAGTCTCACTTAAAATAAATCCAAGGTTGAAGAGTTACTTTATTCAATATTTCTAAAAAGTGACTTTAAGGCACAACTTAACATGATGGTTCTAGCCACATTGACCACCACCATGGTTCAATTTTTTAATTAAGTGAGATTAATTAAAGTAACAACAAATTTGTAGGTAATGGACTATGCACTCAATCTCCACCATATGATTAAATTTAAAAGTGACCGTTGGATCTTAGGTCAACCAAAGAAAAACATAATCCTTAAGGCTGCTCTATAAAGCTCTTATTTCTCTCATTTTCACTTTATTTGTGTTTATGGGTGTGAAGGAAATTGGAAGGAAACTTTAAAGAGGAGAAAGGGGTGATTTATTATGTTGGTATTTCTCTTTATTTTTTTATATACAATGTATATATGTATACCTATAATATATTTCTCAAGTTGATCTCTTGATTATTTATTCTCCCTCTCTTTAAATGTTCAAATATATTTGCATTTAATGATTTCATGTTATGATCATATAACCAATAGTATTTATGTATTTTACACATTTATATATATGCAAGAGAAAAAATGTCTTCACTATTTTATGAGTATACACTTATATATATTTATATATTTAATATTTTACAAAAGAAAACTGTTTTATGGTATACACACTATTTTCTTTTTTACTATGTGTATATGTTAAGTGTATATACTCGTTGAAAATTTCTACTCATAAACTTTATATATATATACCTAATTCTATATATATAGCTTTTTTATTAATTATTTTCTTTTATTTAAAAAAAAAAACATATACAAAATAAATAATTATTAAAAAAAAAATATTTTAGCCACCCCCTTTGTTATTGGGAGGCTACGACTCTTTCCTAAGAGAAGTCATGGCTCCCCTTATGGGGTGCCAAAGCTCCCCACAAGGGAGACCTCACCTCCCTTTTGTGGGTCATGACTCCCTATGGGAATCGTGTAATACACCTCCGTTTTGCTTCTTGTTTAGTTTGTTTTATGCTATGTTTGGTTGCAGTTACTTTGATACTGGATACATTTTGTTATGATGTTTTGATCGCTACTATTGAGCGACAACTATTATTGTGGGATGTGGTTATCTGATTATTGTTTCACATGCATTATGGATTAATGATGTTGTAGAGTTAGCATGAGATGTTATTATGAGATTATTGGAATTATAATGGAAGTGTCAGTTTCAATGAGTGTATTGGTGAAGAAGATGGGTTCGCATCACTCGCTTGTGAGCACCCTACGAATCCGTAATTCCTTCTTCACGATGTGTATTATATCCTGGATATATTGTATGATGTTGTTTACTTGGTTGCAGGATTGTAGGTACATGACATCGACTCCACCCGGTTTCACAGGTTTGAGCCTATCGATCCAACGGTTAAGTTGAATAGGAGATAGTAGGTAGGTAACATGTGTCAAGTTTACACTCTAGTCTTAGTGTGTCATCAGTTGTGTGTGTCGAGTCATTGTCTGTCTTGCTTTAATGTTATTTAATTCTGAAGGATTCTTGATTTGGAAACATATATTTAGAATAATTGCATTTAAATCATGTTGATGGTTATTTAATTTAAATAATGCAATGTGGATAAAAGTTTATATTTAAATTAATTAATTATATTTAGTTTATTGAATTAATTAAATTTGATCCAAGGGGGTTGAATTTAGTTATTAAATAATTATATTAATTAATTAAACATGATGCAAAAGAATGAAAGGAAATAAAAGAATTAAAATTAATTTTGGAATTTAATTTCAATTTGTGGGAATTAAATTAGAAATTGTAATTAAATGTTTACTTGGGAAATGAGTTTCAACTTTGGAAATTAATTTATTATTTCAAATTGCATTTTAAATTGAAAGTGGGTTTTCGAAAATTGGAATTGAAATTGAAATTGAAATTAATATCTAAATTGCATGCAATGTGAATTAGGGTTGTAAAAATTGAAATTGAAATTGAAATTAATATCTAATTTGCATGTAATGTGAATTAGGGTTGTATTAGGTATTTTTGATTTATAAAGAATACATGTTTTAATTTTGGGAGAGAAAGTTTTTAGAAAATATTATTTTTATAGCAAAGAAGAAATTTTGAAAAAATTTGTACAAAGAAGGGTTTGAAGAAAGTTTTGATTGTTGAATTGATTGAAGGAAAGATTGTTTGCATTTGTTGAGTTTTGGATTGGATTCATTTGAGGATTGAAGAAAATTTGGGAAATTTTTGGAGGAGGCTTGCATCAGAAATTCATCTCTTCCTGTAGCTTCTTGAACCAGGTTTTCCTCTTTGTGTTTTATTGTTCTTGGTTACTTTTAAATAGTAGTGATTAACGATTTGTTTGTTAAATCTGTTTTAGAAAATAAATTTATTATTAAAAGAAAAGAATCAAATAAATTTACAAATTTTGCTTTGTGAAAATTCTTGAGTGAAAATTGTGAAAACCTTAGTTGAATTTAAATTATTTGAGGGAATCGATTATTTTGTTATTGGAATCAAACATAGAGATTGAACGAAGCATTTAAATTTTTTTTTTTTTAGAAAATGAAACCCTCTATTTATTATTAAAAATCAGATTTTAAAATCCGCAGGGTAGTTATATTTTTCATGGTAAAATGGTCTGGTTGCATCGCGTATAACTCCACTTACACAAACTGGGTTGTTAGGAAATTTAAAGGGTTTATGTACCTTGGAATTTTCTTATCCCTGTCAAAAACTCATAAATACCCAGATCATATTTTTTGAGTTATACTTGAAACACGAGACTGTTGTTAAGTTATTTTCCCATGGCTGCTCTGATAATACAATAATAATAAATTGATATTTATAAATATTAATATTTTATGTATTGTTATTATAATATTAAAATATTATTTAATAATATTTTATATTATAATTTATAATATTAAAGTATTATATTTATTTATATTATTTTAAATAAAATTTGTATATTAGATTAGTGGAATTAAAATTATAAATGTATGGGAAAATTATTGTTTATTTTAAAATGACATGTTAAAGTTTAATTGAAGGAGTTAAATATTTGATTTAAAGAATGCATAATTTAAAATTTAATTGTGAAATTTAAATTCATGTGTAAAAGGTCCAATTATTAATTTGATTTAATTGGAAAAATATATATATAATATTGGGTTATAGTCCAAATATTGATCTTATTTTAACACAATATATTATGGAAGAGACCAAATGTTAATTTGATTAATTTTATAATGATTTAATTTGCAAGGGCAATTGGTTATTTAATTTAAAGTGAAATGTTTTGAGTTATAGTTGAAAATACTTATTTTGTTAAGAGTAATTAGAGAATAAAATATTAGTGTAATTTCTCCCTTATCTGAAAAGATGAATTCTTAATTCAGTTTTATCGATATAATGAATTATGTAATGAAATGAGAAATGTATTTAGAGTATCCAAATGTAGTTTCTTCTATTGCCTTCAATGATTATGTCCTTCGTGTTTATGCTTTGAGAATGGGTTGAATACCTGTTAGTTTATAAGTCTTCCAGATGGTCTATTGTTTGTGAGGGTTGTCGTTGTGATGTCAACCTGTTGTGAATTATCTTAATAGTGCATGGGATCATGTTGTTTTAAAAGTAAATTCAGGAATTGATTATTATGAAGAGACAATTAATTATTTTAATTTAATCATTTTCTATTTGAACAATTTATTTGTTGAGAATGTATATTTTATGGTTTGAATAAATGGATGTATGTAATAAGAGTTTGGAAAGGGAAACTTTTAGATGAGATTAACATAAGGTGTTGTTGGAAACTAGAAGAAATATAAGGTTTGGGTTAGGAAATTGAAAAGAATTATTGTAGAAGATTTATGTTAGTTTTAAAGGAAAACAATGGATTCGACTTAAATTATTTGAACTAGTCTATCCTTTATTATAAAAGCACTTATTTAGTTTTTTTTCAAGTAATTTTGAAAAGGCAATAGTTATTATGTTTTATTTCCATAGAGCAAATTAATCGTTGTGATTGGAATATTAAAGAATCTATATAATTGAGTTTATTAATATATATGTTTAGTGTATATATAATATGGAGCATATAAAAATATGTTAAGGGTAAATTCATTATCGTATTTCATTTTAATAAGATGTATGCAATATATTATTGAATAGAGATTTAAAATGGATTGATTAGTGTATATGGGTAAATGGGTAGAGAAACAATATTTTATTATATTAAAGTGATTGCATGTTCTAAAGAGAAAATTGAATGATTAGGAAATGGAAAGAGTTTACTTGCATGGATTTGTGTCGATTTTAAAGTAAATTAAGAAGTTGTTTATATTGATGAGGCAAATAGTTATTTTAGTTTATTATATTTCAATTAGAGCAATTAATTTATTGTGAATGAAATATGAAAGATATATGGATTTAATATATCCAAAAATAGTAATTTTCTCGTGATTGTCTTAAATGTTTAGTTTCTCTGTACTTCGTAAAGGGATGTAAGTTTAAATTGTTTAAGACTTCTTATAATAGAAATAGAAATATAGGTATATGATTATTTGAGTTAACCCTGTAAGTGTGTCTTTGACCTTGTTAACGTTACCTATTGAATGAATATGGATTTAGGAAATCCAAATATTAGATTTGATTAATGACTTGAATGATTTTGTTACCATGTCATCAAGTTGCATTGTGGATTTTGGGATTTAGTGTTAGTCCTAAATTATAAGTCTTCCAGAAGAACTTAGAAGATAAGAGTGGTTGAATCTTTATGCCATCCAGTTGTTTCCTTGGGTAGTGCATGGCGTCTTTTCAGTTTTACCCGATTTCCATGAATTGGGATGTTTTGTACCTCCTGTGAAAGGAGTGGACTATGTGTTTGTTGCCTCCAAGATGTTTGGAGTGAGTTCTATCATTTGTATCCTCCTTGTGTTGGAGTGGTTTTGATGCCTAGTTTGTATGCACTTGTGTGTCCCTTGGTGGATTGTTTGGGTGTGCGTTGTCGAATAGAAGAGTGACTTTTGTTAGGGGTCGGAGCCCAAAGTGGTAAACCGGGTAACCTTCAAAAGTGAGTTAATCAAGTGATAATGAAATTAATATACTTATATGATTTGGATGCATTCACACTAATCAAGATAATTTAATCCTCACTCATAGACACAAGGGCTCGTATAGACTTGGGATGAGTGAGAAGGCTTGGAATGGCATAGTCATTTATCTCGTCAGTATGAGAGGTATTTGATGCTGCATGAGTGAGTATGAGTGCCGAAATTTGATTGAGGCCACCAAGATTACCGGAGCCTATGAAGGATGCCCAAAGGAGATCTCATGACTACTATGCGATGACACTCTATCTAGGACAACTGTTGTTAATTGTTTTATGTGTATGATTCTCTGAACATACTTGATTATTATTATGTCTAGAAGCAATGTGACCTATGTCAGTGATGTTTGATTTGTACTTGTGTTGTACTTGAGTTGAACTGGATTTGTACTTATTGATAGCATTTATTTAGTTATGTTAGTTTGAGTCAGTATGAGTCTGCCTTTGGTTAGTGGATTGTAGTTTTTTGTCCATGTTACTTTGTTACTATCTCCTAGCATGGGGGTTGGGCCTTCGGGTACCACTTGGTTGGGTGGAACATGCACCAAAACCATTGGGTCCCCATCTATCTTCAGTACTTGGTGGCGAGACATCCAGATGGACAACTCGCGATTCTTGTTGTAATTTCTTGCATTGTAATATTTCAATTTGTATAAATTATTTTATCCCTCTTATGTTTATGAGGTGGAATTTTGTAATTGTAACCTTATGTACTATTGTCTCATTCTGGGAATGAGTGATGTAACTATTGGATAAAGATAATGATTATGAGATTGTATCTTGGTTGATTAACTTATTATGTTATGTGGTATTCTTATGATGTATGAAGTTTATTTCATAAATTTGATAAGGCTATGGTTTTATGTAATGTGTATGTGTGGGTTTAGGTAATCCTAAACTTGTAGCCTTAGAGGTTGTTAATTATTAAGTGAATGTGTATGTTAAATGCACTTTATAAAAAAAAATTGGTTCGCTTATGACGTTAATTGCAACTTCCTTTAAGGTCACTTGGCAGGGCATTACAAATCAAGCTCCCCTCTTGGGGGATGCACGACATGGTAAAACCCCTATGCGTACTCCCTTTAAGATATATATTATTTTATTTTTAATGTAAATTTTTTTTAAATAAATTTGTAACTTATGAATGATCATAATAAATTCAATATGTACTATATATTATATAAAATTTATAATATAATATTTTCAATTTTTTATATCAAATTTATAATATAATAAATATGAAAACACCCCTTTTTTGTTTATAAAACATATATTAATAATACATGTATATATGCATAATGTATATATATTCCATATAGATACATTATATGAAATGAACTAACTATTGGATTGATAAAATTATAAAATATTTTCATGTTGTAACGCACCACCATGTAAACCCCATAGGACAACAACAAACCAACCAAAGATGAAACAATTTTAAAAAAGAAGGAAACATCTATATAATAACCATTAATCAAACGATCAAACAACATAAGGGTAATTACATAATGCCACCTAACTAGTCCCATGGGGTTACATGGTTGCATTACTTGGAAACGTTCCCAATGAACAACGTCATTATAGACTAAATGCAAAATAAATAAATGATAAAAGAATACATACATAAGATGTCATAAAGATAACATACAACCATCCATGATTAGAAGAGATGAAGAGATACATATATACACCATTTTATTAAATTCCCATTCATAGTTCGATATTATAATTGTGGATCATATTTCCACAGATACAACACATCGAGGAGACAATGATAGATTACAAATTGCTTCCCTTATATCAACAAGAAGAGTACATCAAATTCAAGAGTAATACATCAATGAAGGATAAGGTACAAAACATGGAACAATCCTCCATTTGATGAAGGTCTAAAATCTCAACATCAGTTTCCACATCACGAACACAATCCTGGGAACCCAATGGGGTTTGTAGCATGTTCCACCCGACCTTGTGGACCTGAAGGCCCACCCCTTGTACTAGGAGTTGACAAGAAAGGACCCACATCCACACAAGGTCAAATAGACAAGGCTAACACAACCCAACACATAACCACATTAAACAAAGGCATCAACACTTCTAGAGGCAACCAAAGCAAGGGAAGATAAATGGGTACAATAGGAGAGTGTCATCGCATGGATTATCCATACTACCTATCACTAGGAGCCGCATCCATCTATGGTTATCTTGACTGCCTATCTCAAGGCATCGCTTGATAGGGTGACTCATGCAGAACCACTTACCTTCGTGAAGATAAGGCAGTGACCTTACCAACCAGGTCTTCTCATCCCATCCGTAGCCTTTGAGAGCACTAACAACATGGGTGAGGCACATAATTAATCTTGTTTAGTTTTCAACTACCCAAGCCCACTAGTACTTTAATTATATTTTCACTTGTTTAGGAAAATATTCTATGGGTTATTCTGACAACCCCTTTGTGCATTGTCCCCCATGAAGATTGACTCTCCTTACGACTACCCAAAACTAAAATCAAGCAAGGGGTGTACCTCATCTCACATAAAATTAAGGTGTACATACACACAATGTACGAGGCATGAACCATCTCGTGAATACATATCATAACACTAAACCAAGAACCAAGGAGGTACCACCACACACATAAATTACAAATTCAATAGATAGAATACAACAACAAAGTGCCCAATGAACAAGTTTTCCCCTAGCCTCCGGAAGTACAAAAGAAACATTCCTCCCAAGAATGATGATAAAAACATGGGTTCCCGTAACTCACAAACAACTCAAAAATAAACCAATCCATCCTATAAATGGAACATCATTAACTCTTCTTATGAACATCCACAAAAAATCTAATTCTTCCAAATAAACACATGTTAAAAAAGATACATTAAAAATAATAATAATAATAAAGTACTGACAAAGTTTATCAACTTCATATATACTCCACCATAAATTCACTGATGCCACAAAATTATAAGGAACATTTAAAATAATCAACTACATTTAATTTATGTATCAATTATGCAAACATTAAAATCATTAACGAAGCTATATAACTTACTTTAAGTCTACTCATATCACTCAAGTTTACAAAACTACAATATAAATCTCTAGAGCTTACTCTTTCACACAATACTTAATTATTGTCTATGATATCAATCATTCTAATTTTACATTTCCATTATAAGAGGGTACAACAAATTAAACAATTAAAAGATTATCCAATGCAACCATTTAACTAAATCCCACAATTACCCAAAATACTAATAACTTCATATATTTCTTACCTATCTCTATGACACACCATACTTGTAACAATATATATATATATATATATGTGTGTGTGTGTGTGTGTGTGTGTGTGCGAAATTATGCATATATGCACATTTCAACTACTTATAATTACATAAATATAAATGTATCTATTTCTCATTTTCCTAAATGGAACTTCACAAAATACAATTACCAATAAATCATTTCCCCTAATCGCTCAATGAACATAATAACCTTTTTCAAACTAAACTTAAACCTATTTACCTTCTTGCCTTCTACACGTTGGGAGAAAAAACTTGAATACTAATGCCTAGAAATACCGTAATCGTTCTAGGCATTTACTAATCTTTCAGCTAGAATACTGAATGAATGGATATATATAAAACAATTCTAGTCACAGTTACTAACCAATGAATGCCATATAGAGTAGAAAAAAACCAACGTTGGAAAAGATATCACATCAATACTAAATACTAAACATCAAATGTGACCATCAACTGAAAGAACAATGCAAGAACATCAACAATCACATAGAGCATGACAACCAGAAATAAAGTGAGACATTGATTGCCATTTATAGAAAAGGGCGTCGAGTGTCGACTATGAGGTATAATCCATCAAACAATAAAAGAAATGTGGAATAAGTGTGAAACGTAGGCCACATAAAATACAGGCTAATACAAAGTATCAAATGTAGCAAAACTATAGTAAACAATACCAATTTCAGCACTATAAAGATACATAGTTTCCTATGCCAAACAGTAATGACATCATTTACCAAAATAGCCTATTGACGTCTCCAAGTAAAGTTTTAGCACGAGAGAGATAAAATAAAATCGCAACAGATATAATAAGAACAAAACCTTAGAAAGAATACATCAACTTCCAAACATAGGGCATTCATCGAATATCCACATGGTGCAACATGATAAACGAGTATCGAAGAAACGTGATAGCGATAGCAAAGATGCAAACTAAAAATGAATAATCCATCGTAACAAAAGAAAACAACCAAAAAACTCCCGAAGGGATTATAAGAAAACTAGAGGTGAGATTCAATGCTAAGGAGTACAAGGTAATGACTTCCTAGCCTAAAGGCATCCAATAAAAACAAAAAAAAATTGCACAAAATTTTCAAGCAGTGAACACATCAATCAAAACTATCAAGCATGCCAAAAGAATCCCACGATAAATTAGAACGAATGCATCCAAAGGAAAAATATCAAGGACCAACCTAGATCCTTCTTCTGGAAAGAAATGGAGACGGCTTGTAGAGCTGAGTGATCCCAATCCAGCTTCGTGCTTCCACAAATTTCCCCAAAACCCCCAACTACTAGATCCAAAACTATTATATTTTTTTTTTGACAGAGTAATATTTCACACAAAAAAAGATGTTGCAGAGATAATAAAATCTGATATATAATCTTTTAACAAAAAAAAACCAGAATCGGAATGTTGCCCTTGACTTCCCTTTTTAACTGCACATGAAATTAAGCTTCATAATTTTTATTTCCTTTTTCCAAACTTTTGAATTAGGCAATTGTCACGTAAATTTCCACTCTTGAATAATTCCTTAGCAGTAAATAAATAAAGAAAAATATCAAATACTAAATTAGAAATTATCCATAAGGAAAATTAAAATATTATTTTATTACCAAATGAAATATTTAATATGAAATCAAATACTTGTTGTCTTTACAAGTCACATTAATAATAACATTTAATGCTTAATTAAACATTTTATTAATATTTTTAATCAATTTACATATATTTAAAATAAAATATTCTTTCATAATTAATTTAAAATACATAATATTAATAAAGCAACTAACGTCCTATTAAAATATTAATAACATTAATGATTTGCAATTGTTGAATCATAATATCTTAGTCAATTAATTTTACTTAATTTAATTAATGATATTCTCATCAATTAAATTTCAATTATTTAAACTAACATACACATAAAATATAGTTTAAACTAAACAACAATTTAACGACATCATAGCAACTATATCCAAATCATTAAAACAACATTAATTGAACAATAGAATTAAACAACTCGAAACCAAAATGATACCCACAAGAACGAGGTACAAACAAATGGCATCGTCAAACAACAAAAAAACAACAAACATGAATAGGGATAATCTCTTGTCAACTCCCTAACCACATCATAACCATTGGGTATGTAGGGAACACTCAGACCAGAAAATGCAGGTGGAATTGGTGCCCGGTACCTGCAGTCCTGCATAAAACCAAATGTCAAAATAATATATATATTCATTGTCAAACACACCATGAGAGAGAATTTTAGTGTAGTAGGGTGCTCATGGATGAGAAATTCAACACCGTCTCTCTCACCTGAACCACAACAATAACCATATTTTAAACAACATCAACCTTAAACAATATGTAAACAATTGCATAAGAATAATGATCAAACACGTGTCCACATATCATAAACAATAGTAGTAATATGATGAACAACCAAGTCCAACAAGTAGAGTTGTCCACCAACCAAACAAAATAGAAAAAAATTCACAAATGAAAGTCTCAAGTATGCATCAAACATAGACAGTATCCAATAGTATCAACCACACACATAAAAGTATCATAAAAGTAACAATAACACAAGAGGCACTACATATGTGAATAAAACAAATACATATTACAAGTGTTTCATGGTATATTCATGTAGATATAACTCATTACTTTATGGTTGATGTACTAAGTAGGGACTTTCAAAATTAAACAACTTATAAATAAACCTTTATTTGAAATTACTTTAACAACAAGCAGTTGCAACAACATTATATATTTTCAAATTTATTTCCTTACAACCATAAAATGAAAAAAATATTTTCATAAATACAAAAGAAAGAATCAATCATTTGTTCAATATTTCACTTTTTTCTTTATTTAATTTTTAACAAAATCAACATCTACATTTACAATATTCAAATAATCTCCTTCAAATGAGCTTAAGGTGTCCATATTTTTCAACACATCTCCAAGTAAGGATGTGATATTACATAAAGAGTATCATGCAAGCGAATGATAACTTGATCTATTCTAGATTTATTTTCTTTATTGTAACACAATATAAATCTCATTCTTTAAGCTTCCAATATTACTAAAATACAATCAAATTAAGAAAATTAAAAAATAATTTACTCTAATTAACTCATATTCTTAATGAAATTCTTGCAAAGCTAACTAGAAATCCATAAAAATTTAAATAAAACTCAAATTGATCAAATAAACCAAATTAAACCTAATTAAACCAAGAAAACCTTATCCCATTGGGGGATTAGTGCCGATTTGATGTGAAATGGTCAACTCTTTCCTAACCTTATTGATAAATTTTGTTAATGAAGGGATAAAAATGGATGAGAGCGATTGGCATGGATTAATGGTCAAATGAATGATCAAGATTGAAGGATTACATGGATTGATAAAATTAATCAAGGGTTGCAATTGATCTCAACAAACACAAATCATAAAAATTAAGAGGAATGTGCAAGATATTTCCATGTTGGAGGGAAATGTTCACATTTGAATTGGGAAGAATATTCCTTTGAGGAGTGGGAAATTAGTAAAATTAAATAATTAAAACATTATTCAATTGTGCAAGGTGGAGGAATTTAAGAATTTAATTAAATAATGAGATTATTTAATCAAAAAGGGGAATTAATGATATTTAATTAAACAATTAAGATTATTTAATCAAATGAGAGGAATTAAAGGATTTAATTAAATAATTCACATTATTTAATCAAATAAGATTAAAATTAGCATCAAAGGGGTGAATTAACCTAATAATGTTTATTATCTGATTAATAGAAGAAAATGATGAATTTAATTAAACAACTAGGATTATTTAATTAAATCAATGAAAGTGGATGAATAAGGAAAAAAATGATGTTAGTAAATCGAATCAAATACATGATATTGATCAGGACAATTTTAAGTGTCTAGATTTTCTCCCTCTTTGAAGCAAGGTACCTACTACATTGGTTTAAATAACTGATGCTTCTTAGTGTATTGTAGTAAAAATTATCCCTTTTTCAAACTTGGAGATAATTATTAATAAAATGATCTTAATGATGCCTTAATTTAGTGATGCAATATGTTTTACATATTCACATTAAGTATAGAGACATTTTAAATAAAATGGACTTAATTGTGCCTTATTTTTTGTGTTGTAAGGTGTACCTTTCCACTTTTAGACTAATCTAGGGCTTCATTAATTAATTGAGGTTAATTTTCCTTAATTGATCCCTTTAATTCCAATCCAATCCTAATTAAATGTGAATTCTAAGGGATAAAATCTAACATTCATAAATACCATTACACAACACTTAACTTTGGAAGATGTGTGTCCTATGTAAGTGACCTAAGACCCATTCAACATAAGGTTAATGGGTCCTCACTTTGACCTAGGACCCTAATTTAAACTATGTTTAACACCGAGCAATGTGTGTCCTACATAAGTCACCTAGGACCCATTCGCTATAGGGTGAATGGGTCCAAACTTAGACCTAGGTACCCCCTTTAAAAATTGTTTCTAGCAGTATGTTAATGGTTTCAAATTTACAATTCAATATCGGCTTGTGATATTTTAATTTTGGGAATTAATGTTAAGATATGTATAAATAAGAGTTAATTTCACTAAGTTAATCCTAGAATTTTTATGTGACTTCATGAGAGAAAGTGAGAGAATTATTAGAACATTATCAAGAGCATTTTCAAGGTATTCAAGGTCATATTATTGAAGATTATTGGGGCAAGAAATATTCCTATCACAATTCCAAAGATTTATTGCACAATGCACGTTGTTTGTGCTAATATGGTGATGTAGTGTTCAAGATCTAACAAACAACATTTTTCTCTCTTTGATCTATGATTGCAGATTTTAGGTTGAAGATCCTTTGAAGAGAGAAATTGAAGAAAGTTGCAAGAAAAGCTATCATATCATGTAAAGTATTCAACAAAATTTATTTTTGAATGTCTAATAGTGAACATCTAGAATTCGGAAGTGCAAACATATCAAAAGAGAACCGAGAACTCTTTTTTTAGGAACCTTACCTAGGACCCATTTTCCATAGGGAAAATAAGTCCTTAATGAGCTTCAAAAGGTGACTTTTGGTGAAAGGTACACATTTTTTTCCCCTTTTGAGATCTACCTTTTGATCATTTTTTTTAATCATATTTGACTATTGTTCTTCATTTGTATTTTATATCTTGCATTTTTGAGTTTGATAGTTTTTATATTTCTCCCACAAATGCAATTTAGCTCATATCCCCATCCTAACAAAAATAGGGAAATCTAAAGATTCAGACTTTGACTTGATTCACCTAAGGGTTGACAGTCATTGCATTGTGTGGATCTCATTTTCTTAAATGAAAATAGAAGAATAGGACCACCTTTCCCTCTTTGGATTCATTTTTCAATTTTGAGAAATTCCCCTATCTTATTTTTCTATGTTTAATTTTGGTGAACCCGACCTTATACAACAACATTCTAAAAATTGGAGTCCTTTTTAACTCTAGATCTATATTTTTCAATATATTGCATTAGGTTTTCATTAGATGCATTACATTTAAGGCTATTTAAATCTTGCACTAGTTTGCATTAGGGGTTTAAATTTGCATGTTTGTATTGTTTAAATCTAAAAAATTCAAAATTTTGCATGCATATTACATTAATTTTGCATAGTGTTTCCATATTAGTGTACTTTTCATCATTCATATTTAAAAATTGGATCAAAATTGTATTCCAAAAATTGCCATATAGTTCATCATTTTTCATTAGTTTTACTTGAATTTACACATCAAATTCTAGAAAATTTTGTTACATAAATACCAGTCTAAAACCTAGAATAGAGAACACATCTAATCACTTAGAAATTTCATTCTTCAATTTTAAAGAACCTTGTACTAGGACCCATTCACCCCTAGGTGAATGAGCCCTTGGAGGCCTATACAAGCCAACTTTTTTGAGATTTTTTTTGGTTTTTTGTACTTCTCAGGCTTGCTAGTAACCTATAGTATTAGTTTGGAAAGTTTAAAAAAAAAAAAATTTATGCATAGATGGATGTTTAGATGTAGATCTACATCTAAACATCCATTTTGTGTAGTCATTTTTAAATTATTCCAAAATCATTTCAGTAGAAAAAGATCATTAGATCTGTTAGACAATTGTTTACATCTTGAAGCATTGTATAAGTTGGATAGATTACTTTTCACAATGTTAGTATCTTTCTTTTCCAATTTTGCAAAGAAAAAATGCATTAGCAAGAACATTAGTCATGAGAATATCTTACTGAAAGAGTTTGAGCTTGTTGACATATTCCATGATAATCATAGTTATTCATACCCTAATTCGTCTCCCATTTGTTAGAATTTTTTAGTGAAAGAGGATATAAGCATAAAAAATAATAATAATCATAGTTTCTCTTCTCCTAATACGTCTCCTATTTTTTAATAATATATATATATATTTTAGAAGATCAAACCAATGAGAGTTATGAGATTCCTATTTGTCTCTCTTCCCCTAGGAAAAACATTATTGAACAAGAGAATGCCATAATTTATAAGCAATAAAATCAAACCACTGATAACTCTCTTACTTGTGATGAAGTCATTTTAGAAGAACCAACCTTTGAGTGTCATGAACATCTAGTTTTTTCCTCTCCTAAAAAATATCCTACTAGGTAGGATATTATGGTGGAAGAAAATGACAACCTTGACACATGTCTTTCAAACAATAGTAATTTTCATTCCTTAGATGAATTTGATGAAGTGACATTAGATATCCCTTGATGTGATATTTGAAGCCTAGACTTATCATTTATTCACCCTGACAAAAACCATGCGTTCAAAATGAATCTGTGCTTATCCTAGAACCACCTACAAGGCAACTTGATAATGATAATGTTTCGTAGCAACCAAGTTACAATAACATTGCTTATACATATAACACTAGGAAAAATATACAAATAAGAAAAAAATCTCCAACATCCCTCCCATTACCTCAACCTATCTTACCTACTACTTGTCATTTTCCTTTACAAAGTTGAAAGGAGTATGATCTTATTGAACAACTTAAAAATAATCCTGCTAAGATATCCTTATGGGACCTTATTCAAGCCTCACCTAGTTATCATAACATGCTTCAAAGTTTTTTAAAACAAATTCCTAACCCTCCTAATGTGCAACCAAATGATGTGGCAACCCAAATTCAATCTAAAACTCTAGTCAAATTAGACATTAGTTTCCATCAAGATGATTTAACTTCATTAGAAGAAAAAAAAATGAAGCTTTCATGATAACATCTCTACATAATCAAATTATGGTAAGGAGAACCCTTTTTGATAATGGCTCAACCATTAATGTATGTAGCATAAACCTTTTGGGCAAGACCAAAGTAGAAAAAAGCCAAAGACAACCAGTTTTTTTTATCTATTCATGGTTTTGATAACATAAGAAAACAACTGTTGAACAAGACAACTTAGAGGGGGGCTGAATCAGTTGTAGAAAATTTAAACTTTTAAAACATTCACTAGAACTTAGATCAATCAAAAATTCTTAACTCTGCTAGAATGATAAACATTAAGTGCAAGTACAACAACTAAAAACCATCACACAAACATAGTAACACCAAATTTACATGAAAAACCTAATAAGGGAAAAACCACGGTGAGGATTAACTCATAGTATAAAGAATTTCAAATATGATTACAAAGGCTCACTACCTAAGAAAAAGGCTCATTGCCAAAACAAGGACTCACTATCTAGATTAGGACTCACTGTCCAATAGGGTTAACCATTTAGAGGGCTCATTGCCATAGAGGTACAAAGAAGATAGAAGAGATATGTTACAAAGAGAAGACAATCTCAATGCAATAGAGATTTCCACCAAAATTTACTCAACCATTTGTAGACATGCATGAATGATAGAGTACACCTTCAACTCACTACATCTAAATAACTCAACATTTAGACTTCACGTGGATCTGCCACACTCACATCAAAAAAATACATTGATTCATATCTATTTCACATCTATATTCTCTATTTCTTTGCACTTGTCTTTTTATACCATATTTAACCACTAAGTCATCTTTTATTTATACCATCTTCAACTTTGAAACATATCCAAAGTTGGCCATCCATCATTCAATTCAAATTAGGTTAACACAAAAACATCCTAGGGTGGAAGTAGAATGATGAAAAACAAAACAAACGCTTGATGAGGACCCAAGTAGGTCGCAACACTCTTCATCAACTTTGAAAGTAGTGTTCTACACAAGGTCAACCAAACCAATGTAAATCACATAGAAAAATTAAGAAAACACAACCCTTAGCATGATCAAATCCTTCCAAATACAAAATTTATCTTCAACATGATCATAACAACTTAACTCTAGAACTAAAAGTCATAAGAATTAACCAAAAGGAAATCTAGACCAACAATATTTTTCTTGGACCTTATCCAAAAGTATAGAAAACCATAGTTCATAATCGGTGAACATAACTTGCATTGTACAATGAATCAAAAGCCAAAAATCTAGATATATGAGCTTCCGAAACCCATGATCAGCACATATGAACCACACAAACATAGAAGAAAATCCTAGAGAAAAACCTAGAGCAACCAATAAACACCTACAACCTTTCTTCATTACAATTTTCTCAATATCTTCGATATATACAACAATTAACTTGCAACCATGAAATAAATGACAACAACAACCAGTTGATAACCAGTTGACCAATTGACATCAATGACAACACCTTCATTCTTGAAACAAAAATCACTTGGTGTGATTACATTGTCCAGTAAATTTGGAAAGGTTACATTACAAAATCCTATCCATGTTAAATGCCTCACGATCTTTCATATAATATATTTTTAGGAAGGCCATGTTCTACCCTTCATCATAAAATGAAGTATGTCTACAAAAACAAATTATATACAATCAAAGCTTACCCTTACCAAATAACTTGTTTGAAAATTGATAAAGTCAAGGAAAATCCTTTTAAAACACTGACACTAACTATACAAGTGGAACTTGAGCAAGAGAAAGAAAAATTAAAAAATATTGAAGAATTCACAAAGTTATTGGAAGATGATTGGGGTTCCTTATATTTCACACCTACATTGATGGGGAAATACAATATCATAACAAAATATTTTGACAAGGGAAAAGAAAAAGTGGTAATTTCAACACAAAGTTTGAAAGAATCCACCTCAACCACTTTAGAAGAAGAAGAAAATTACACAACAAAATTTTATGAAGTTTATTATGAAAAACAATCAAATCTAAAATAAATGAAAAATATTTATGGAAGAGGTTATGAACTTATGAAACAACATGTTTATAGTGGAAAAGGATGTGGTGCTAGAGAACAAGGTATATGTGTCCCTATAGTGCCTAACACACAAGAAAAAACTAGTGGTCTCGGTTATTGTCCTTTGAAAGAAATGAAAGCCTCAAAAAAACCTTCAATCAATGTTAACACTCTAAAAAAATTATTCCAAGACAACTTTACCTTTGGTGCATCTTGAATTGATAGATACTACATGTGGGAATATCTCATTAGATATGCATCAATTTTATACTTTTTCTACTCATCATAATCAATAACAATAGTTGCTACTCCTTGCCATGTAATAATTTTAGGATCATAGCATACTCACTATTGCATGTTTTACATTCATTGAAAGTAATTTACTTTTTTGAAGGAGCGACATATCATCATTCATCTACTCTCATCTTCATCCTACACTTAGTGGGGACAAGGGGTTAGACAACCTTGTCCTAGTTTTGGCACTTGAAATTGTCCCTTTGGCTAGTTGTCCACCTTTCATAAATATTGAACAATATTGGGATAAAAATTACCTACTATTGGTTGATTTACATGTTCCTTACTAGTATTTTGCTTTATTTTATTTTTCATGTTTCTTTATGTGAGTACATGTGCATAATGTGATCCCCCATTCTATTTTGTTTGATGCATCTCTCTATTTTTATGCATTCCTCTATTTGTATCTACATTCTTCTATATGTCATAAACATTTATCTTTTCATTTATCTTGTGTTTTTCATTTTGGGGATGACACAAGGCATCAAGAAATTTAGGTCTCTTCCATGTTGAACCAAAAGGATTTTTCCTTGTTTTCACTCTCTTCGTGTCATTCTTCTAGTACTATGATCATTTGGGGAATGATGGCATTTTTGAGCTCTATAAGCACATCATAGCAAAGATATACTAACCCTGAATCCATAGATCCCTTATGTATTTTCTAGGGCAACCCCTCCTCCCTTTTTCATGATGTAGCTTCATTGTAGAAATATATGACCTGGCATAGGGATTTTTGTGTAAGCTCTCATGTCTTAGGATTGAACATTAGCTACTTTAAATAAATTTCTCACAAAAATGGTTTTAGCAACTAATTTAAAGTGGGGGAATACATCAATAATATCTTTGACATTTCTCATGTTTCATGGTGTGATTTTATTTATTTTTGTGATGTGTCCTTTTCTTGGTGGTGTCATTGGGTTTGATGTCCTCCAAGACTATGATATTTCTTAGTGTATGACTTTACTCTTAGTGGTGATGTGACACACTACATTCTCTAAGTTGTGAATCTTTTACTCTTGACTTGTCCTCTCTTGGATACATTAGGCATGATGTTACCTAAGAATAATACCTTACATTAACTAAGAAAAAAATATTTGAAAAAAAAAATTACTAGCATTATTGTTCATAAGTATTAGCATAATGCAACTTGTTAACCTTATGAATCTTGAACTCTAAATTCAAGGCCACCAAGCATAACACACCTTGCTTTCTTGTGGAGCCTTTCCTTGTTCATAGAATTTTAGCATAATGCAACTTGTTAAATCCTATGAATCTTGAAACCCCTAAATTCAAGGCCACCTAGCATAACACACCTTGCTTTCCTATCGAGTCTTTCCCTATTCATAGGAGCTTCGCATAACACAACTTGTTAAGCCCTATGTAGCACGAAACCTAGAATTGTGGTTCCTTCAAGCTGTCAGGAGGTTAGCTTTGATATGGTATGGGAGCCTAATATGATTGTCTCATTTTCAACCCTTTTGGGATACTCACCTAGTGGATAGCTTGAGGTTCCACTACACCGAAGTGAGCACATGACAAAAAAAAACCGAAGGCTTAGATGTGTTTCACATTGATCTTATAGTCTAGGCTTGACTGTCTTGGTCTTTAATATTGTATGATTGTGTATCTTTGTTATTATTGCATACATAAGTGTTAGTTTGATAGGGGGTTATACTCTCACTAAAGTGGGGGAAAAATATAGTGTAAGGAAAAGCATCCCTTTTTCACACTTAATTTGGAAATACTTATTAATAAAATGAGCTTAATGATGCCTTAATTTAGTGTTGCAATAAGTTTTACATATTCTTGTTAAGTTTTGGGCCCTTTTAAATAAAATGGACTTAATTGTACCTTTCTTTTTGTGTTGTAAGGAGTACCTTTACACTTTCACACTAATCTAGGGATTCATTAAATAATTAAGATTAATTTTCCTTAATTGGACCCTTTAATTCAAATCCAAGCCTAATTAAATACAAATTCTAAGGGATAAAACCCTCACTTAGACCTAGGACCCCCCTTTAAAATATGGTTTTGGTGGTATTTTAATGATTTCAAATCTGCAATTCAATGTTAGCTTTTGATATTTGAATTTCAAGAATTAATGTTAAGATATGTATAAATACGAGGTCATTTCACTAAGTTCATCCTATAATTTTTATGTGACTTCATGAGATCAAGATAGAGCATTATTAGAACATTATCAAGAGCATTTTCAAGATATTCAAGGGAAAATTATTGAAGATTATTACAACAATCAAGATTCCTATCATCATGTCAAATATTTATTGCACCATGCATGTTGTTTGAGCTAATATGTTTATGTAGTACTCAATATCTATTCAATTATTTAAGGATATTGTTTCAAGGCAAGTTTCATTATCAAGATCCTTGTCCATTGAAACCAATTCATGCAAGTTTGCAAATCTATAATCGAAGGTTCAAATAAGGTTTGGTGAGCTGTTACACATTGTTGTTCATTCATATTGTGTTTCAAGGTTTAATTACCAAAATGAGGTTGGACCAAGGAAATCTCCCATTCACCTAAAAAACAACATTTTTCTCTCTATGATGTGTGATTGCAGATTTTAGGTTGAAGATCCTTTGAAGAGAAAAAATGTAAAGAAAGTTGCAAAGTTGTCAAATTTAAAAAAAAAAATTTGTCATATCATTGAAATTATTCAATATAATTTATTTCCAGCTGTCCAATAGTGAACATATAGAATTTGGAAGCTCAAACATAGTAGAAGAGAACCCAGAAAGCATTTTTTAGGAACCCTAGCTAGGACCCATTCACCATAGGGAAAATGAGTCCTCAGTGAGCTTAAAAAGGTGGCTATTGGTGAAAGGTACATAAATTTTTCCCCTTTCTACATATTCCTTTTGATTATTGTTTCTTCTAGATTTGATTACTGTTCTTCATTTGTGTTTCATAACTTGCATTTTGGAGTTTGTTTGATAGTTTTTATCTTTCTGCCAAAAGTGAAATTTAGCTCATATCCCCATCCTAACATAAAAAGGGAAGTATGAAGATTCACACTTTTACTTGATTCACCTAAGGATTGACAGTCATTTCATTTTGTGAATCTCATTGCCTTGAATGAAAATAGAAGAATAGGACCCCTTTTCCCTATATGGATTTATTTTTCAATTTTGGGAAATTCCCCTATCATATTTTTCTATGTTTCACTTAGATCAACATTTTTGATCAAATAAAAAATTAAAAATTCATGATTTTTATGAATTCCCTAATTTACCTCAACATAAGGAATAAATGTTGGTATACTACCCCCTCAAGAGATTGAGTAGAAATTTCAATTTTCAAGTTGGGATCATGAAAAGGATATCAGATCATTTTAGTTGCAAAGAGGAAAACAAATCTTAGAAAGCTTAGATGTTTGTTGTAGATGGATTTATTGATGTATAAACAATCATCAACTATGGGTAACCTTGAGAATATTTTCAAAGATACTGCACCTATTCGATACTTGGATAGAAATGTTAGTAAAGATAGAATAATAAGAGAGAATGAGAATGAGATAGAAGTAAAAGAATGAGCTAGATATTGATTAATGATTGTTTTGAGATTGAATTAGAAGTCCAAAATCCTATGATTATTTAAAACTTTATTGGATATGGTGATGAAAATATGATACTAACTTGTTGTGGGGTTAGCAGAAAAGTCATCATTTCCTTCCTTATTTTTGATATAGTAAATAGATATGATGCATCAAGGTATTGAAAACCCACAAGGAGTATCTAATGTGATGGACTTGTTGGATGTTCTGGTTGTGTTGATGATATGTGGTTGTCATTCATGTCAACACTATTAGCATTGATGATTCTGAAGGTTGTATATGTCGAGGATATTGAGAAAATTAGAATAAATATGTTTCAAGTAGTCTATGAAGCTGATAAGATCAAAATGGTGGAAATTTGTGTACATTGATATTTAAAGGTCTTGCATTAAAGGGTTTCTTGTTGAGCCTGTCTAGTATGTTGTCTAAAATTTTCAGTGGTATGCATCAAGATTGAAACGAGTTATGAATTTTTGAGTTCCTACAATTATTTTGTTACTATAGTAGGTGTTTCTAGAAGAAGAGAATGCAATTATGGTAAATTGAGCTATTGTGTATGCTACTGTGATGTTCGGTGATGTTTCTAGATCATGCTCTATCATTGTGGTACACCCGCGTTGCTTTGTGTACTTGTGATCAGAGATCTTCCTTTGTGTCTTCAAGGTTTTCATGTTCTTGGCCATAATGATGGTGGTAGCATGTTGTGGATCCTTATGGATTAATATTTCATTGTTTGGAGTGTTTGAGGATGTTTATCTAGGTCTTAATTATGATGTGACTGACTTAGGTTGGTGTGCATTGATATTTGTTCATGAATTGGGGCCAACAATTGTAATTTATTCTTTTACTTGTGGCTGACAGATTTGTTGATGAAAATACATGTAGAAAATATATAAGAGCAATTATTTCCTCATTTTCAAAGGAGAAGCAAGTGTGTGTGCATGGTGTGAATGTGAAATGTGTGAATAAATATCAGATCATTTGATTTCAGAGCATAGTGTGAAGAAGATTGAGCGAAGTGTGAAGAAGTGATTTTGTGCCTAACTAGAACTGTCATCAGGATTTTGTAGAAGCTAATTTCTTAGTTCAACCTCATTAGATGGATTTAATCTGATTGTTTTATGTAAGGAAGTGAGCCTTCCCTTTGAGCAGTGAGCTCTCGGTAGTGTGCATGAATGCATTTGCATTCCTTATTCCTTTTTCATTATACTTCTAACATAGTATAATCTTGTGGACTAACATTCATCATGGTTTTTCCCCTAATAGGGTTTCCACATATAAAAATCTTGTTGTTCATGTGTTTCTAATGTATTGTTGATTTATGCCTTCACTGTTAATTATCAGATCTAAGATTAAAGGTTGAATAAGTTTAAATTCTATAACAATTGATTCACCCAACCTCCTCTCAGTTGTCTATCCTTTCTTTAGGTACAAATACAAGAGGTAATATTTTTCACTTAAGTGTTGCTAGTGAAATTTTCTTAATTGCACAAGTTGATGTAAGTTAGTTATGGAATAGGAGGTTGTGTCATGTGAATTTTGATAATATTTTCAAAGTAAGCTCCACTCAAGTAGTCAAAGATCTACATAAGTTAGTGAAGCCTACTAACACTATATGCAAGGAATGTCAGATGGGAAAGTAGACAAGAAATTATTTTAGGAGACAACAACATCATTCAAATGGAGTACTAGATTTGGTTCATACTGATCTATGTGGTCCATCCAGGATCAAAAGTCTACAAGGAGAAAGGTACTTTATGTTGATTATTGATGATTAATCTAGGATGATATGGGTTGCTTTCTGGTGGGGAGTGCTATCTCTCAAGAGCACATTTTCTCTTCCTAAGACCTATTCTTTGGTCTTCCTAGGGTATTCTTTTCTACCCTGCTCAATGGTCTCTCCCTAGATCCCTATCTCCTTATAGAACTCACCACCAATTTCAAATGCTCGCCTTCACTCTCACATCACCATGAGCTCCCATTGGGTCAATTTTGCTACAAAGTTCCCACACCTTTCTTGGGAATTGGAATAGGTCTCCAGCTATTCCTTGAGTGATCTTACCCCACTCTGATCCTTCTTGCAAGATTCTTCCTTTATTTTTCCATCAAATTCTCTTAAACCTTGTTTTTAGGCCTTGTAGCCCTTTTCGACCAATTAGGCCTCCAAAAACTAGTATTATTGGAGTAACACTTAAAATTCCCTAACAAACCCCCAAAATCTTCATCGATTCTCACTATAGACCACCCAGGTTCTAGGATTTTCTAGGTTTTAGATCCCCTTGGCATTCGTACACAGGTTTTTCACCAAACTCCTATTTTCAAGGGTTTCTACGGCAAGTGTCACAATCTAGTTTCTTTAGTTTAATTGAGGGCTCTATTGGCCTCCTCTGCACACTTCCTTGCACACACATATCCAAGACACATGCCCCTACACCCCTACACCTTGAATTGGCACAAAATAATCCATTTAGCAAGTCCTCTTGTTGTTGTTTTGTCCAAGCTTCTAGCCAGAATGCCCTTGAACTCGCCTAGAGCTTGATGGTTGCATCAACTTCCCTACACAAAAAGACTCCTAAAGCAATATATACACTATGCACACAATCTTCAACTTGATTCCAAGTGGCTATGGTAGCTTTTCCACAAGAATTCAAGTGGGGATCATTATTTACAAAACTGTCCCTAAACCGGACAATGAAACCAAGAACCTAATAAAAATTCCAAAACCTTAACCAATTGAACTAAATGACTAAAATAATCCTACAAAAAGTAGGAACAGATCACAAATGAAAGTATCAAAGTATTAGTTCAGCCCTTTCAATCCATTAATTGACTGGATGAAGGCCCTGTCACAGAAATCAAACAAATTTGCTCTTTTCCAAGTCACAATCTCTTCTTTCCAAAACTCAATCCATACAATATCTTTCCCACATGCCATATTAGGGTTTTTCTAACCTTATATACCTTAGGCCCACATGTTAGGACCCTTAGGTTGGGCTTAGAACAACATTATTGCTATTTTCCAACTTTTAGGACAAATTTCCAAGACAACATTGTCAAGATTTTCCTAATCTCCTCTTTAAGGCTTTCCCAAACCTCAAGGCTCTAAAATAACCTAACTTCACACCTCAATTCAACCTTGGGACTTTATAACCTAGTCATTATTACCTTGGTGGTTGGATAGAACCACCTACAAGCCAAAATTTGCAAAGATCTCTCCAAAAGACCTTAAGGTGCTCCTGCACCATTCTCCCCCTGCAACAAAGAAGTTAAGGAACATGTGGCGTTAATAACTCCTCATTGATTCCATGATTCTTGAAATCACTCTCTACTATCCAAGTATCCTCTATCTCTAGTTGGTGTCTCCACTTCACTAGGTGCTCCATGTATGTCTTGTGCCTAGTCTTCTGCTTCAACCTTGAATCCAGAATCTTGTCAACTTGTAGTCTGATCTGATCAGGTACCTTGAGTCCTTCCACATCCTTACTCACCTTAGCACTATACTGTTCCTCATCCATTTTTGGTCCTTTATATTTCACCAAGTCCTTCACATTGAAGATAGGCGAAATGGATATCTATTTGGGTAACTCCACCTTGTATGCATTTGATCCATACTTAGCCAACACTTTACATGGCCCTATCCTTTTCATTTGCAGCTTACTTGGTATGCCTTTTTGTAGTCTTTCCTTGTTCAAGTATACCATCACCAAATCACCTATTTCAAATTGTATTTCTCTCTTCCCTTCATCTTTTTAGCCTTCAACTTTTGGTTAGCCTCCATTAATGTCTTCGTTACCATCTCATGAACCTCTCTCATTGACTCAGCAAAATCATCAGCATGTCCACTAATTCCTTCATAACCTTTTAGGTCTCTCAACTCAAGTACACCCCTTGGATGTAACCCATATACAATTTCAAATGGACTCTTACCAGTAGATCTATTTGTGCTATCATTATAGGAAATTTTTTCTTGTGAAATGACTTGTTCCCATCCTTGTCCATACTCCTTAGTTAGAAACCTCAACAAGTTACCACGTACCCTATTTATCACCTATGTTTGTCCATCCATTTGAGGATGATATGTTGAGCTATGAGACAAGTTGGTTCCTAACCTCCTCCAAAGAGTTTTCCAAAAATGTCTCATAAAATTCACATCTCTATCTACAACTATGCTCTTTGGCAACCCATGTATCCTTACTATCTCCTTGAAGAATAGGTGTGCAATCTGACTTGCATCATGTTTTGTTTTGCATGGGATGAAATGGCTCATCTTGCTGAATCCGTCCACTACCACAAACACACTGTCAAAACCAATTCGTGTCCTAGCTAGCCTACTATGAATTCCATGCTTATGCATTCCCATGGTCTATTTGGGATGGGTAATGGCTGATAAAGACCTGAATTTTTTGATGTTCCCTTTTCCTTTTGACACACTCCACATTGCTCCACATACCTTCTTACATCTCTTTGCATCTTAGGCCACCAATAGAACCTCTCCACTAAGTCTAGGGTCTTGTTCAATCCAATGTGTCCACTCAAACTACCATTATGATTCTCTTGGATAAGATTCTCCCTCATGGAACCTCTTCGAATACATAATTGTTTCCCTCTAAACAATAGACCATTCTCCAAAGTATAATCTACATATTCACTATGAAAATGGTTTTCAAAATTAGTACATACCTTGTAGATCATTGAGAAATCATAATCTCCTTCATATAGGTCTTTGAATCCTTCAACCCCTGTACTCTATAGCTGTATCTCTTGGATGGTAAGAAATATCCTACTAAGGGAATCCACAACCTTGTTGTTAACCCCTTTCTTGTGCTTGATAGTAAAGGTGTATGACTGCAAAAACTCCATCCACTTGATGTGCCTCAAACTGAGCTTCTCTTGAGTATTGATGTAGCTTAAGGCCTGATTGTCAGTGTATACCACAAATTATTTGGGCAATAGGTAGTGCCTCCAATTTTTAAGAGCTTGTACTAAAGCATACAACTCTAAGTCATAGAATGAGTACCTAGACTTTGCTTCATTTATCCTTTCACTAAAGAATGCCACTGGCCTGCCTTCTTGGCTTAGGATTGCACCCACTACTATATTCATTGCATCACATTCCACTATGAATGGTTTTTCAAAACTTGGTAAAACTAGGATTGGGTGGGTAGCTATCTCCCTCTTCAATCTTTCAAATACTTCATTGGCTTCTTTGGTCCACACAAACTTTGTTTTCAGTCCTCCTTTGATGGTGTCAAGGACCGGTGCACAAATTTCACTAAACCTTCTAACAAACTTCTTATAGAATTGTGCTAATCCATGGAAATTCTTAACTTCAGTCCCTATCTTGGGAGTAGGCCAACTGAGAATGGCTTCAACCTTGCTCTTGTCCATCTTCAAGTTCCCTTGAGATACTACAAATCCTAGGTAGACTAGCTCTTGCTTCATTAACTCACTCTCCCCAAGATTTATGGTGAGCTTCTTCTCTTGAATTTTCTTCAACACAAGTTCTAGGTGCTTCATATGTTCTTCTTTTGTTTTGCTAAAGATGAGGATATCATCTAAGTAGACTACCACAAAAATTCCTATAAAGTCCTTCAAGACCTCATTCATCACCCATATGGAATTACTAACCACTCATATGACCCCTCTATGGTTTTAAAAGCTGATTTCCATTCATCTCCCTCTTTCATCCTAATCTAATAGTAGCCACTTTTCAAATAAATCTTGGAGTAGTACTTACCACCCCCTAAATAGTCCATTAAGTCTTCTATCCTAGGAATAGGAAACCTATATCTAATGGTTATCCTATTTATTGCCCTAGAATCAATACACATTCTCCACTTATCTCCCTTCTTAGGTGCCAACACCACTAGAAGAACACATGGGCTTATGCTTTTCCTGATCAACCCTTGGTCCAAAAGTTCTTGAACTTGCCTTGCTATCTCCTTGTTTTGCTCCGGTGTCATCTTGTATGCAGCCTTGTTAGGAAATGTTGCTCCTGGTACAAAGTCTATTTGATGAATGATTTCCCTCTTAGGTGGTAGTGTAGCTGGTGTACCTTCACAAATGATATCCCTAAACTGATCCAATAGTTGCTTCACTTCTGTTATCATAGGTATCCAACTAGGTGACTCCTCCTCCTTTGGTTTCAACATGATTTCATAGACAACTCCTTCTTCCTCCTTCATCTCTCTTACGAATTCCTTTCCACTCATCAAAAGTACACTACATTATACCTTCTCCACTGTGCCTTCTTCTATCAAAGACTATATTTTTTAAGTCACTCTATCCTTCTTGAATGAGTACTTGTTCTCCTTGCCATGGTGTACTGCCTCCCTATCATATTGCCATGGTCTCCCAAGCAATAGATGGAATGCATCCATTGGTAACACATCACATAGTATCCTATCTTGATACTTCCCTATAGAAAACTCAACCCATACTTGTTCATTGACCAATATATTATGGCCCTTGTTCAACCAAGTAACCTTGTAAGGACACACATGGGGTATCTTGATGAGGTTCAAATTTTGTACTACCTCCTTTGATATGAAATTATCAGTAGATCCTAAGTCAATGATGACCTTGCAGACTTTACCTAGTATCTTGCACTTGACTCTAAAAGGAGCTCTCCTCTGTTTGTGTTCATCCTCGGTAGGTGCTTTGATCAAGATCCTTCTCAACATAAGATTCTCTCCTTTCTCTGAATCTAGACTCACCTCTGAATGTTTGGAACAATCCTCTTCTTGAACATAGGTAATCGTCCTCTCACCTTGTGAAGATGCTGGCTTGTTAGGACACCTATAAGCCAGATGACCCAACTATCTACAATTATAACACTTCATGGAAGCAAAATGAGAACTTCTCCCAAATCCTCTTGATCTACCTCTTCCATCATTGCTAGAGCCTCTACCTTTGTATCCCCCTCTACTATTTGTCTCATGGGATTTTTCACCCATCTTAGAATCTCTTTGGCTTCTATTCTCATTGCTCCTTCCACCAAAACCTCCTCTATGTCCACCTCTAGGGTCTCTACCTCTTCCTTTACCCCTGGTATTAGAATATTTTTTCTTTTTCAGTTTCTCGTCCACTTTAATAGGAATCTAATAGTAGCTATGGAGGGTAGTAAGTGTGAAGAGACTCAACTCCTCTTGTATGTTCCATCTAAGGCCGTGCAGGTACCTAGCAACCTTAATTCTTTCAATTTATTGCACTCTAGAGTCTAGACCTAAGGCTTAACTTTTGGAACTCTTTTGTGTAGGTAGCTACATCTAGTTATCTTTGTTTGATATTTTTCCTCTTCTTATGCAATTGGATGTCATAGTTGTCAGGTAGATAGTTTTCTTTTACTTTAGCCACCTTTGTTTTCCAATTTCCTATTGGATTCTTGCCTTCCTTCTCTCTTTCTTCTTGCAAGAACTTCCACCAAGTTAATGCTTTTCCTCTTAACCTTGATTTGGCTATCTTCACCTTTTGTGCCTCTATAATCCCATCACATTCAAAGTGATTCTCCATTCCCTCAATCCATTCTATAACTAACTCAGCATCCATTCTTCCTATGAAAACATGGATGCCTTCTAGTGCCTTGCCACTTATTGCCTTCAATGCTTTGAGGAAGGTTTCCTCTGCTAATGGAGGATCAGGTTCTGGCTCTATTTCTTCCTCAACATGGTCCTTACCCTTGTCTTTAACCCCTGCTAACTGCACTTCCATTTTGCCTGCAGTCTCTGCAACCTCTTCTAGTTTTTGCTTCATTTCTTCCACAACTTCTTCAAGTTGTCTATTCTTTTCTTGTTGCTCTATAAAATCTCTAGCTAACTCTGCATTAGTCACCATGGTGCTTTCTCCTATGGATTCACTACACTCTGAGATTCACTTCTCAATTCCCAAGCCTTTTTATGGCTCTGATGCCAATTTGGTGGGGAGTGCTATCTCTCAAGAGCACATTTTCTATTCCTAAGACCTATTCTTTGGTCTTCCTAGGGTATTCTTCTCTACCCTACTCAGTGGTCTCTCCCTAGACCCCCATCTCCTTATATAACTCACCACGAATTTCAAATGCTCGCCTTCACTCTCACATCACCATGAGCTCCCATGGGCTCAATTTTGCTACAAAGTTCCCAAACCTTTCTTGGGACTTGGAATAGGTCTCCAGCTATTCCTTGAGTGATCTTACCCCACTCTGATCCTTCTTGTAGGATTCTTCCTTCATTTTTCCATTGAATTCTCTTAAACCTTGTTTTTAGGCCTTGTAGCCCTTTTTGACCAATTAGGCCTCCAAAAACTAGTATTCTTGGAGTAACGCTTAAAATTCCCTAAAAAACCCCCAAAATCTTCATGGATTCTCACTATAGACCACCCAGGCTCTAGGATTTTCTAGGTTTTAGATCCCCTTGATATTCGTACATAGGTTTTCACCAAACCCCTATTTTCAAGGGTTTCTAGGGCAAGTGTCACAGTCTAATTTCTTTAGTTTAATTAAGGGCTCTATTGGCCTCCTCTGCACAAAATCAAATTCAAATTGTTCTGGTGAATCAAGAGAATCATGAAGAAGAATCTAGTGGAAGTGTAGAAGAATGAACAAAAGAACCAAAAGTCAGAGAGAATCCAAAACTTCCAAGGTATGTAAAGCTAAAACGCTCTAAGAATCATATTATAAGAGAAAAGAACAAAGGTGTGCACTAGAAGAAGAATTTGCAGAAGAATATTGTCTGATTTCAAAAATTGAGCCTAGTAATGTCAATGAAGCATGTAAAGATGAATATTGGGTGGAAGCAATGAAGGAAGAACTGAGGAAGATAGAGAAAAATGATACATGGACTCTTGTTCCTAGACCTCAAGATAAAAATGTGATTCGAACCAAATGGGTTTTTCAAAATAAGTTGAATGAGCAAGGTGAAGTAGTTAGAAATAAAGCAAGACTAGTATGTAAAGGATACTCATAGATGGAAGGTATTTATTTTGAAGAAACCTTTGCCCCTATTGCTAAAATTGAAGTTGTAGGATTATTTCTTGTTTATGCTACTTTCAAGAATTATAAAGTCTATCAAATGGATGTAAAGTCAACCTTCTTGAATGGTGAATTAGAAGAAGTTTATGCTGAGCAACTAGATGGATTTTAATTGACTGATGAAAAATACATGGTTTTCTGATTGAAGAAAGCACTATATGGACTCAAACAAGCCCCTAGAGCATGGTATGCTAGATTGGATAAATATTTGTTGAAGCTTGGATTCAATAAAGGTACTATTGATAGTATTTTGTATTTCAAGATGGATCAGGATAAAGAGTTGATCATTGAAGTCTTTGTTGATGGCATTATTTTTGAAGGTGATGATGACTTATGCATGAAGTTTGCCGATGAAATGAAAAGTGAATTTGAGATGTCAATGATAGGAGAGCTGAAATTATTTTTAGGATTGCAAATAACTCGGTTAGATGGTGGAATTTTCATATCTCAGTCCAAATATGTAAAAGAGTTACTGAAAAAGTTTGACATGGAAGACTCAAAACCAGTTGGTACACCCATGGTAACCAGATGCAAGTTAACACAAAATGATGGTTCTTCTAAGTCTAATCAAACAAGGTACAAATCAATGATTGGTCGATTGTTATATTTGATTCAGACCAGACCAAACATTATGAATGTTGTGTGCATGGTTGGTAGATATCAAGCTGATCCAAAGGAATCACATGTGATTGCAAGAACGAGAACTCTCAGATACTTGAAAGGAACAGTTGATTTTGGTCTTTGGTATCCTAAGGATTATGATCTTACATTGAATTCCTTTCAAGATGTAGATTGGGTAGAAGATATGGATGGCAGAAAAAGTACAAGTTGTGATGCATTCTTATTAGGGAAAAAGTTAGTGTCTTGGCTAAGTGAAAAGAAGAATTCCATTTCTTTATCTACTACTGAGGAAAAATATATTGCTACTGCAAACAATTGCACTCAAGTAATATGGATGAAATAGATGTTGAGAGATATCAGAATTGAGTATAATGAGCCTATTGCTATATTATGTGACAATTCAAATGCCATAAACATTTCCAAGAATCTGGTCTTACATTCAAAGACAAAACATATATCTATCAAGTATCACTTCTTGAGAGACAAAGTGTTAAAGAAGCCGGATTGGAATATGTGCCCACCAAGGAACAAATTGCAAATATCTTTACTAAAATCTTGCCTAAGGATACTTTTGAATATCTCAGAGGAAAGTTAGGGGTGATTTCCCCTCCTAATCTGAACTAAGCTACAAATCTTTGCATCAATTTGTGCACCTACAGTTAGATCTTGTTTTAGATTTATGGTGGCTACTACTCAAGGGGAGTAGTCAGATGATTCAAATGATATGTGGTTCAGAGCTTGTGTACCTTTTTCCATTGATGTCAAAAGGGGAGAATATTAATGTGAAAAAAATTGTAGAAGAAAGGGGGAGAAGTGCAATAAGTACTAAGAAGGAGAAGATGGAAGAGAAATGTAAGGAGGAGAAGAATAGTTTGTGAAGAGTTGGTTGTGCTGATGGTATTTTTCACATCATGTGTTTCCATCAATTCCAAAGGTGGATATTGTTGGATGTTGTGGTTGTGTTACTAATATTTGGTTGTCATTAATTTCAACACTATTAGCATTGATGATTCTAAAGGTTGCATATGATGAGGATATTGAGAAAATTAGAATAAATATGTTTTAGGAAGTTTGTGAAGTTGAGAAGATCAAAATGGTAGAAATTTGTGTACATTGATATTTAGAGGTCACACATTAAAGGTTTTCTTGTTGAGCCTCTCTTGTATGTTATCTAGATTTTTTAGGGTACACATCAAGATTGAAATGAGTTATGAATTTTTGAGTTCCTATAGTTATTTTTTTTATTGTAGCAAGTATTTTTGGAAGAAGAGAATGCAATTCTAGTAAATTGAGCTATTATGTATGCTATTGTGATGTTCAATGGTGTTTCTAGATTGCTATCTATCATTATGGTATGTCTGCATTGATCGGTGTGCTTGTCATCAAATATTTTCCTTTGTGTGTTCAAGGTTTTCATGTTCTTGGCTAACATGATGGTGGTAGTGTGTTGTGGATCCTTATGGATTAATCTTTCATTATTTGGCATGTTTGAGGATGTTTTTTTAGGTCTTAATTATGATGTGACTGACCTAGGTTGGTGTGTATTGATATTTGTTCATGAATTGGGGCCGACAGTTGTAATTTATTCTTTTACTTGTGGCCGATAGAGTTGATGATGAAAATTTATGTAACGGATATATAAGAGTGATTGTTTCCTAATTTTGAAAGGATAAGAAAGTGTGTGTGTGTGGTGTGAATGTGAAATGTGTGAATACAGATCAAATAATTTGATTTTAGAGCATAGTGTGAAGAAGATTGAGCGAAGTGTGAAGAAGTTCTTTTTTTCCTAACCAAAATTGTCATCAGGCTTTTGTGGAAGCTAATTTCTTAGTTCAACATCATCAGATGGATTTAATCTAATTGTTTTATGTAAGGTAGTGAGCCTTCCCTTTGAGTAGTGAGCTCTAGGCAGTGTGCCTGAATGAATGTGCATTCCTTTTTCCTTTTTCATTATACTTCTAATAGGGTATAATCTTGTGGACTAACATCCACCGTGGTTTTTCCCCTAACAAGGTTTACATGTATACAAATCTTGGTGTTCATGTGTTTCTGATGTATTGTTGATTTATGCCTTCACTATTAATTATCAGATCTTAGATTAAAGGTTGAATAAGTTTAAATTATATAACTGGTTTACTCCCCCTCTTAGTTGTATATCCTTGTTTGCCAATAGGAATTTGACTTTGCAAATAGATAGGAGTATCCTTGTTCATACCTAACATACAAAAACCTTGTTTGAAAATGTAGAAAAATAAGGAATCGAAGTAAGAAGATAAATACACAAAAGGTATGAGGAACGTGATATGTCCTAGGAATTATATTACCTAAGACTATCCATGTATACACAAATTAAATTTTTTTTAAGTTCATATTACAAGAACATCCAAAATGTAAGGTCCGGAAATCTTACTTACTAATTATATCCTTTAATTTCCAAAATAATTTAATAGAATCAAATAATTATAAAAAGGGGGAAAAAAGGAGGAATAATTAAATTACTTCATTATTATTTCAAAAGTAATTTAATTCATTATTGAGTTAATATGTATATCAACACAAGGCCATGCCTCTACATAATCCATCCATGAAGGCTTACACAAAGATACACAATACACATAAATTAAAATACTATAATGAAAATTAAGGAAACAACAAGATCATCAATGCATCCACAAAATAACTATAACACAAAGAATTTCATGAGTAGAAAACCCTCATAGGGATGAAAAATCACTCGTAAAAATGCCCCATTGGCTTAATGAAATGTCTCATTGGTTACAAGATGCCTCACTAGAAATGATCAAGTTGTCCCACTAACAAGACCATTCATTACATATTTCAGGATATCATGAATATCACACATAACAAAGAGCATAAGAAATTTCTTTTATAAATCACATAAGTTAACAAGCAATATTTTCAAGTTTCACCAATGCTTCATCCTTGCATATGAAATTACTGTAATGCCAACACTATCATGAATTTCTCCCAAGTATTTGCAAATAAGACCATTCTACCTCCAATGACCTCTCAAATATCACACAAGTATGTTGAAAGCCATAAGCCAATCACATAAAGATTCATGAATTTAATCCTAAGCCTACTAGAATGCACACATGTCTATGCAATTATAACAAGAATGCTTACTTCTAAACTCATTGATTCATAGAGGTTTCAACAATAATACTATAAAAGAGTTAAGAAGGTATAGCTCATGTATGTATGAGAATACATATATAAGCTAATGAATATATATGAGTATACATTCTTATAAATATATTTATAAATGTATCTACTTACAAAAAAAAAAATTTGATCTAGAATTATATAAAAACAATGAGCGAAATGAACTACAATCATATATAGTATGTGATATGCATGTATCACAATGAATATTATTCATAGCACCTATTCTTTGATTATCTTGAAATTGAATGCCAACATAAAAGAACACATAAAACAAGTAAATCAAGTTTACATTCGCCGAATTTAAAGCTTGCTAAGTACTCATTGATCCCATCTATTAACTCAAAAGCTATGGATTTAGAATCAAATGCCATAAATATATACAAAATCAGTTGTCATATATAGCACATGAGCTGAATACTTAACAATTCCTAGTTTCCATCACACTCCAAAAAAAGGCCATTCATTAAATTTGTACCTCAACTAAAATTGTAATCTTCTAATTCAATAATCAATGCAGAAAAAGGGTACGTTGTAATTAGCAACAATGTAATCAGTATTGATCACAACATATATTTTATTCTTCAAATGAAATGAGATATATACGTATCACAAGGATTTTCCTTACGAAATTAAACACAATGCAAGATTTACAAACTCTATTCATAATAAATATTTAGTGGATGCAAAAGATGGAGTGACTAAATATAACTAATATATAAAGAATTCAATGATAGGACTAAAGTGAAATGCATGCATTTAATATGCAATTACTGCATAGAACATCAAACACCCAAAGCAACCTATGAACAATGATCTACTTGGCACAAAAAAATTAACATGTCAATCTACATGATACACACAACACATGACTCTATGGAGTACAATGGATTATATACTCAACATAAATCACATACCCAAGATATTGAGACACAAGATATCGATGGTTTTAAATAGGTTAGTAGTTTGGTTTCGAATCATTCTAAAGAATCGCCTATTAACATTAATTAAAACTCTCAACAATATAAAGCACTTATCACAATTAGCGCCAAATATCAACTAACACACCCTGGCGACTAAGGAAAAGAGGTAACTTACTATCATCTACAACTTGCAAAGCCTACATATCTTGTAATCACCAAAATCTAGAGAACTTGTCTGTGGGTTAAAAATAATGTAATGGCGGTGTTGAGTGACTTATGTAACTTCATATGGAACCATTTCAATAGCGAATGCCAAAATATAAGCTTGAGCAACAAATTGTCTTGACTTAAGTTATGCATGAAAAATTTGTGAGTGCAAGGGATACACCACACAAGGGTGTTGAAGGCCCAAAACCAAGAAATACACAACACCAAATTAAGTAAACATTCTACCAAGATAAAATTTAGCAGAGACAGGCGTTGTACAAGTTTTAATGTTAAAGAAAGGAGGTGATATAATTTATCAAACCGTGCTAATAAGAATGCTCAAATATATGTTTCGGTGGCTCACACTAATGCCAACACTCCATAAAAAACATTGACAACTTACTTATAGACTATACGCTAATAGGGTAGCATGCAAAATAAAATGTATGTTTTCCAATTGAGAATACAACCCCAAACATACATGACACATACAACACTAATGAAGGCAAAATCAATGATATTTCTAATTAAAGGGAATAAAATTATTTCTTAGTCAAACAACAATATTTTCCAAAAGAAAGGTGATACAATTTGATGGCTAGAGAACATACCAATTACAACACAAACTAGTAGTTGAATAAAGTATGCAGAATTGAAACAAAGAGAGGTGCATGCAATTGAAATCGCAATAGCCACAAAATTTAACCAAACTCTGAAGGAAAAATGGTGAAGAGAAAGCATGCTAGGACCCAGGGAGAAAACTTAAGGGAGACTTTCAAGCCAATACAAATGGAAAGAATGAAATAAACACCACCCCTTGAAATACAATGGTTGCAAAACAAGTAAAAAATAATTCGTAGCAAGAGGCCCTAATAAATTTTATTAGAAGGTGCAATTCCTAATTACTTCAATTTAGAATTTGAGCAAACAAAGAAATGTTTGCTTCAAATAACTCAATGATCAATATTCATTCCCTAAACCAAATTAAAACTAGGAGAAAAATAGTGGAACCTGATTTCTCCTACTTTCCAGAGGAAAGATTAGTTGCAGAGATCACCACTCTAGCTTGCAACTTCAACACACTATAAAATCTTAGCAGCACTATAGAAGTCCTAAAACCAAAACCCCCAAAACTAGAAGAAAAGTTTTCAAGAACAAGAAAATTATTCACGATCGAGAAACAAGATTATTTTTCCAAAAAAATAATAAAAATACCCCTTCCCAGCAACCATTTTTAGTTATTTATTTTATAGATAAAAGCAAGAAAAACTTTTGAAAACAATTGTATGCTTCCAGTCTTAATTTTCCTTCTTTTAAATTTTTTCCTTTAGTTTTCCCCCAAAAACCTAATCTTGAAAATAAATTAAAAAATAAAGTTTATTTCATGTACAATATTTATCCCAATAAATATTAATTAAAGAATTCATATTTTAATTACAAATGTAGTCTTTAACTTCAGAAATAATAAATAAGCCATTTTAATTTGCAATTTAAATGTTTATTGAAATAAATAATAATGAAATTTCACTTGCTTGCACATAAAATAATTTTCCTAAATAACAAGGTATTTCAATTTAATTGCAATTAAATTAATTATTCTAATAACAAGCATTATCAATTAATTGAAAAATGAATTCTCTAATTAGACTATAAATAATTTATTTTGTTTCATTGCACTTTTATTTCACCACAAGTTAATTTAATCAAACATTGTAAAATACAAACCATAAAATCAGGGGTCGTGACACAAGAAGTACAAAAAACAAAAAAAATTATCAATGTTCCATTCCTTTCTATCTAAATAATTTTGATAGACATCATCAAGAGGTCATCAAAATAGGCAAATAAGATAAACTATAAGAAAATATCCAAGTGATCAAACAATCAATGTTATTCATTTCTCTTGGCAAAGGATGTGTTTTAAGGATAAAAATTCAAAATGATAGCCAATGATAATTACCATTGTAGGAAAGATGTATTCTAGGACATGTTAGTGTATTTTGGCTATTAATTGATAGGGTTTTTGAAAGACAGTTGATATAAGGTTTGATTGACATGTTTGATAATGATCAAGAGTTTGATTTTTACATTTAAAGGTTCTACTTTTGATATATTTTTGTACTTATTCTTGTTAGTGTTACCAAAGGGTAAGGTGATGATAAATTATTATGGATGAACTTTTATTACAGGTGAGATTGAAATGAGATGGATGGGTTTTTGTTTTCTAAACATTTCAATGTTTTTAATATTTTAACATGTTTTGAGGCTATTTTAGAACTTTTGAAGATTATTCGAATGTTTTGGTTTTGTGAATGTTATGAGGCTGTTTTAAATATTTGAAATTATGTGAATGTTTAAGTTTCCAAGTTATTTAAGGCTATTTAGGGTTTTCCAAATATATTTGATGTTGTTTTGGTATTTTGAATGTTTTTGGTTTTTAAGATTTTCCAAATGTTTTTGTATTTTCAAATATGAGAGAAAGACCTAAAGGGAAACTAACCTAATGCCTCAGGGGCTCATCAATGATGGCCTTTCCTACATAAGCATGGAGGTTATATAGCTCAACTAACTTTGACTAGTGCTCATTTACTGGTGGGATATGAACATTCATGAATTGCCAATTTACTATGATGGACTCCTAAAGGACTAGCCTAATGTCTCATGGGCTCCTTAATAATGGAATTTCCTATGTAAAATCAAAGACAACATAGTTTGACAAGTTCTTTTGATTTTTTTGATGTTTTAGACTTGTTTAGGGATATGAATTTGATTTGGATGTTTTTGGAATTTTTGACAGGTTATGAATGTTTTTGTATTTTTTCAAATGTTTTAAATGTGTTTGTATTCTGACTTTACACATGTTTTGAATGTTTTTGAGGTTTTAAATTTACACATATTTTGAATTTTTTTGAGACTTTGACCTGATATGTATGTTTTTGGGTTTTTTTCCTTTAAAATTTTTTTGATGTTCTTGGGATGTTCACAATGATTTGAATCTTTTTGGATTTTGACCTTTATAATTTTTTTGATGTTTTTGGATTTTTAGAATAACCTGAAGGGAATATATAAGAACCCCATCTGATGCAAACATAGGAAGATTCCCCCAGTGTGATGTGATAGACTACCTTGATGTAGGAAGGACAAACTAACCTTAGGAGTGTGCCAAGTAGTATTGAAGGGGAACATGATACTTACTCAATATCCATCTATGATACAAATGCAAATGGATGAAGGAATAAATAAGATGAATAGGGTGGAGGATGGATGATACCTAGATCATGATGCCAATCTCATGTTATGAGATATAAGACATGGATCAAGAGTTATTCACCAATGTATGTGTAAGAACCTAATCCTAATGTCTAGCAATGTTCCATATATTAATGAGAAAACCAAGATAGTGAATGGATAATAATGTGAAGAGTATATGATAGGTTTTATCATGCCATAAGATCATTAAAAAAAATTTAGATATAGGCTACTTGACTTCTTGGTATAAAATGGGATTGAAAAGATCATGCCAAGACATTACCATGAGTAGAGTTGAAGTATATGCCATACCTTTGTCAAGATTAAGATATATTAGAAGATCTTGATAAAGATGAATTGGATGGATGTAGGGAGCACTAGATTTATCATAAAGGGGATGAGATACTTCCATTTGAAAGGGATCATATAGATGATCTATTCTAATCATGATGTATGTTTGCTAGGTTCTCCTCATAGTACTTTCCCAAAGCACCACCAAGGTGGTTTTCACTGGAGGATTATTTTTATCTTTACTATTTTCCTGATTATTTTGATTGTTTTCATTTTTTGAAGATTTATTCTCTTGTTGAATCACCTAGTGATTCTAATGTAGAGGCAACTACCATAGAATTCCAATAGTATCTTGCTTGAAGAAGCTAATTTTCTAAGATACGAGCACTTGAATGCAACTCTAGAAATTCTTTATCTACACTATCAATACCAGAATAAATCTTATTTAGGTGCACACATTGTGATGGAGTGCCTTTAGAATCATTATGATGAGGAGTAGTTACCAACACATGGACAATATGATAATTAGATACCATGAATGATGGAGTGGATGGTGACGTTTGTAAAGGAATATGACATGTATTGGTTGATAGTTTAGAACCTTTAACTCTCCAAACTTGGGAAGATGAGTAATAACTAGTGGAAATGGAATTTTTAGTTGAATTAGGACCAATTACTTGATATACTTTTTACGTCACTTGAGAAGCCTAATTTCGTATTTAAAGACATATTTGGTGGATATATTTCCCCTTTTGATTTTGTCTTTTAGTTTCTTTGACTAATGGAGCATAATTGGAATGATTTTCTTTTGCATTCTTTGGTATCCATTTGTATTTTATTTTTTCATTTTACTTCATTGCTTCTTTTGATTTTACAATTTTCTCCTTACTTTGATTAACATATTTCTTTCTATGTTGGTCCCAATTTGTGGATGGAAGGATACATAGATGATGATTCATGATATGGATATTTGTAGCATTGGAAATGGTTTCATAATAAGGCTCCTTTGTGCTCCCAATCTTGGTGTTTACACTAGACAAAGTTTCCCTTGATAGGGAAGGGATTATTGACTTGCTTTGATTCTATTGGTGCTAAAAATCCAATTCCTTGTTGCTTAGGATGGTTTACTATCTTTTCTTATTTCAAGATTTCGTGTTTAGCAAGGCCTAATGATTTTTCATGGTAATGTATCCTCTGATAAATGGCTACTAAATATGACTTGTCCTGGACACATTATATTTCTATTGCTTCCTACTATTCAGGAGTGTTAACCATCTACCCTGATTCCAAGATACGCTTTTTATGTAAACATATTACTTTTCTTGGATAATGCTAGATATATTGATATTTAATGTATTCAATTAGATCTGGCAATGTTTCATTTGTTGATGCTAACTAGTAATGTATAATCACTATAAGAATTAGGAATTTCTAACATTACTTGCTCTTGTGTGATAATGTCAAGAGTGGGAGACCCTTATTTTGAATGAAGAATTTCTATATATACATCATAAGGAAAAATATCATGGGTAATATTGGTGATACCTTTGAATTTTTGAATGGATTAGAAAATGTTGATCAAATCATGATAATACTTTAGGGAAGTGAAATCTTAATCTTGATAGGTATGGTAGATAAATTATCACTTGCGGATTGGAAGATATTATTTAAATCATGAAAATATTGTGGGGTTATGGGATCTTGATCCTAACTCAATTTAGAGAAATTTTTATTATATTTAGAAGCATCCTCTTGACATGACTCTTGGGTGGATGGTATAGAATTGGTGAAAAAATATTCACAAGCTTTAGTAGGTATGGGTGAAATTGTAGGATTTGATAAATGCAAATCCACAGCTCGCCAAGAACACCTGCATGAAAAATACCTAATGTTGAATGGAGACCAAAGAGACAGAAGCAAGGGTTTGGAAAATCTCAGCGGAGTGAGAGCAGAATTATTATTTCCCAAAAAGATGAATTACAATAATTACAAAAGCAGCATATATAAGGTGAGAAACCCTAAAGCCGGAGAAAGCTAGGTTTGTGCATTTAATAATTAATAAACATATTAATTATAATGCACCTACAAATGACAAGCTTAAGTGAATAGAATAATACTTAGCATTAATAATTAAACCAAAGTGATTTAATTATAAAGGAAAATGAACTATTACTCTAACACCCCCCCTTAAGTGAAGCTTAGGAGGAAGCAAACCTAGCACAGCTAAGAAAGTAGGAAAAATGGGTCCCGACAACAAGGCCTGATCAGGTACCCAACTACAAATAAATCTCTGTAAAACGGGGAAATAGAGAAAACCCAGTGGGAAAAACTCTACCCCAAAAAGAGATACAACAACATGCTGAAAAAAACAGGAAGGAAGGAAGGCCTCAACAAGACCCCCCAAGGACAACTTCCATCACCCCAAGCATAGAACGTAACTAAAGATAGCGCGGAGATGTAAAAGGTTTGGTGAAGATGTCAGCAACCTGCGCGTCAGTGGGGATGTAATCCAAAGAGAGAACACCATCCTAAATCTGCCGATGGATGAAATGCATATGAAGCTCAATGTGTTTAGTGCGCTGATGCTCCATCAGGTTACGGGAAATATGAATAGCACTCTGATTATCGCACCACAGAACAATGGGACGATTAGGAGGAAACCCAAACTCAGTCATCAACTGTCGAAGCCATAAAATCTCTTGACTAGCATGCACCGTCGCTCTATACTCAGCCTCTGTAGATGAAAGTGCGCGAGCATTCCGCTTCTTGCATGATCATGTGATAGGACCAGAGCCAAGGCAAAAGAAAAAGCCAGAAGTAGACTTCTGATCATCAACATCACCAGCACAATCTGAGTCAGTGTAGCCAACAATGTGAGGAGCCCCTGATGTGTAATGAATGACATACATAAGTGTGCCCTGAATGTATCTCAAAATGCGCTTGGCAGCTTGCCAATGACTCTCATGAGGCTTGTGAGAGAACCGAGAGACTAGACCAACTACAAAGGAGAGATCAGGACGAGTGTGTGTCAGGTACAACAAACTGCCAACCAACTGCCGATACAATGTAGGATCCACTGAAGGCGAAGTGCAAGAGGTAGAAAAAGTAACACCCGACTGAAAAGGTGTGGGAGCAGGCTTGCAAGCAAGCATATCAAAGCATTGAAGCATGTCAAGAGCATACTTCTGCTGGTAAACAAAGACCCCAGCAGGTGACTGAACAATCTGCAAACCCAGAAAGAAGTGTAATAGACCCAAGTCTGTCATCTCAAACTGCTCCATCAATGTGCGCTGAACATCCTGAATCATAGAAGATGAGCTACCTGTGATGAGAAGATCATCAACATATAGCACAAGGATCAAAACCTCATCCTCAAGATGTTGAATGTAGACTGTAGGATCGAAATGACAGCGTGTGAATCTTGTAGAAAGCAGAAAGGAGTCCATCTTCTCATACCAAGCCCGAGGGGCCTGTTTGAGACCATACAAAGAACGCCGAAGTCTGCAGACCAAGGAGGAATCCTGCACAAATCCCTAAGGATGCTCCATGTAAATCTCCTCACTAAGATCACCGTGCAAGAAAGCACTCTTCACATTCATTTGAAAAATGGGCCATCCCTGAGAAGCCGCGAGGGATAAGACAAGGCGAATAGAGTTCATCTTAGCGACAGGGGAAAATGTCTCAGTGTAATCAATACCCTCAACCTGTGAAAAACCCTTCGCAACAAGACGTGCCTTGTACTTATCAATAGAACCATCAGCAGCAAACTTAGTACGATACAACCACTTGCATCGCACTAACTTTCTTCCCTTAGGAAGAGAACAAAGATCCCAAGTATGATTCTTCATCAAAGAAGAATACTCCTCCTCCATAGCACTGTCCCACTTAGTATGTCCTGTCACTGCCCCAAATGTCTGAGGATTACCACAAATAGCATGACTTAGAAGACTAGAACCCACAATATGAGACCGGGTGTGACGGGAAGTTGAAGGGTCACCAGCCAGAGATCCTGCAGCATCAACTATAACACGAGCCCATCTAGGCATCTGTGGAGGATCCTGTGGTGGAGGTAAACGGGGATCACTAAGATCATCATCCTCATCATCCTGAAACAAATTTGGAAGAGAGGAGGGAGTAGTGGTAAGTGAAGTGGACTCTGGAAGCCGGGTATCTACTGCAGGAAGGCGCTCATCAAACTGGACATCCCGTCGAAACAAGACCTCTCTGGAATCAGGGTCAAACAACCTGTATGCCTTAACATCCTTGCAGTAGCCAACAAAAATGAGGTGTCGGCTCTTTCGATCCATTGCTCTCCTCTGAGCGTCAGGCACAAATGCCTATGCTTCAATACCAAAAACTCGGAATGAAGATATATCAGGCTTGACATAAGACCAAGCCTCCTCAGGAGTCATATGTCAAATTGCCTTGTGAGGCATCCGATTCTGAATATAGTTGGCACAATTGACTGCCTCTGCCCAAAAAGATGAATCCATAGACCTGGACTGTATCATACAATTAGCCATCCCCCGAAGTGTTCTGTTCTTTCTCTTTGCCACACCATTCTGTTGAGGGGTGTAGGGCACTAAAAATTGATGTTGAAGACCATGTTCAAAGCAAAAATCCTTGAAAGCTTGGTTCACATACTCCCCCCCATTATCTGTGTGTATCTGGCGAATAGAAAGACCAGATTGCTTCTCCACAAATGTCTTAAAGACTCGAAATGAGTCAAAGACATCAGACTTGTACTTTAAAAAGTACACCCATGTGCGCCTAGAGAAGTCATCAATGAAAGTAAGCACATATCTGGCACCAGAAAAAGAAGGAGTAGGAAATGACATGAGGTCACTATGAATCAACTCCAATGGTGCCAAAGCACGAGTAGCTCATCCCTGAGGAAAAGGATCCCTATGTTGTTTGCAAAGAACACAACCCTGACAAACTCCATCAGTGCAAGTAATATGTGGAAGCCCAAGAACAAGTGCCTGTTTGCTCATCTACTGAAGATATCTGTAATTGACATGGCCCAAATGCTCATGCCAAAGTCTGCTCACTGAATCTACATATGCTATAAGACAGGAACCTGTGCCAGCAGAAGACTCAAATCCATCAAATCTGTATAGCTGGGATGCAGTGTCAACACTCCCAGTAGCCACAATCATATCAGAATCATGTAAGTCCCGAATAACCACATCATGTGGTGAGAACTCAACTGTCTTACCAGAGCTAGAGTGACAAATCTAATAGATAGACAATAGGTTCGTCGAAATGTCAGGGACAAAGAGAACATCCTGAAGAGAACCCCCAGCCAATGCAACAGAACCAGAACCCAAAACAGAAAGATGAGATGAGTTTCCAACAACAATCTGTGAAGTAGCATAAGGAGCAAGTGAGGTGACCAACTGTTGAGTGTGAGTCATGTGGTGAGAGGCACTAGAATCAAGAATCCAGGTGGGCCCAGAAGTCATAGCTCATGCAGTAAGAGCATGACCTTTCCCTGCAAGGGAGGATGTGGACTGAGGAGCTAAAATGTGATGCTCTTGCATGGCTTCCTCTAAAGCCTCAAAACGTTTCCAACATCGAGAAACAGGATGTCCTTCCTTTCCACAAAAGCTACAGGTCTCAGCTGATTTCTTCTTAGTCTTGGAGGTAGACTCAGTAGACTTCAAAGAAGATTTACCCTTGGAAGGGTTAGCTAGAGGTTTTGAATTAGTTTTCTGCACAGGTTTGGAGGAAGACTCATTGCCTGTGGAATCCTTCTTTGGTTTTCCTTTCTGTTTTGGTTTCCCCTGTGAAGACTAAGCAACCAATGCTTGGCTAGAAGAGCCAGAAGCATCCATCTATTGGATCTTTGCCTGTTCCCGTGTCAACCGATCACATAATGTCTCAAAAGAAGGCATGGTGTGTCTAGCACCCAAAGGATCCATGGTGGAGTAGAAAGTGGAAGAGAAGATCTGATACTGTCCTCACAACTTTGAGAGTATCAAGAAGATACACTCGTCATCTGTCTTGGTTTTCCCACATCCCTGCAAAACTGAGCGCAGAGACTTGAACTTCATCAAGAAGTCCTCAATGGTGGGAAATCCGGTAGGTGTCAAAGTAGTCAGCTCTGCATCAAGCTGTAGTGCCCAGAATTCATTGACAGTGCCAAACAAATCTGAAAACTTGCCCCAAATGGCCCTAGGAGTGGTCAAACCATCCAAGTGAAAGAGGAGACTGTCGAAAATGTTCAGTGCAATCAAGCCCATGGCTTCATCCATTTTATTCCTATGCTGAAGAATCTCAAAAAGACGTTGTAGGATAGGTTGATGTTCATCTAGGCATGACCATAAGCCACATGACATGAGTAGCCTGGTCATGTGTGCTTTCCAGGTGTGGTAATTATGCAGTGTCAGTCGGGCCATAGAGGGGTCCGACATTGAGAGAAGAAAAAGACAGAAGTAGAAGGGTCATTTTCTGAAAGGAAATGACAGAAAGCAAAAGTACCCCCCCACAATGTATGATTCTAACCCTCGTACAACAAATAAACAAATACTGAAAGTACAAAAAACGAGGAAAAAACCTGAACGCCAGATGCAAAGAGAGAGGAAAACAAAGCCTCTACTTTGACACCAAAAAATAGTGCTCAAATGGCCGAATCAGCAAACAAGACCAGCATAGTTACATCCGGCTCGGAAACACCTTTTCAACGATATTTCATTTTTCGAAAACGGACACCGTATGCCCAAGATACGGCCAAAAAACCACAGGTACCCCCTAAAAATGAGCTCTCTAGAAAAAACCAGTCAGGGGAAATAATTTGACGGCCGTATGGCCGTCACTGGACGTCGGCGGTGGCTAGTGGGTGGCGACGCCGGCGGAGGTGGCGGCTGGGCGGAGTGGCGGTGGCGGTCAAGCGACCGGGTGGCGCAGTGGCGACACGGGCTGGCAGCGCCCAAAATTTAGAGAAAAATTGATTTTTTTAAAAAAATTTCTTGATTTTTGAGCCCGTACGGCCCTGGTAGGCCAAAAAATTTTGCATGTGGTCACTGTGGCCAAAATAGTCAAAGTTTATATGAATTTTGACTCTCCCAGACCTTCTGAACGCAATGGTGGAGTCCGTTTTTGCTCAAACGGCTCCAGAAAATAGCGCCTCCTTCAAAGTGACAGAAAAACCCTAGAGAAGTTGTGGCTGTCGTCTTCGAATCGTGGCCTCAAACACCTTCAAACCAGGCAGCGACAGGGTGGCTCTGATACCATGTAGGATTTGATAAATGCAAATCCACAGCTCGCCAAGAACACCTGCATGCAAAATACCTAATGCTGAATGGAGACCAAAGAGACAGAAGCAAGGGTTTGGAAAATCTCAGCGGAGTGAGAGCAAAATTATTATTTCCCAAAAAGATGAATTACAATAATTACAAAAGCGGCATATATAAGGTGAGAAACCCTAAAGCTGGAGAAAGCTAGGTTTGTGCATTTAATAATTAATAAACATATTAATTATAATGCACCTACAAATGACAAGCTTAAGTGAATAGAATAATAGTTAGCATTAATAATTAAACTGAAGTGATTTAATTATAAAGGCAAATGAACTATTACTCTAACAGAAATAAGGGGTGCTTCTTGCTATCTTTGAACTTCTTCAATATTCCTAATCATGAAGTCATATGAGGGAGGAATATTGCAATTTGATACATACTTGATGCTATTTTGATATGAAACATTACTAGAAATTATTGATTTCTTTGGACTTTGTTTTAAGAAAGTATCATGATGCATAACCGATTCCTCATGTTGTGGTGAATGAGTAACAAAAATGTGTCCTACCATGTTATCATAGGTGGAAGCCTCCTATAATGATCTCAATAACTTAGCACTTACTGCCATGATTCAAAGATTGGACATCTGACCTGAATAGCCATCTTAATCACCACAAAGGTACATTTAAATTGTCAATCTAGGGACGTGAACTTGAAATGGGTTTGCACAATATGTGCACTAGGAATTCCGGAGTGGTCATCTTTATTTTATATGTAAGGGAGACTTAAAACTAAAAGTAAATTGCAGGAAAGGAAACAAAATAAGTGTTGAACATTACTCAAACAAATCTAAACTGATTATGCATAACATGAAGGAAAGAATAAGCATTCAACAAAAAACTATTTTTCCAGCCTTGGCTACAAGAATAGTCATAGAACAAAGTTCTAGTGGCTGCAAGAATAGACAATGCCAAGATTTTAACTAATTACTCAAACAAAGATTAACACTAATCTATCTAAACCAAAAACATAGATTACTCACTAAGTGGCCCCCCTTGGATGAGTATCCTCTAAACTACTATAAATCTTGGATACTCAACTCAGAATCTCATGTTATTTATTAGAAAATGCAATTACAAAAATATGGCTAGAAATCAGTTTGTACAAGAATATGGCAATCAACTCATATTCTCTCTACTACAAAAAGGAGGATCAAGCCTTATTTATTGACTAAACAGGGCCATCAACTCCCACTAACTAGGAGGATGCCATTTAGGGAAAGTGAGAGAGAGAGGAAGTGATGGTTACACATACAAGGGAATTCATTGGACATGTAAGCCTAAACATGGACTCAACCACTATAGTAATGTCCATGATGCTCAATGTCATTGAATATTGGTGCAGAGTGGTTACATGCGGCTGACACAAAATATTCTACTAGCATCCTAAGTTTGACCTTTGCATGTCTCCTCAACCTGACTAGTTGGCCACTTCATTTCTCAACTTATCATATCAATCATGTCTGTAGAATAATGTCAATACACATAATAATCACATAATCATAATGATCTTAAGAAAATTCATCAATCACATGCAAGATAAAGATAGATGGTCCACATAATGGGTTTATATATCATTAAAACTAGTAGAAGTGAAATTAGTCCAAATGTCAAATGTTTAAGAGAAATATATGAAAATGTTAGCATATAATATCAAATTCTTATGGTAATCCAAGAAATAGAAAGAGATTCTATCCCTCTAGTTAGGCTAAATTCTAGGCTCATCACTCCTCCCAACCTAACATTTTGTTGGTCCTCCAATAGGGGAAGAGTTATTTTGCTTCTTTGTTAATGCCCTAAAATTTGTGACTGATAGTATTCCAATGTCGGTGTCTACAGTAGGTGAATCAGGATTCCAATAAAATCTGCCTAGCTTATCAAGCCTTCTCCATCTCTACTACTCTTCTACAATGTCATATTTGTAGAATCTAAAGTTAGGCATAGACCATAGGAGTATGGGCAGCTGAAAGTCAGGGGAAGCCATTCACACCCTTTGGTTCTTCCAAGCTAGATATATTTTTCAATTAGTTTTTAGTGTAGCAACATAATTGTGAATAGAGTGTGGCTCGACCTGCTTTAGCTCATCAGTCAACAAGTTCCAATGCTGGGATATATATCCCCTCATAGAATCCTCTTTTTTAGCAACTTTCACTTCATAGTCACTATACGTAGCCTTAATCCAAGGCATAATTTGGTCACCATAGCTTGGCATAAAGAGCAACCTATTCCAACATGTATAAATTTATTTGGGGCTCTTAGATTTAGCCTTGATGGATAGGGGAATACTGGATTCTTTCTTCTTGTGAGAATTGTATTGCTCACCCAACTAATCTCATTCTACACCCAGGACATTAATTTTCTCAACTATATGTCTCCAACATAAGGCAGTGGGTTCCAATATTTATCTTCTAGGACAACAAAATTATGTAAATAGAATTCACACTCAACATGTGGAAAAATTTATGTATCTTGCTTACCCCTCCCCCCAACCTAAATTTGGACATGTGTCCATACATGTAGATTGGCAAGATTGATATTACGAGGGATTTGAGGATAATTATGTGAAAATCCATCTTATCGTACAATGATTCAATAAAATTCTCTAAAGGATAATTAAGAATGAAATTAATGTGCATGTACCTGAGTGTATGCATATATGATGCTAGAGAAATCATTTCATCAATCAGGGAGAAAATATAGCTTGCATTGTTGAGCAATAATTGAGCAATTAATGGTGTTGGAATGAGGTGAGGTGAAATGAAATGATGGAAGAGAGAGAAATGTGGTACGAATGGGTGAATGGGTGGATGGGTGAAGAAATGGATTTATACAAAAGTAGAAATATTATTATGAAAAATGCGTACCTCATTTAATTGGAAGGAGGGACACTAGGTCCACTGCCTTTGGCTATAGGAACTTCATTGTTGTAGGAACCATGTTCGGTCTATGTGTGTTGGACAAACTATTGCAAGAACTCTTCTTTTGACGTTGGCCTATGATATAATCTGAGATGGTGCCCATTTGCTAGTAGTTTGAATTTCATAGGATCAATGGTTGTGAGCTGCACAACTCCATTGGGAAAGACTTCTAAAACTTCATATGGCCATAGCTAGCTTGTCCGCAATTTTCTTGCATTATCCTTGTACCTAGAATCATAAAGCAATGCCCAGTCACCTAGCTGAAATTTCTTTTCTTTGATAAATCGGTCATGCCATTTGACTCTCTAATTTTGCAGAAGTTTGGTATGATGTAATGTTGTTTTCATTATCTCATCCAATTCATTTAGCTATAAGATATGTTCCTTCTATGCCTTAGAAATATCCATCCCCAATTCTAAAGCAGTTCTGGGAGTCTTGTGCTCAAATTCTATAGGCATCATGGTTGTTTTCCCATATAGTAGTTTGAATGGGGTGAAGCCTATAGTTGCCTTCCAGGTGGTCCTGTAAGCCCAAATTTCTTCTGATAATCTATTTTCCTAGTCTATTCTATGAATATGCACTATTTTGCTGAAGATGGCCTCAATCTCCCTTTTTTTCACCTTGACTTGTCCATTTTATTGAGGGTGATAAGGGGTGGATTTCTTGTGACAGATGTTATATTCCTTGATCAATGTTGTAATAAGGGTTGATGTAAATTTAGTGCCTTGATCAGTTACTAGTTCTCTTGGTACCCCATATCTTGTGAAAATTTCTTCATAAAGGAATTGTGCAACCTCATTGTCTCTTGCATGTTTCATCTCTTTGAATTCAACCCATTTTGTTACATACTCAATGCACACTAATATGTAGGACTTACCATTCGATGGAGGATCAATGGGTCCCACAAAATCCAAACCCCATTTGTCAAATGGTGTGACTACCACTTGTGGATAGAGTGTTATTTCATATGACTTTGTTGGCCTGACCATCCTTTGGCATCTATCACATTTCCTTGTGTATCTTCCTACATCTTTGTGCAGTGTAGGCCAATAGTATCCAATGTTCAAGATTTTCATTGCTTTCCTTTTTACTGCAAAGTGGCCTCCATAGGGTTCATCATGGAATGCATGCAAAATTTCGTAGGTTTCATCTTCCCTTACAAATCTTCTCATAACATGATCTAGTCCAGTGTAGAATAGGCATCCAACTATCCAAGAAAAAGGAAATGACTTTTCAATTAACACTCTTCTCTCCTTTGGGGAGAAGTGAGGAGGAAATTTCCCTGTCACAAGGTAATTGGCTATGTCAGCATACCAAGTTGTATGCACATGTATAGAGAGTAGATGCTCATTTAGAAAGGAGTCATCTATGGCTTGAGTATCTTTTGATGATTTTATCCTTGAGAGGAAATCTGCAACCACATTTTCTTTCCCTATTTATCCACAATAGTTATGCCAAAATCTTGCATTAGTAGCAACCATCTAGCTAATCTTCCTAAGATTAGAGGTTTGTTCATGAGGTATTTAATAGCTGCATGATCAATGTGTACAAAAAATTAATAACCTATGATATAGTGCCTGAATTTATTCAAGGCATAGATTACTACCATCATTTCTTTCTGCATGAATATGTAATTGAATTCTTCTCCTTGCAAGTTTTTACTAGAAAAATAGATGGCATTTTCAATAGCTTCTTGTTTTTTCCCTAAGATTTCTCCTATGGAATAGTTTGAGGCATCAATATGTATGTGGAAAGGGATTTCCCAACTTGGTCCTTTAAGTATAGGAGGATGAGTTAGAGCTATCTTTAAATCAGAAAATTCTTTGTCACAACCTTTTGTCCATTGAAACTCAACATCTTTGGTTAGAAGACTATATAGTGGGGTGGTTATTTTACTAAAATCCCTGATGAAACATTTGTAATAGCCTAGATGTCCTAAAAAATTCTTAACATCCTTTTGTTTTGTAGATATAGGTAGATTATTTATTACCTCATTTTTTGTTGAATCAACTTGAATGCCAAGGTGTGAAATGTAGTGGCCAAGGACTACACCTTCTTGCATCATCATGAAGCACTTTTCACTGTTTAAGGATAGATTTTGATCCTCACATCTCTGGAGTACTTTCTTCAGGTTTTGCAGTGCTTCATCAAAGGTGGCACCATAGGTAGTAAAATTGTCCATATAGATCTCCATGTAGTCAAGGGAGATGTTTTAAAATATACTAATGAAAGATCTCTGGAAAGTGGCAGGGGTGTTGCATAGCCCAAAGGGAAGCAAAAAATATGCATATGTGCCCCAAGGACATGTAAATGTAGTCTTCTCTTGCTCTTCTGGTGCAATTTGAATTTGATTGTATCCACTGAATCCATCAAGAGAGGAGAATTATTGTTTTCTTGCAAGAGAGTCTAGGACTTGGTCTACAAAAGGTAGGGGAAAGTGATCCTTCTTAGTGGAAGCATTAAGCTCCCTATAGTCAACATAAACTCTCCATTTCCCTCCCTTTTTGGTCACAATTACCAATGGGGACACCCACTGGCTATCTGAAATAGGGTAGATAAATCACACGTCTAGTAGCTTTTGTAGTTTTCTTTTGAAAATTTCTCTCAAGATAGGGTTGATTCTCCATTGTGGTTGTCTTATAGGGGTACATTCATCTCTGATATAGATTCTGTGAGTGCAAATTTTTGGATCTAATTATTTCATGTCATGATAATCCCAATAAAATAATTTTTGATGTGCTTTCAGCAAATTTTCTAATATCAATTGTTGTCCTTCATTTAATTTACTATTGATATTTAGAGATCATCCCTCAGACACTTGTACTTGTGTGACTAGCTCAATCATAGTTGCTTCATTAATACAAGGTGTCTTAAGTTTAGGTGGCAACATTGTGTGAAACATACCTATGGCTGTAGGAATTTTGTTTGCGGGAATAGTGGCTATAGGAAGTTTGTCTGTAGAGACAGTTGTTGTAGGAAGATCATGCAAAGTTGATAGAAGTGTTTGTGTGATGTCTATGGAACTAGATGTTGTTTCTTCTATTTGACATTAGTTCTGATTGATACTAGATAACACCTCATCTTCATCTTGAAGTTTTAGGAAAGGACTTCCTCCGAGCATCATAAGTTGTGCCACAAAGTTGACTTCTTCTACTTCTTCACTAATATGTGGCCATATTGATATTTCTACATTTTGGGATGGCTAAGATTGAGGATATAAAACAGTTTTTTTAGTGTTTGTGCCATTTAAAATGTTCATATCACCTAAGCGACATCCAATATAAGCATTTGTAGTTCCTAACCATGGCCAACCAAGGATAATTGGATATCCTCCTAGTGTGGCTTTAGGTGAGAGAACCATGAAGTCAGCTAGATATTCCCAAGAATCTACGATCACCACCAGATCTTCTACTATCCCATTTGGCATCATAGTAGAGTTATTGACAAGCTGCATGACTATAGGAGTAGATCTCATATTTGCAATATTCAATTGTTGTAGGATGTCCTTAGTCATCACATTGATTTTTACACCTAAGTCAATCAAGGAATTATTTATGTTCATTCCATTTATAACAACCTCAACTACAAGACTACCTAGATCATCGTACTTGGGAAGAGTTACTTTTCCAAGCATGATGTTAGCAAGTTGCCCTACTACATGGACTATAGTGGGGTCCTTATTTTTCCTACTCGATTTCTTGAGGCATGCTTCTTTGATTTCCTTTCCGTAGATAGGGACATCTTTTATAGCTTGAAATAGAGGTATGTGAACACATATATGCTTTAGTTGATCTAGGTAACAAAGCTAGTTGCCTCCTTATCTTCTTTTTGTTTGGTCGCTTCTAATCTTTGAGGAAATAGTGATTCTTATGTTGTTTGGTTTGTTGGAGCTGGCTCAAGAGATTTAAGTGCACCAAGCTAAATGGGATCAATCAAGGATTCTTCTTTCTCTTCCATAGGTAACTCAGGGTGGAAGGATCTTGCAAGGTTGTTCTTGAACATAAACGCATGTTACTTAAATTCACAACATATGTAGGAAATTGATTTGGATTAGAAAAATATACAGGTTTCTTCTGTGGTTTATTACTTGGGTAGGGTGTGGGTTGGGCTAGTAACTGGGTAGGTTTAGATATATTGGTATTCAGAATAGAAGGAGGTGGCATTATAGAAAGTTGTTGGGTTTGAGAAGATGGTTGCATGTAGCTAGTGGATTGGTTTGGCCATTGTTGTCCACCTCTCCATTTAGATGTTTGCTTCCAGTTTCTTGGGGGTGATTTCCAAGGTCCCTGAAACTATTGTCAATTCCCGTGAGGTTGCTACCATTAAGGTGAGGTATTTTGATAGTTGTACCAAGTACTGAGTGGATTATTCCAAGACTGGGGTGGGTATCCTCCATAGTTGGATGGATAGGGTGGCTGCCACTAGTTACTAGATGAATAAGAGTTAAAATATGTTTCAACAAAAGATAGTGGATCTGGTGGCATACCTTGTCTTGAAGCCCACAACCTCTTCTATGCAACAAAGTAGACTTGGTCTTCCTCAGTCTAGAATTGTGTCAACTCAGGTGGAATTTTCTTACTATGAATGTTGGCTATCACCTTGCATCTACAATCTCTCTTCTTTTTTCTACACTAGGTGAAATATTCTATCAGTATTGCCTCTGCCTCCTCATGTTTATTTTTATCTTGAAGTGTATCCAATTGAGTAGCTATATTGTTAATTATATCTTGCTTGAAATCTACCAATAAATTAGTAATCTCCATCCTTGAGACTCCACTGTTGGATGATTTACCCATAGAGGATTCATAGGCTCTTCCTTTCTTTAAAGCTGCCTTAGAATAGTTTTGACATATATTCTTGATATCATCCCAAGGTACTTGAGTGATATCTCCTCCTACCATTAATTCCAAGGAATTAGTGAAGCTTTCATTAATTCCTCTCAGAAAAATTATTTTTTGTGAGTCTTCATTAAGTGTATGATGTGGAGATTTCTGTAGACAAAACCCTAACCTCAAAATGAAGTCTTCCAAGCTCTCATCTTCTTTTTTCTGCATTCTGAAAATGTCTCCTCCTCTCATGTCACTACCCTTGCAATATTATTTGTATTTATCAAGAAACTTTGTCTTCATATCTTCCCAAGTTCTTACAGTATTTATGCCAAGGTTCATAAACCATCTTAATGTAGCTTCTTTCAAAGTAGTAGGAAATAGCTTGAGACTATGGGCATCAGTGGTATATTCATAGCTTTTATAGAGTATATAAAACTCAAATAGGAAGGTATCAATATTTTCTATGACAAGCCCATATAATTTAGGAAGGATTGAGGAAGGGATATTCTTGAGGTTGTCAACTTTCATTCTGTTTAGCAATGGGAAAGGGGAAAGTTGGTTGGTTTTGCCTGATGGGCCTATCTCCATTTGTATTAGCCATGTATTGATGAAATTCCAGAACAAAGGGTTCTTCAATAGGATTTTTATCTTCAAGGGAAACTTGAAAGTTGGTCAAATCGGTGAATACATCAACAAAGTGTTGTGGTTCTTCTTCTTCATCTCTGGGCAAATTTGGAAGCTCTACTAGCTGAAATTGCTCAATATCATTATTAGGAATAAACCTCCCAAAAGAATCTCTTCTTCTTCTATGCATGCAGTATCAACTTAGTATCAGCCAGCTCACACAAATAATGGATGGGAAAAAATAGTGGATCATATTTCTAATACTAAGAGAAAAATTCTGAAATACTAAAGCAGGAAAACTATCAATGAATCCAAAAGATTTCCTAGTTTGACACCATCCCTGACAATGACGCCAAAAATGTTGGCCTCCTATAATGATCTCAATAACTTACCTCTTACAACCATGATTAAGAGATTGGACATCTGATATGAATATCCATCTTAATCACCATGAAGGTAGATTTAAATTGTCAACCCAAGGACTTGAACTTGAAATGGGTCAACATAGTATGTGCACTAAAAATTCCAAAATGGTCATCTTCATTCTATATCTAAGGGAGACTTAAAACTAAAAGTAAATTGTAGGAAAGGAAACAAAGTAATTGTTGAGCATTACTCAAGAAAATCTAACTTGATTATGCATAACAAAAAACTACTCTACTAGCCTTGGCTATAGGAACAATCACAAAACAGAGTTCCAGTGGTTGTAGGAAGAGCCAATGCCAAGATTTTAACTAATTACTCAAACAAAGACTAATACTAATATATCTAAAATAAAAAATGGATTACTCACCAAGTGGGCCCCCTTGGATGAGTATCCTCTAAACTACTATAAATCTTGGATACTCAACTTAGAATCTCATGTTATTTATCAAAAAATACAATTACAAAAATATGGTTGGTAATCAGCTTGTACAAGAATATGGTGATCAACTATAATTTTCTCTCCTTCAGAAAGGAGGATCGTGCCTTATTTATCAACTAAATAGGGCCATCAACTGCCACTAACTGGGAGGATTCCATTTAGGGAAATCGAGAGAGAGAGAGGAAGTGACAGTTACACGTGCAAGGGAATCCATTGGACATGCAAGCCCAAACATGGACTCAACCATTGCAATAATGCACATGATGCTCAATGTCATTGAAGATTAGTACAGAGTGGATACATGTGGCTGACACAAAATCTTCTGATGGTGTCCTAAATTTGACCTTTGTGTGTCTCCTCAACCTGACTGACTGGTGGCTGCATTTCTCAACTTAGCATATCAATCATGTTTGTAGAATAATGTCAGTACACATAATAATAGCATAATCATACTCATCTTAAGAACATTCATCAATCACATGCAAGATAAAGATAGATGGTCCACATGATGGGTATATATATCATTAAAACTGGCAGAAGTGAAATTTGTCCAAATGGCATATGTTTAAGAGAACTATATGAAAATGTCAGCATATAATATCAAATTTTTATGGTAACCCAAGAAATAGCAAGAGATTTTGTCCCTCTAGCTAGGCTAAATTCTAGGCTCATCAATTGGTATGGTTTTCACTATTTGATATTGATGCCTTTCCAAAATACTTTGTATTTCCATGATTAGGCATAGGATCTTCATAAATGTTTAGGTCTCCATTCCCTAATTTTTTATCAATGTTAAGACCTCCTTGCTCAAGAAGGTATTTGATAAGATTCTTGATTTTGACACAAATTTATGTTTTATTTCTCTTAGTTTGGTGAAATTCATAATGATCTTCATATTTTTACCATGGATGTTTTACTTATGGTTCTTTGTAATTTTGATAATCCATGAGAGTTATGAGATTTGACTGAATCAATTTCTTCAACAATGATTCAATGGGTTCCCACAAGGGAGTGAATTTATGTTGTTGTGGGTAATTGTTTTATCTTGGTTGTGATCCTCTTGGAGGATTAGAATTTTTGACATTTTGTTGGTTATTATATTTTTTGTTTTTTTGAGTGTTATGTTCTATGTTTTGTGTGTTCGATGGTTCTTTACAAATATGGTTGTCATTACACCAAAATATTGACCTGTTAATGCGTGATACAACTATCTAAGTTAATGAATCCATGAGAAGCAGTTAAGCCATGTCTTAAACTCAAGTGTTTCACAAAACAAGGAGACCAAGGGTGAACACCTTGAAAAAATCCCCCCTAGTGCAAGCAAGGGGTTTGAAATCATGACATAGACTCTGATACCAATTGTTGCAAAGGTGGTTGTCATTGCACCAAAAGATCGACCTATTAATGCCCAATACAATTGCCAATTTTAATGAATCCATGAGAGGTGGTTAAGAAATATCACAAACTTGAGAATTTCTTTGCACAACATAAGGAGACCAAGGTTTCACACATTATAACAACCTTAATCACAACCTTCACATACACAACACTATCATTAGTAACTGTCTTATTTTTAGGCCAATATCAGGGTTTTTCATTGAAACTAGATGGTTGGTTTTAATTTTTTTGTGGATTCCCTAGACATTAGGGTTCATTCAATTTTGATATCTTTTAACATGATCTCCTCATATTTTGACACACATTTCATCTTCAATTGGAAGGCTAGATTAGTTTCTATATTTACAACAATGATCACTACTTGTTGCTTTTCTAGTATTGGCCATTTACATTTTCTTTCTCTATGTATCCATCACTGTAAGAAGTTTGAAAATGATTCTCATTTTTTTTTTAAGGGTATAGAGTTCCTCCAAGCTGACATCCATATCATGATTGTAGGAGAAATGTGCTACAAATTGACCTATTATCTCTTTGAATGCCTTGATTCCTAGAGGTAGGTGTTAAAACCACTCTATAGCTTGGCCTCCCGAACTTCTTGGGAAGAGACACATCAAGTATGGATCGTTGTATGCTATTTCCATGCATGCCACATAAAACTCCCTAACGTGTTCCTCTATATTTCCATACCCTTTGTATTTGTCAAATTTATGGATCTCAAATCCTAGAGGGAATGGTACCATTGTGATATTACGTTATGGACACAAATCTTGCATTGCATATGAATTTTTAGTTTTCCCTATTTGAATATCTTGGATTTCTTGTGTGAGTGTCTTTATTTGTGAAGACATGTTGTCTTTAGGATTGTTCAATGGTGGAGAATATGTGTTGAATTGTGGGAAGGTAGATGATTTGTAAATTGGATTTTTATATGATGGTGTGTTGTTGTATGTGTTATATGATGTGAATTGTGGATTGGTTTGATATTTTTTAGTTTGAGGTTATGATGGTGGTGGTGTTCCATATTCTCTATATAAATGTTGATCTGCGACATTTTTATTGAGAATTAGTGTATTTTTATTGATGTTGATTTTATTGCAAGGCTTCTTGTTGTTGTTGTAAAATAAATTATTGTTGTTGGGTGTATTGTTTTTGAGATTGTAAGGATTTTTGAGCTTGGAAATATTGTTCTTGTTTTACTTGTAAAGATTTTTGTTTTGCTTGCAATTCTTGTTGAGCTTGTTGTTCTTGTTTTACTTTTAAGGCTTGTTGTTGTGCTTGCAATGATTGTTCAACTTCTTTTTCTTGCAAGGCTTGTTGTTGTGCAATAGCTTGTTGTCTTTAGGGTGATGGAATGATGTGTTGTGAAGGTGGAATTTTCGGATTCAATGTGATGTATTGATTTTGTGGAATATGTGATGGATGAATATTTTTATGTTGAAAATATTAGTACTGATGTTGTTGTTGAACCAAATTTTGATTTTGTGACACATAATTTGGTAAATTTTGATTCAAGATATTTTTAATTTTATGGGGGGAAACTTGTCCTTTATTATTGGGATTTTTTTTTTTGTTATATGAGACCTTGCAAGATTTTATGTTATGGGGGAACGACATGATTTTGTGAACCCATTTTATTTTTAAATATATTTTGTGATCCTTGATTCGGTACCAATTGATGTTGGGACATGGGTTGAAGATTTCCTTGATTTTGTGACAATGGATTGAGGGATATCCTAAATATTGTTATACTTGAAAACCTCATGGTTGTTGAGGTATGTTTTGAGAACCCTGGGGTGGTTGAAAGCCTTGAGGTTGTTTTGATATGAGTTGTGACCTTTGAGGTGGTTTTTTGAACTTTTAGGACCTTGTGATGTGTGATAACCTTATGGTTGTTGAGGTATGTGTTGAGAACCTTGAGGTTGTTGTGATATGAGTTGTTAACCTTGTGGTTGTGAATGTTAAGGTTGATGTGATGTGAGTTGTGAACCTTGAGTTCTAGGAATAACATGAAATGTGGGTGCAACATTGGTGTTAGCATTTTGAATTCCCACATTTTTATAATTCCATAGACCTTGCGGATTTCCATGTTGGCTTGTGAGATTATTTGCATCCAATCTAGTAGTTGTAGGTTGTCTTGGAATATGTAATTAAGATGTGTGTGGCATAGATTGAATTATTTTATTTACCGAAGGTGGATTTTGAGAAGATTGACCCATGTTTTGAGAATGTTGACTCAAATGTTTGATAGGGGTTGTTCCCTAAGTGTATTTACATCAAAAGTAGAAGGAACTTTTGTTCCTGGTTGTGCAAGTGTGATAATATATTGAGTGTGATATAAGCTTAACATTGTGTTTATGATTTGATTAACCCTAGGGTCTTTTTGCATTTCAAGTAACTCCTTGGGGGTAAACTCACAGGGTTTTTCCATAATATCATCTAGTTTGGAAATTTGTCTCTTGTGATGAGAGAAATAGTGCAGGATTATTTGGTGGAGTGAAAACCCCCTAGGATTAAAATAAAGCATCCCAAAGTTAGGTTCACTAACAATTCTTGTGATGGGTATGTTTGAACCACTAGGGTTTAACTCCATATTGTTCTTGTGTTGGTATTTTTTTGTAACAATAAAATGTGTATAAACCTTAGGATTTGTGTGTTGCCAATGGTTTTTTTTAAAATTCCTTGGTTGATTCAAATTTCTCTAACAAAGACCCCCTAATAGGTTTTGGGAAAATGATGTATGATGTTGTGAATCTTGAGATGAATGACATGAAACTTTTAACTTTTGACCATAACCTAGACTCAAGTGTGATGAATGTGTTTTTGGTGATGATGTTTATGAAATTGTAAACCTTGAGAGAAGACTTGTGACCTCAAGGAAAACTTGTCCAAAATGGATGTCTACTAATTCAACTAAATTTCTAGAAGTAAACTATTTCTAAACATAGAGTTAAACTAGTTGATATTTGAAAACTTAGTCTAAAGGGTTTGTTGCCAAAATTTTCAATTTGATATATTAGGTTGGATGTTTTAATGTTGGTTTTGATCCATTATTGAAAACCTAAGGGATGATTCTAACAAGACCAAGTGATTTTCATTAAGAAATTTTGTATGATGTGTCAATGTTTGATACTCAAGAATTGTTTTGATAAAAAAAAAATTAAGTATGAATTTCCTTCTTTTTTTTGGTAAGATACCAAGTAACCAATATTTTTTAATCATGTAACCAAGGGAAACCTGCTTTGTGGGTTCAATTCTTAAAATATAATTTAACATGAATTATTTTTACCACATAGAATACTTGATTATGAATTGTTTAAGACAAATATGTCTACAAAAAAGAAAGTTATTTTCCACAAAAGCTTCAAATACGTGAAAACCAAAGTGCTAAATTATAGTTCCCTAGGTTTAATTTGACATAATGATTAAAGATATGGAAAAATATACTAGGAAGCACACTAAGACATTGTTTTGATAAAAACAAGATATACTTAGATTCATGTAGTAGTATAATGTCTTTCAAGTGCACTCAATTATGTTGAAGGGTTTGAAATTTTTCATGACCACGTTGATGTTTTTTGAGTGTTTGAATGATAAGAAATTTATTTATCAATTAGGTAAGGGGGATATTTCATATAATTTCTTCCATAAAGCTTACTAAGTAAATTTTGATATCAAAAATCAAGCACATTCTTATTTAATCAAGTGGGTACATCTCTTAAGTTGGGTCAGTATAGTAAAATACCTAGCTTGATTGGATGACTAGAGTATGAATGTGTACATGATACACCTCTTACCTTGAAATTAAAAGTTCCTTATAAGGAGATTTTCATCTCAACAAGTAATTAGTACATGATGAATATCTTCATGGAATGACCATCTGTTCCATTGCATCTTCTTAAGAGATGTTCAAAATTGGTAAGTCTTCCTAGTACAATGGTTTGTAGTGAATTAGTGAACACTAGTGGTATAACATCAAATATGAGACACTAAATCTTGTATTCAATGTGATGTCGTCTATACACCCACAATTGCATTGACACACATGGTATACATCACCAAATAAGTAATACTTTCTTGCAATTTTTTATCCTTTATATAGCCCTCTTGAACAAGTTCTTCGAGTTCACCTTGAGTTCTCCATTGTGGGATGTATCTCAAGGAAGGAATCCTTTAATAAAATAATTTAGTAAAGTAAATATTACTCCTCACCTTTGAGGCATAAAAACAAGGATAGCATTCCTATTTCACACTTGCTACACTCAAGGACACCTTAGAGATCTCAATCCAATGAAGAATGAAGGAATAGATTTTCTAATAGGGTATCCTAGGATATGTTTAGAGATTAATTAAGGTTGAATGAGGGGTCACCACCAAGTAATGAATTGGAAAGACAAATGAAATGCAAGTTGTAACGTATAAAACTAGTGATGCATGAAACTTAAATGAATGACTTAGAAATGCATATAAATCCAAACAAAAAGTTGTAAAATCAAAAGTGTGCACCTGGAAAATTGTAGAGGCTTTAATGGAGACTAAAAATATTAAAAATATTTAAATTTTGGCCTATTGGGACTCATTTTCCATTCTAGGTGAATCAGTCCTAGATTTGGATTTCTGTACAAGAATAGGTCTCTAGAAAAAGCATATCCAAAACTACAAAAATGTCAAAATTGACCTAAACTGGGGCTTATTCACCCAAGGTAGTTAATTAGTCTAGTTATGGTTTTTTGGACCTTTAAAATCTGAAAGTGGTCTTCAATGTCTTCTCATTTTGTTCATCTTTGTTTTCGGATCTGCAACCCTAATTTTAGGGTTGTAGGTGACATTTGGGTGAAGATTACAACCATGCAAATGGGGAGAAAAATACAACAAATTTCTCCAATATAATAACCTAATCTTCAATGATATTCAAGTATTCAAAGCACCTAGATCTGCAATTACACAAAGAGAGAAAAAAGTGTTGATTGTTAGGGAATAGGGGTTTGCCTTGGTCAAACCCCTTGTGGGCAATTAAACCAAATGATGAGACAATGAAATGAAGGCATGAAACATGAAACAAAGAACATGAATCATGTAAAATGATACCTTGAATGATGGCTTTCAAATGGTGTCTTTTAAATCTGCAACTCAACATGAAATGGCCATGAAGGATGTAGACCTTGATCTTGACAATAGGATTAGAACAATGCTTGATCTTCGATATTCAATGATACATCACAACACTAGCTCAATAACATGCTTGATACTTTATGTCCTTGAAATGATGATGGATCTTGAATTTTTGCAACAATTGATGAAGAATCTTCCCTTGAATGCCTTAGAAATGATCTTGAATACTATTTGGATGATCTTCTAAAGTCTTGAAATGCTTAACTCTTGAGTGCTTGACTTAATATCATGAATGATTGATGAAATAATGATTTGAAATATTTTTTATATTGGAAATGCACTCAAATGACCATTTATTTGATCCCAAAGGTCGACATAGAAGACATTTGAACTTAAATTCAAAATTTCTTGCTTAAAACCTTAAAAATAGGCCAAATGGGACTCATTCACCAAGCTCGGTGAATCAGTCCCACCTTGATAGGAATCACTTTCCCAAAGTGGTGAATGGGTCCCATAGGGCCTATTTTGAGTGTTAAAGTGTCGAGGAGTGTGTAAATTAAGTTTATATGTTGATATTCTTGGGTTTTTAATTGAAATATTCCTTGGCATGCATAATATAGGGTCATAGGGTAATATTAATGATGATATCAAGGTCATAAATACAATAGGGCCAAAAATCCAATGTGAAAGTGTAAATAAATACTTTATAACACTAAATTAAGGAAAAATTGGGTCTATTAGCTGAAAAGGGCCCTAAATCCAACATATATGTGTAAAACACATTAGAAACATTAGATTGGATCCATTTAGTTTACAAGCCTCCTAAATTTAATGTGAAGGTGTAAATAAAAAAAATTTACAACACTAAATTAAGGAAGATTTAAGTTAATTTATCTTTAAAATGACCCAAGACCTAATGTGGAAGTCTAAAGCACCTCACAACACTATATCAAGGTGACATTAAGTCTAATTCATCATTAATTATTACTAAATCAAGTGTTAAAATGTAAGCGATGACATTTTTTTGATAGTACAAATAAAAAGAAGGAATTATATTTCTCTTCACCCAAGATTGCATGAAGCAAAAGGGGAGAGGATAATTAGAAATCCTTGGGTGACTCAAAAGAATAGAGAAAACTAGGAGTGTTTCTCTTCACCCAAGATCACACAAAGTGAAAGGGGAGAGGATACACACTACTAGTCAACCAAGGAAAGTAGAAAATGAAAACACGTGTTCATTTTATGTGCACTAAAGATAGATGTCAAATGAATTTTAGAGAACCAAAACTAAGTGAGATTTTTTTCATTCAATTTTAAATCCCAAACCAAGGTGAGACTATTTGGTTCATTATTAACTCCAAATTGAAAATGCAAGTTGGGTTGTTAGAATATCAAACACAAAATTTAAATTTGAGACGCATAAAATAAAGCTAACTCTAAGATTAATTCAAAATGCGTATTGATAAACACAAATATGAAATGCATAAACTAAAGGTTAGCTTTAAGATCACTTCTGAATGAGTGTTTAATAAACACTTTTCAAATTCTTCATGCTGAAAATATTATATGAAATTAAGAAAACAAGAAGATGTTAGGGTTAAACAAATGATTAATCATAAAAACCCTACAACCTAGACCAAATTATAGTGTGAGTTAACTTTAAGTACACCAAGGAAAAATTTAATTCTAGAAAAAATTAAAACCACCTACACAATTGTGAAGAGCATTAAATTCTACCCCATTTCAAAAACAATTTGTAGAAAGAAACACCGTATGACCAAGATACGGTTATTTGAAGATGGAGTACAAAAATAGGAATGCAAGTGCACTGCTCTATCATTTGCAAGTGCATTGCCATTTGCAAGAGCACCACTTTGTGTCATGCAAGTGCTCCAAACTATATTTTCAAGTGTGTCACAATTTACAAGTGCACCACTCTATGTCTTACAAGTGTATTGGACTATCTTTTCAACTATGTTGTAATTTACAACTACGTCGCTCTATATTTGACAAGTATACTCTAATGTAACAAGTGTGTATCAATTGAACAAGTGCACTAAAATGAAACAAGTGTGTGACTCTCTAATAGAAAAATCCTACTAGCCTACTTTTGGATCTTGCAAATATGAAAATCTCAAGAAAATTTTTTCAAGTGGATATGGTCCCACCAGACATGCCAGAATGTGAACATGAATATTAACTAGGCCAAAAATAATTAAATTAAGAAAATAAAACAATAACTTAACCTAATTAACTCATATTCCCAATTAAATTCTTGCAAATCTAACTATAAATACATTAAACATGAAATAAAATTGAAATTGATCAAAGAAACCTTATTAAACCTATTGATTATCTAGAATACTAAGAGGGGGGGTGAATCAATACTACCTTAAACCATTAAACTATAAACCATCCAATTATCAAAGAACATATGATTGCAAACAAGAATGAAAACATTGAAAGGAACATGACACAACAAAACACATCAACACCAAATTTTTATATGGAAAACCCAAAATAGGAAAAACCATGGTGAGGATTAGCTCATAATATATTGTATCTAGATACATTATATTACAGGGCTCACTGCCAAGACTCACTATCCTTAAAAGGCTCATAGCCAAATTAAAAAATGATATGGCTTACTGCAAAGATACAAAATGGAATGTATCACTTCCAAAAATATGAACTAATGGAATACACCTTCTATGTGTTGTGTCTAGTTCCAATGAAGATCTGAATATGAAGTACTGCACTACTTAGTAGTAGCATAACAATTTTTCTCCAATCCTTAACTTATACCACTATACACTGCTCACATCTGATAGATCATTTAAGCTCACACATTCAATACACATCCTCACACCCTAACGCTGAACTCCAAAACATCTCACATATATACAATTATATTTCATACATCAATTAGGTCAGCCTAATTAGATGTATACAAAACTATCCAAAACAACTTTTTCAGCACTATACAAGATTTAAAACTTCTTTTCTCCCAAGAAAAATGTGTAATACATAATTTCAAGTTGGCGTAGACCTAAAATAAATTCAACTAATATCCACAAGGAATAATTAATCTTCTCAATACGTATCATGCATTAGGTCAGATAGGAATAGGATCCAATCATAGAAACTCCAATCCAGCACATACTTCTGAAAGTAAACACCTTCTAGATCTAAGATTACTTTTGTAAGTGTGAATAAGTAAACAAATAAAGAATAGCCCTTAATGAAACATTATATCAAAGATTATGCAAATAATCTACTGAAAGCATCTCATTGTCTCCTATCTTTAAAGATTTATTAAGCTACAATGCCTCATATTTAAATGAAACACTATAACTATTAAAATGACAATCTAAAGAAGAAAATGATGTTGATGCAATGGTGTGATGTTATATGATAATGCTAAATGATAAAAGAAACTACTGTAACATGAATTGACAAAAACTATGCATGAAGCTATAGGAGGCAACCATGATTATGATTCTAAAATGTTGGATGCTTGAATTGCTTGATAATCTGGGATCCTTTCTTTGTTGAATGAAGTTGTATTTATAGATTTCCTAGTAGTAGCTTTACACAGGGGCAGTAAAATAGAGGCTTCGATTCAATCTGGAGAATTGAATGGTGAGAGATGAAGGAGAATGAGAAGATTTTGGGAATTGTCTCTACCCATGAAAACACCAAGCAAGAGAATAGGAAGGATTGATGGAAGAGGATTGAGAGATGGAATTTGTCTCCAATTTGTCTCCAAATATTCCCATGAAGATTGAATCAATTAATTTTGACATATTTTGGACATAAATTAGACATAGGATATCTAATTTGATTTTGAGGAAATATAGAGGCATATTCTTTATGCTTTTATTTAAATATTTTGGTTTGTTAAAATTAGCAAAAGAGGGATAAATAATTTAATAGAAGAAACTATAGAATTTGTTTATTAAATTAAAATAGAAGAATATATGGTAATTAATCAATAAAGTGTTTGATCTTTATTAATTAATTAAGATTGATGTGATAGAATAAAATAGGGGAAATGATAATTAAATCAAAAAAAGTATTTATTTTTGTTTATTTAATTAAGATAAAATAATAGAAGAATTAGAAGAATTTAAACATGAACTATATAAATAAATATTTCTATTTATTCAATAGTAGAGGATTTAGGATAATTAATGAAATAAATTGTATTCAATTAATTAGATTCTCTAGACCAATTTTAGGTGTATACGACTTCATTTTCTCTTCACATTAACATCAAAGAGACTAACTTTAGAACTACAACATCAAAGCATCATTATCAAGAAAATGGAGAGTCTCCCACATTGGTATACTGAATAGAGAAACATTTTGTAGTACAAAGAGTTGAAATTTTTCATTGATAGCTTCCTATACATGACACAAAACTTCTCAAGATCTTGAATATAGTTGTATGAATGAATCATATTAATATGGTTGAGAGAGAAAAATCACATCCCTTCTTGTGGTGAATTCTAGATGCAAAAACCAATGTACTGAACCATAATAGTATCAAAAAAGAACACTTAACCAAACCTTTGATAGATCAACTTTCGGTATAGATGGTATTGTACACTAAATATGATTTCGAAAATGTTGACATCAATGACAATACTAAAACAACCAAATCAACCTATGTAGGTACACTTCATGCTTATGTTCAAACTTCCAACAATATTCCTTTGGTATTGATGGCAACATGCATATCAAAAACATTTTTATACCAATACAAAATAACTAAATACTCCCCCAAACCTCTGATAGATCAAATTTCGGTATAGATGGTATTGTACACTAAATATTCTTCCCACAATGTTGACATCAATGAAAATACTAAAACAACCAAATCAACCTATGTAGGTACACTTCATGCTTATGTTCAAACTTCCAACGATCTCCCCCTTTGGAATTGATGGCAACATGCATATCAAAAAAAAAATATACCAATACAAAATAATTGAATAGCCCCCCTCACAAAATTGTTCTTGAAATTTTTATTTTTTCTTCTTACTATCTATATCTCTCTCCCCCTTTGACATTGACGGAAAATTTCATGCAAGGGTCTGGTATATTTCCATTGAATATGTGTATGCACAAAAAAAGGTATGAAAATGTTAACCTAAAGAAGAAGATCCCTTGAGGTTCTTCATTCTTCAAGATATCTTGCCATGAAGCTTGACCTTCTTCTCAAAATTATTTTGCATTTGCAAGAGTCTTGTATAGTATTCAATATTTGTTAAAGACACTATACCTTCTTTCATAGTGTTAGGGTTAAGATTTATTTTTGATAGACTACCAACATTGTCAAGAGCATTGGATATAGGAGTGTCCCTAACTTTTACCAAATCTCTAAGTGCCACATACTACTTGATCACTTACGTTCTCTAATTCTAAAGACAAAATATTTTTTCCTATAGTTGCACAATGTAGGACTATTTCTAGTCCTACATTGAGTGCTCAATCGAATTTCATTTTTTCTTATTTAATCTCTTGCATTTAATTCCCTATTAGGCCAATTCAGGCAAAAAGATACTAACTCTTGAGCCTTTTTTTCACAATCATGAATATTCTTTAATTCCTTCAAAACTCGGTGATGTGCATTTGCAAATTTCTTCTTGATAACTTCTATATTTTCTTCCAAAGTCCTTGGTTTATTTATTTTTTGTTCTTTAAATTTGGAGATATATTATTTTAAAGAATCAATCATGCTCCTTATATTTTCTAAAGTAGATATAGATGAATTAAATATAACATCGAGAATCACTTCCTATAGATCTTTCAATGCTTCATCTAGGTCTTGTATGTTTGCGCTTTCATACTCATGTTAGGTTCTTTCAAATTGGATTTTTTTAGTGAGCTCTTTCTTAATATTTCCTTTTTTTTTCTTACATGTTCTCTTTGTAATACTGAAGGCTTCAGTCATAGACATTTCTTCTACATTTGTTATGTTGGAGTCATTGGGGATTTCTAGAAGCACTTTTGCATAGTGATCAACTTCTACCTCAGTTACTTCATAATCCAACTCAAAAATCCACGCAATTATAGAATCAATTTCTTCCATGTAACAAAAATCAGTAGAGACAAGGAAATTTATAATTTCAGAGTATTTTTCCACAACACTTTTTAGAATTCGTATTCTCTTATTCATTCTCATCTAAAAAATTCCAAAGAATGTTGTAAGACAAATTTCTTGAGAATCCAAACTACGAAGATTTTTCATGAGATTACTTATCTAATGTTCTATTTACATTCAACCTTTCCAATTACTAGTAACTCCTTCATCAAGTAAAATAGTAAGTAAACTATTAAAGTATCATACTAGAATGTACTCTTCTTATTATTTTTTATTTCTTTCAAATTATTCAATAGGTGTTGTTGAAGCAACTCACAAAGATCATAGTTTATACCGGTCTTAACCATATCAAATGAAATGTATGCAACACTAGTAGAAAATGTGTAATCATTACTTGGTAAGTAAATTTTATGTCAAATAATCATTACAACAAACTGGATGACCAAATATTCAATTGCAGTCAAGACAAGTTCTTTTACTTCAAGAGTCACACCAGTCATCTCTATTATCTCTTGATAATTGACCATCTTCCACTTTAGAACTAGTCTGAAGCACCACAAGCTAGTCACATCCCTTATAGCTTCTATTTTTATCAAGTGTGTACCATTAATTCAAATAGATTCACCATGAATCTTGCTTAATTCCATTCATGTGTACTTCTTGTTGAATTCAAATAGAGGTAATTTCTGCCATACATCCAGTTTCCTTTCAACTAGGGTTTTATATGCATCATAATTTTCTTCCATAAAATAATTAATTGAACTGGTGACATTTCCTCAAATTTTCCATAAATGTATGCATAAATATATTCAATAGGTGTCACTCTAAGGGGAATGACAAAAAATACACCCACTGAATCTTCCAAACTTTTTTCAAAGCATACCCTTTTAATTTGATTTGTATTTGGTCTAAAACATTCACAACCTTTGACCCATCCATTGTATTTAAAATTAAAATTTCTATAAAATAATTGTTTAAGTAGAACACCACTGTAATTTTCTCCAATGAAGAACATGGTTTTTATGTTTTCCTTTCAGAGCATGCCTCAATTCCACTTCCTTTGCATGCTTCTCTTCTTTCACAAATTTCAATCATTGAATCAGTTTTTCTTAACATGTCTGAATTTATTTCCTTAATCCCAAATGCTTCAATAATAAATGCTCCAAACCACAAGTAGATCAGCTCAAATTTTGTGTATACCTGTTGAACACAAAAAATAATGAGAGGGGGGCTGAATCAATATTCTACTAAACCATTTGATAGCTAACCATCCAATTATTAAAATATATCTAGCTACAATTGTAAATAAAAACATGGAAGTGAACATAACATCACACAACTCATAGAAACCAAGATTTTTATGTGGAAAACCAAGAATGGGAAAAATCATGATGGGGATTAACTCACAATATATTACAAATGGTCATAAAATATAATAGAGAACACAAGCAAGATAAACTGTCCTTGAAAGGCTCACAAAGTACAAAATATGTGGCTTACTACTACAATACAACAAGATATGGCCCACTACTAGGAATATGAGATGAATGGAAATCAACTTATAAGTATTGAATACAGTTCCAATTAAGTTTTGGTAGATAGAAAATCTTGCACCAGATTATAGGTATACAACAACTAGATCAACAACAACCAATGACTTCACACCTTATCAATTTTTTGCACATCTTGTATCATCACTTATCATCTCTCTCTCTCTATTTATGTATATATATTCAATACAAGGATGTTCCCTATATACATAGTTACATATTCATACATCAATCGGGTCAACCTAATTGGATGTAAGAATACTTAACTCAAAATATCATGTCGGCCTCATAACAAAAACATCTTTGGTGCTCTAAATAAAATATGCAAGACATGATTTAGGACGGCCCAGACATAAAAAGAAACTCTTTAAACCTCCATGAAGTGTGTACCACATGTTAAAGTCATCCAAAACAATATCACACCAAAGACTGTAAGTCAAAATTATGTCATTGATAACTTTCAACTCATTCAACCTAGATTTTCTGAATTCTTGACCAAAGATGCATCTAATACCCTTGAATAACATATCAAAAACATATAAGCTGATATTCTACTCAGACTTATTTTGGACCAAATTACTAGATCAATGTAGCACAAACACAGTTTATTGGATGGGAAAATAATCGGTCACCAAACAATGTTGGCATCAATGACAAGAAACCAAAGGTCTCCTTCTTCATTCTTCCAACAATATCCCCCTTTTCATTGATGGCAACATGTTCCCAAAAATGAATCTTATGTAAAAAAAAAATTATGTGACATCAATTCATTCAACCCCCCTTTCAAATATACAAAAAACATAAAGTTGTTTTTAAAACAAAAAAATTATTTACTCTAAATTTTCTTCCACATAGAACCTTCTCCCCCTTTAACATCAAGGACAAAGGGTAAGGAGAAAAAAAAAAAAAATTTAATCAAGAGCTAGAGTACGTTGTAATTACTTGAGAATTTTTTCCCAAGCTAGTTTTCCATAATCCCAAATCCCTTTTTCTCTAGTAAGAGATTTATGCAACGATTATAGTTCCAATAAGTATTCTTCTCCTTCTAGAGTGGACATAATGATGTTCATCTTCTCCAGGTTTTTGGCATCTACTAAGGCAATAGATATGGAAATATGTCTATACATTACAAGATCCCTAAGCTTTCCAAAGCACCTTATTGCATCTTCCTTTTTCCTTTGCATAATGAAAAACTTGTTTTGGAGGTCTTCAATAAAAGTCCAATCAAAGTATTTTCTATCATCTACAACCTTGTAGTCTTCGAAGGCATCAACAAGTTGAGACTTTATCAAGTCCATTAAATCCTTAATGCCTCGAGTGACATCAGGGCACTGCATGTAGTAAACAAATATTATTTGACCTTCCTCATCACTATCCTTCACCTATTTCAAACATTGCAATACTTTTTCATGCGTAATTGCACACTTATCTTTTAGAATCAGTAACCTTTTCTCTAGAGGACTTGACTTTACCTCTTTCACAATATATACCTTGATATTAGAGGTATATTCCTTAACATAATCAAATACAAACATCATGTTCTCAACTAGTGCTAAGGATTCATCACTAGTGACACCAGGGGTTGTCTCCTGTAAAGCTCTAATAGATTCATTTATCAATTCATCTCATTTTTTACAAGTTTTAGTAGTTTCTTATGTAACAGAGTTGAGAAAAGTACCAAAAATATTTATTCTCTCACTTGGTGAAATCTTAGTCAAATCTACATAGGATAGATGTGATGGCAGCTTAATTAACTAAGGTTTAAACATAGGATGAAGTCTTGTTTTCCTTGTCAATAGACCTTTGAGAGTTCTTCTGGATGGTTCTTCGATTGGATTTGATAGCTTAATAGCCTTGGGGTTTTCTTCTTCACTTCTTTCATCTTGAGTTGCTTTCATATCTTCCATTTCTTTTCTTCTTATTTTTCCTCTTATTTTTCTTCTTTGGAGGATTTTCTAGAAGATTTATCTTTTTCTTCTTTCTCATTCTTATCCTCATCATAATTATCATCATTGCTCTTTTTATCCTTCCTCACTTCTTCTTCATTTTTATATTTCTCACCATTATTTATGGTAGATTCATGATGTTCTTCTAGTTCATTACTGATATCATCTTTATGTTGGTCTTTAGTTTGTTTGTTGGTTGTCTCCTTTGTATCATTTGGAGGGGAAGGTGTCTTTGAAACATCATGTATTTAACCAGAACTTTCCAAAATTAGATGATCCATTTCCTCTATGATATTAACATGATCCTATGTTTGAGTTGTATGGGATGAAGAACTGGTTCTTGTCCCATAATTCTTTGCCAAATTTTTGATTGTGTCTAGAGTTTCTTGTCTTAATTTTTCTATACTATCTTTCTCCTTAGCCACAATCAAGGAAAAATTTAGTGGTGAATCTTCACCAATTAGAAAATAATAGAAATCAAGAGTTCCAAAAATGGCAAATAGTACAAACTAAAATGGAGACTGAATCGCCAGGTTTTTACAAAAAAGTAATTTTGTCTCAATTAATTCACCATGTAAACGATGTGTCATTGGTACTAATTCGCCAGTAGTTTATAAAATAAAATTTAAAAATATTAATAGTATTCACCAGTAATATTGTGTAATTCTAGAGAATCAAGAAGGGAATCTACTATATTCACACCAAGCTCTCGAAAAGACATCTGATCAAAGCTCTATTTGATCTCCACCGTTCACTATTTCCAATATTTCATGACATACGTTATCATCGTTGTATTAGCGGGACATCCCTAAATGTCCCATCAATGATGTTTAGTCATGTCAATAAGGCTTCCATACTCCACTTGGGGTCCACCAAGGCATGGGTACACTACTAGTGTAATTCTAGAGAATCATGAAGGGAATCCACAATATTCGTGCAAAGCTCCTGAAAAGACATATGATCAAAGCTCTATTTGATCTCTACCATTCACTATTGCCAATATTTCATGATGTACGTCACCATCATTGTATCAGAAAGAAATCCCTATGTGTCCCACCGATGATGTTCACTCATGCTGATATTATCTCAAAGAATGAACTTGCAGCCGTCTGATTTAAAAGCTAATCGATGGTAAAATTTTGAAGTTTCATTTAGTCTTACTTTTCAAGTGATATTTTTTAAAAACACTTCATCCCTGAACCCCGCAAGGGGGCGTTGCCCCCTCGACCCCCACAAGGGGGCTCTTCCCCCTTGACCCCGCCAGTGGTTGCCACCCCGGGCCCCTATTTCAATATTAAAAAAACCAAAAAAATATATGGGGCAACTGCGTTGACCAACTATGCAAGTTTTTAAAGGAGAGATTCACCATTGTAATTAATCTTTTTAGTGATTATTCACTAGGATTCACGACTGTGATTATTATTTTTACCAATTATTCATGAAGATTCAACAGGATTTTACAATTTTTTTAATATTATGCATAATATTCGCCAGGAAAATTAATATATTTTTTCAAATAAAAGGAAAGATTCGCCAGGATTTTACACCTTTGCTAGGGGTTTGAAATTTAACCCTGGTCATAATCATACTGATTCTCTATTTGACTCTATACAATTTAGAATAGTCTTTTACTAGATTAGCATCCTCTTCCTCAAATAAGCAGGATCCATAATAATTCAAGACATCAAATTTCATCTTGCCATCAACATTTATAGCTTCTTTCCTTCTTTGTACTAATTATTTCCAAACATTGTCAGTCACTTTGTTCCACATAGTTTCTATACCCATATTGCAAATAACTATATATTGAATGAAAGTATTAATAATGGTTTCTTTATGTTCATTATTGACTTCATCAAAAAAATTAGAAGTCAAAAAAATATATTTAGATTCTATCATATTATTCACTAAGGCTTCCTAATTTAGAGATGGTCGATCACTTACCGGAGGAGAGCTAGGCATGTACTCCTTAGGATCTAATGCACCTTCTTCATTCTTCTTCTCATGCACAAGAATTTTGAAAGTGTTCTCTTATTCCTTTTTCCCTTCATCTATTGAGATATTGACTTTGGTTTCTACTTCTTCAATTCTAGTGGAAGTACTTCTCCTTTTATTCCTTTTCAGCTATTGCTCTTCCTACAAGCCAAGATCTATTTCTTCTTGTATATCATCACTTAGGTTTCTTTTCTTGTTTGTCTTTTTCTCTACTCTTCTTCTTCTAGGAGTAACAGATGAAGCAGTAGTGCATATGTTCTTTATTTTGGAAGCACAGGTACTAGGTTCTATGGAGGTAGTTACATCAACTGATGTTGGAGTACTGTGTTCTTTCTTCTTTCCTTTCTTTGTTATAGAAGCACTAGAAGTAGGTGTAGTTGTAGAAGATATTCTTCATGACTTCCTAGGTATAGAGGAATATTCAACTGATCTAGTCTTCCTCTCATCAAGAGCCACATTTAATATATCAATATCATCCTTAGAGAATGAATTCCCTTGGAAGAATTCCTCAACATTATTTCTTGTCATTTTTTGTCTTTGGGATGTAGAAGTTTCTAAGTGCACTTAACTAGCTTTTAATTCATATGTTCCATGTTTTGAAAAAGAAGGATCCCTTGGAATACTTAACAACCTTTAAATGAACCTCTCAACAAGTTGTTCATCAACCTCATATCCTAGAGGTTCTATCTAGAGAGTTCTAGGTTCAACTACTTCCATGTTGCATTCATTAGTGGTTAAAAGAAAAGTTATTTCCTTTGCATACTTATTCAAAAGGCTTCTAGAAACCTCATATCTTTCATGCATATCATCCTACAAAATTATAAATAATGTAGCAAAAGCATTATTCTATGCTTTGAAATCTCCAAGACTGTGTAATTTTTCAAAGATTTGATGTGAAAATGGCCTTTTGCACTCCCATATAATGGTTTTCCCTCCTCGTAACTTCCTCAAAAAGTAGAAAAATAGACAAACTACCAATATACCAAACTTAAAAAAGAGTGTTTCTTTGAATTAATTAAGCTCAGATTCTCCATAGTTGCAGTCAAATAAATTCACATAGATCATAATCTCTCCCATTCACTACCATTTCATATGTAGTATGAATTGTTGTATCAGACACATAATTTCATCAGATGGTAAAGTGTATTTTATATCCAATCATAATAGTAGAATATCTCACAACTAGGTTTTTGATGGATTTAGTATTCAGAGATCTCCCATCATATGTGGCTCTAGTTAGCTTCATTACCACATCATTTTTCATATATTTTAGCATTGGTAGGGGTCTAGTGGCATAAAGACTAGTTACAACTTGGATTAATTCCTTGATGATTAAACTAACAAAACTTGTCCACAAAAAATTATTGTATATCCTACTAAGTTCCATCCTAAAAAATTTAGAATCCAACTCATTTGAAAAGTTAGGGAACCAATTCCTACCATCCAATTTTTTTCTCACTAGGTTTTCATATTCAAATTTTGCAAAGTGATTATCTCCTGTCAATTCTTCCATCAATAGATCCCTAAGTTCTTGGTTGTTACATTCTTCTAACTTCCCATGAATGTAATTTCTAGTGTCTTTAGTGGGTAGGACATTACTCAAAATATGTGAGAATGCACCCACATGATCCATTTCATAGACTTTCAAGGAGTTCCTTATGAATTTACATCAAGGTCTCTCAAAAACTTCCACAATAGTGGGAGTGGCCATTTATTTTCCTCAAACTACTTGTATATTCTTATGTAAAGTTACTTTAACTAAAACCCATAAAGTTTTGATAACCATAAATACTTTTTCAAGCTTTGTCAAAAACTAGGATTTGATTCCAACTTCTTTGAATCACTTTCAAATATCTTAAGCACACTCTGCTTCTTCCTAATTGAGAAAATGTTATTTAAATCAACTTAGTTTCTTACTTTATGACTTGCATATTTTTCCCTAATTTTTCATTAAATGCTTTCCAACTTCAAAAGCTAATAAACACTTTGTAAAATACACTATAAACTGTAAAATGCTTCATAATTCTCCAATTCTGTATATTTTCTACTGGCAACTTCTTCAAAATCTTCAAAATGAAACCATTACATCATATATCCTTGTTTCATTTCTTGAAACCTCTTATTTCAAGGTTTTGTTATATTTCTCTATCACTCATCTCCCCAAAACCATTGTTGGGCTTAGTTTTTAGAAGAAGTATCTACACCATATGCAAATATAGATGCATTTCATTCATCCTTATTATCAATTTCTTCCTTTTCTTCCAAATTCTCTCCATTTCCTTTTTAACCTCAGTAGGATCAATTTTATTCAAGCTTTTATTCCTTTGATCTAGATTAGATTTCTTCTCATTTTTTCTTTTGCAAAATTTTGAAATGTTTCCCAATTTATTGCATGTGTAACATACAACATTTTTTTGACCAAACTAATTTTCATTTAACCTTGATCTACACTAAATAGTTTTATGTATGAAGATATTTCATGTATAGGAGTAGCCTTGAAAATACTGAATCATTCTACCAATATCAAATCTATTCATCATTATCTGACTTCTACACTGAATAAATCTATGTCCAAACTTATTGCAAGCAAAGCATTGTTCAACAAAGAATCCAACATTCTGATTCATTCTACTTCTACATTTTATTTCCCTATGACCAAATTTATTGCCTAAAAAAATTCCATTAAAAGATGGGTACCTTTGAGCATTAGGTTGTCTGATAGGAATCCTTTTGGTATTTCTTCTATGGTTCTTGATCTTCCTTCCATTTCTTTGAGTCTTCCTTTGATTGTCCACTTTATTAGAAGTTTGATTTTCCTTTGATCTTTTTCCTTCTTCAAGTCCCAAACCATTTTTATCTTTAGAGGATTTCTAAAAAGCAACCAATTCATCAAGCATTGTGGTGCTTGCCTTGAATTTTTCCTCATGATTTGTTGCCTTTACTAAGTCAGATCTTAGTGTTACCACTTCTTGTTCAATCTTTCTACATTTATTAATTTTTCTTTGGATTTTAGCTTTCTGAAATTCTGAAATTATTTCCTTTTCTTCCACTTGTAGCTTTAGTCTAATGATTTCCTCATTTGCATTTTGTAGGTAATCACTAACTTCTCAATGCCTTTCTTTTAATTTCATGTTTTGTTCTCTTAGTTTTCTAATGCATTCATTTTCTTCTTTTATGTTTTCCTTCACAGATTCTTTCTCATTTTCACTTTTGTCCAAATCTTTAAGAGTAGCATGGAGTTCCTCAGATGCTGAAATCTCTTTCAGATGAACATGATACTTTTTGTTAGCCATGTGTTCAAAATTTAGGATCTTCCTTAAGCTGTTAAGATTCCCAAAAGGAACCAAGCTTTGATACCAATTGTTGAACACATAGAATACTAAGAGAAGGGGTGAATTAGTATTATAATAAACCATTTTATTGGTAACCATCCAATTGTTAAAACATATCAACCTGCAACTGTAAGTAGAAAAATGGAAGTGAAAATAACATCACACAAATCATAGACACCAATATTTTAACCGGTCATAAAATATTATAGGGCACATTGCGAGGACACACTGTCCTTGAAACACTCACATCTAGAGTACAAAATAAATGGCTTATCACCATAATACATAAAGATATGGATCACTACCAAGAATATGAACTGAATGGAATGCACCTTTTGAGTGTTGAATATAGTTCCAATTAAGATCTAAAAGATAAAAAATATTGCATTGGATTGCAAGTATACAACAACTATCAACAACTACCAATGACTTCACACCATATCACTTTGTTGCACATCTCACATCATCACCTCTTATCATTTCTCTCTATATATCCATGTGTACATCAATGTGTGTATATCTGTTCAATACAAGGATGTTCCATATATACATGGTTACATCTTCATACATAAATTGGGTCAGCCTAATTGGATGTAAGCATACTTAACTCAAAATATCTTGTCAGATTCAAAACAAAAAATTCTTTGGTGCTCTAAACAAAATATGCAAGACATGATTTAGGTTGGCCTAGACACAAAAAGGAACTCTTTAAACCTCCATGAAGTGTGCACCACATGCTCAAGTTGGCCAAAGAAGATCATGCCAAAAACTGTAAGAAATTTTTTTGTCATTTATATCTTTCAACTCATTTTACCTAGATTGCTTAGTTCCTAACCAAATTGTCTAAGACTCGTGAATAACATATCAAAAACATATGAGCTAATATTCTACCCAGAGTGATTTCATACAAAATTATTGGATCAATGTAGCACAAACATAGTTTACCACATGGGAAAATAATGAATCACCAAAAAATGTTGGGATAAATGACAACAAACTAGAGGTCTCCTTCTTCATTCTTCCAACAATACCTTCATCCTTTCAAACTTACTGGAATTCATTCTTCACACATGTGTGTATGAAAATTCATTTCACATGAAATCTTGAATTTTTAACCTTAATAGATGAACTTCTATCATGATATGACATCATATATTGAGAGAGGGGTTATTAAATATTCTGATTATTACTCCCCCTTAGCCACTACATAAATCAATTTCTGATGGGAGTATCTACACTAAAGGATGAAATAGATGAAAACAATGTTTCAAATTCTCTTTCCTTTATCCAGATCCTTTTCATTTCCTTCTTAACTTATCCCAGATCAGTCTTAATGACTAGTTCATTTCTCTTTACTAGATTGTTACTTCTCATATTTATGCTTCTACAATCTCGGGTAAAGTGACTTGATTTTCTGCAATCATAACAAACAACATTCCTCCATCTGATTTGTCTTTTAATTGATCTATATTTGTACTAGTTAGCCTTGTGTCGAAATAAATTTTAGTGATAACAATAGCCATTAAATAAATAAAATATCTTGTTCAAATTTTGGCTTCTACATTCTGTAACTTTATGTCCAATCCTCTTGTATTCAAAACATTGACTGGAGAATGATAAAGTATCATTCATTCTACTTTCAAAATATTTTTTCCTATATCTAAATTTAATGCAAGAATAACAAACACTATTAAAAGATAAGTACCTTTGAGCATTATGAATCCTTCTAGTATGTCCACCATTGCTTTGAGTCTTCATGTTAGGGGGTTGATTCACCTTTGAAATTTTTCCTTCTTCAAATACCAAACCATTTTTGTCCTTAGAGGGTTTATGTCCTACAATTAGTTCATCTAGCATTGTAGATCTTCCTGCAAATTTATTATCATGTTTTCTAGCCTTTTCCAATTTTGATTTTAGATTTTCCACTTCTTGTTCAACCTTTGCATATTCATCCACCTTCCCTTGTATTTCAATTTTTTAATATTCTTCATTTTATTTTTTTTCCAGTTGTTCTTTCAATTCGATGATGTCCTCATCTATTTTCTTTAATTTAACCTTCAAATCTTCATTTTCTTCTATACGCTCAACATCGATCTCTTATGTAGGAATAAGAAATATTTTATCCTCCATGTATTCAAATTTTAGGACCTTCACCAAGCTATTATAATTCTTCAAAGGAACCAAGATTTGATACAAATTGTTGATTGTATGGAATACTAAGAAGGTGGGTGAATTAGTATTCCCTAAAACTATTAAGCTATAAACCATCCAATTATCAAAGAACATATAACTACAAACATGAATTAAAACATTGAAAGGAACATGACACCATAAAAAACATCAACAGTAGATTTTTACGTGAAAATTCCAAAATGGGAAAAAACCCCGATGAGGATTAGCTCACAATATATTATATCCAGATATAGTATATTATGTTAGAGTAAAGGTTTTAACTTAATTATGTTGATTAAGTTACCTTTATTCCCTTCTTAAGATTTCACGTTAGTTTGCATAATGTGACATTTAATAATTATATTAATTATTAAATGTTATCATATTAGGGCTTCTATTAGGGTTTGCATGATCTCCTTTTTATAAGGATTGATCCCATTGTATTTCATATCAATTCATTCTCTCATTCTCTCTGATATATACATTTTTAGTTTTCAGAGAACCCTTGCTTGTTTGTCTCCATCTCTTCTTTTGTGACAGGTTATTTGCATGTAGGTGATCTTCGGGGTTTGTGGTGTTGTATTTTCTCAACTCCTACATGGTATTAGAGCTCCACACCTGCTACTTCCTGTTCTTGTTTTGAAAATTTTGGGAGCTTCAAGGGTTTGGGGCTTGTTTTCTTGATCTAGGGCATACCTGCAATTTTGAAGCATTTTCAGCTCAAACGGACATCGCCATTGCGTCCGCAGCAGTCCAAAACCCCTAAATCGACTGTTCATTCATCTATTTTGGACAAAGTCAAAATTTAGGGCAAATTTTTTTTGCAAGTACAACCGTACGGCCGTCATCTGCGCGCGGATCCATAAAAAAAAATTCCTGGTAAAATATTTTTTGTCTCAGTATTATATTTTCATCAAAAAAATTTATGCAAAAATTTTTGATTGAAAAAAATCAAAAAAAGGGAAAAAAATTAAAATTTTAAAGCCTTTCGGCTTGCGGACCCAGTACCCGTAGGTACCCGCAGGTACCTACGCTTGTAGACCTATGGGACCTCTTTCATGTTGGTCAGCGTACTACCGAACATCGACGGCCTTAGTGCCGACCGGCGGTAGACAGTATTCCCTTCTTAAGATTTCACGTTAGTTTGCATAAAGTGACATTTAATAATTATATTAATTATTAAATGTTATCCTATTAGGGTTTTATTAGGGTTTGCATGATCTCCTTTTTATAAGGATTGATCCCATTGTATTTCATATCAATTCATTCTCTCATTCTCTCTGATATATACATTTTCAGTTTTCAGAGAACCCTTGCTTGTTTGTCTCCATCTCTTCTTTTGTGACAGGTTATTTGCATGTAGGTGATCTTTGGGGTTTGTGGTGTTGTATTTTCTCATCTCCTACATATTATAGGGCTCACTAAAAGGACTCGCTATCCTTAAAAGGCTCACAACTAGAGTACAAAATGATATGACTTATCGCCAAGATACAAAATGGAATGGCTCGCTGCCAAAAGTATGAATTGATGGAATGCACCTTCTGTGTGGTGAGTTTAGCCCCAATGAAGCTTTGAATATGAAGTACTACACTTCTTAGTAGTATCATTAAAAAGTAAATTTGATCCTTAACTTCTACCACTATACACTACTCAAATTTGATAGATCATTTAAGCTCGCACATTCACTTCACATCCCCACACCCTCACACTCAAATCCAATAAATCTCATATATATACAATTATATTTCATACATAAATTAGGTTGGTCTAATTAGATGTAAACAAAAAAATCCAAAATATATTTTGTTTACACCATACAAGATTTTAAACTTTTTTCACCCAAGAAAAATGTGTAATATACAATTTCAAGTCAATGTGGACTTGAAATAATTTCAACTAATATCTACAAGGTATAATTAGTCTTCTCAATACATATCATGCATTAGGTCGGCTAGGAATAGGACCTAATCACAAAAAATCCAATCCAATACACACTTCTCAAAGTAAACACCTTCCAAATCTGACATTACTTTAGTTTCTCTTCACATTAACATCAAAGAGACTAACTTTAGAACTGCAACATCAAAAACTCCTTCTAAAGAAAATGTGGAGTCTCCCACACTAGTATGTTGAACAAAGAAACAACTATAGTATATATATTTGAACTCTATCATTGATAACTTCCTATACACAACACAAAAATTCTTGAGATCTTGAGTATAGTTGTATAAATGAGTCATAATAATATGTTTAAGAGAGAAGAATCACATCTCTTCTTGTGGTGAATTTTGAACCCAAAAACCAATGTACCGAACCATAATAATATTAGCAAAAACACTTAACCAAACCTCTGATAGATTAGCTTCTGGTATAGATGGTATTGTAAAATAAATATGCTTCCCAAAATTTTGACATCAATGGCAATACTGAAGCAATCGAATCAACCTATGTAGGTACACTTCATGCTCATGTTCAAACTTCCAAAAAACCAAGAAAACCTCATCCCATTGGAGGATTAGTGTTTATATTTTATTGAAGGATCAACTCTTTCCTAATCCCATTGATGTAAAGCTTCAATTGATAGTGATAATGGAGTTTGAACCATAAAATTTCTCTCAAAAGGCTCTAAATTTATAAAAATGGATGTAAAATGTAGAAGCATTAGGTTGCTCAAATGATTTGTGGATGAATTACTCATAAAATGAGGACTATTTATAAGATTTTTAAGTGAATCAATTTCTAGGATCAATTTTTTTAATCAAGGGATAGAAATGGATGAGCGGGAATGACATGGATCAATGATAAAATGAAATATCTATCGATGTAGGTTTTTTATTTTCCTAGTGGGTCAATTTATTTTCCTTTAGTCCTAGGTTTTTCCTACACTTAATTAAGATTTCTTAGGATAATATAGTGAGTTAATTATTTAATAACTAGGAGATAAGTGATGAGGTGTTCCCTTCCTTAGAGGGTGGAACCACTTTCCACCTTTGGTGGCATCCTCCACTTTTGGTGGTCCATCTCAACTTTTTGTGGTTGATTCCTATTGGTTGGATTTGGCACCTACCTCCTCTCCTGACTTCTATATAAACTCACTACCTAGCTTTTATTTTCATCCATTCATGCATATTTACATTGTATCCTTTCAACTTGGAAGCTCTTAATGGATTTTTTCATATTGAAATTACATAATCTCTCAAAGTTCTAGTGTGCATTCTTTATGCTTTTCCAGTTTATGTACCTTTTATTTTTTCTTATAAAGTTCTTGGATTATTCAATTTGTTTCAAATTTATAACATGATGTCGAATTTTTTATTTTGAGAAATCTAAGTTCTTATATTCCTAATTGAGAGATTGAGTTTCTTCTAAAGATCTTGTAAATTCTCGTATGCTCTTCTCTTGTGTTTTAAATGACCTAGAGAATCAGAAAGGATTTACAATGATCTAATAACCTCTTCATATTGCATATCTTTTTTGTGAGATTCAGGTGATTGTAGAATTTCTAGTTATATTAGAAGCATTTTGGAATGTTCCAATATGTCTAGAAGGGTCGATAAAGTCAGATTTGGCTTTTGTTTCATCAAAATTACAGATCATTTGACAAAGTTGCAAATGGGGGATTAAAGCTCATATTTGCAAAGAACTTTTTACTAGCTCATTTTCAGGCCAAATGGACCTTTCCATTGCATTTAGAAGGCCCAAAAACCCCTATTCTTATATAAAATTTGTCTGTTTTAGATGAATTTTATTTTTGGAAAAATTTTCTTTTGTTAGGGGGTCATCACTACAGGGAAAATTCAACCTTGTTTTTTAAAAAATCACAACCTTTCACGACGGTGTCTATTTTTGGAAAACAAGATATCGTTGGAAAGCTAAAGAAAAGAAATTTCCATCTACAAAGGTTTTGAATTTTTTTCCATATTCTACCATATATTTTAGGTTGAAGATGGCTTGTGATAATTTCTTCAACATGCCATAACTTTCACCATGGTGTTCCGATTTTTGGAAGCAAATAAGCATTGCAAAGGTCTTGAATAGGACTACACAACCATTAGGATATTTTTTACAGATTTTGTCTCAAGTTATTTTGTATCAAAATTTGTATTTTTTGCTATTTTGAGTTTATTAAGCATTGTATCTTGGAAAAGACATTGTAAATGCACTAAATTATAAAGTGCCAAGCTTATAATATTTTTGGGGTGATCTTTGATACTAGTGAGAAGGATGGGGGTGTTCTTGGAATTGTTGTGTTCAATTTCTTTCTGCAATTCCTTTTGCATTTCTTCATCATAGCATCAACAACAGTTCCTATTCTTACTGCATACAACTATTTTGAGTGAAAATCACAAATAGAAATTCACTGAAGAAGACTTGGTTTGTATAGAGTGGTAATGGGATTGGAAACTGAACCAAATAAAGTTGAAAAATGTTTAAGTGGTTTAACAAATGTGATAGAGCATATGGAGAATTTTGTGTGTCTATATCTCCCACTTTACTGTTTCATGTTGAATCTTTGAATACTCCAAATGAAATATGGAAAAGGCTAGAATCCCTTTGTGATGCATAAGATTATATGAGGATTCATATGTTGGAGAATAAACTAATCATTTTAAATTTTGGAAACTTCAACACAATTTAGGATTTCTTCACCAAAATGAAATCACTAAGGGTACAATTACAACAATGTGGGATTGATAAGAAAGATTAACAATTGATTAGAAGTATTCTCTCAAAGCTAAGTTTTGAATATTTAGTATTTGTTTCTTCCTTCTATGCTATTAAGCATGTACTTGGATCTCAATTCAAGATCCCATCTTTGGATGACTTTTCTATATCTCTCATATGGGAGTAGGATAAGCTAATTTAGATGGGAACTCTTAAGTCTTCTAAGTCTCATGCCTTGGCTGCCAACCTTGGAAAAAATGAGCAAAGAGGACAAAGTAGTAATAAGGATAAGAAACAAAATAATAGCAAAGAGAAAAATAATCAGAAATTGACTACTCCAAAAGCAAGTAATGATACCTCATCTTCAAAAGCTAACAAGCCTAAGAAAGAGAGGATCAAATTTTCATATTTTAAGAAACCCAATCATGATGAGAAAAAATGTTTAATGAAATGGGTTTATAATTTGATAGGCATTCTTGATAATAATAATCTTTGTGTTCCTAATCCCATCAAACAAAGTTTAGAAGAGGGTTCTCATAATGCCAAAGAGAACAATAAGGGGAAAGGAAAGGTCAAGGCTTGTGTAGTAGTTGCTTCTCCACCATCCACATGGGTTACTAATTTAGGTGCTTCACACCACATGGTTTCAACTAAGGATGAAATTGAATCTATGGAGCCATGCCCTATTCCTTCCATTTTGATGGGTGATGACACTCCACTTAAGGTGCATGAGAGAGGGTTTGTTGATATGAGTGATGACACATTATAAGATGTTCTTTGTGTCCCCTCACTATCAACTAATCTCCTATCTATCCATCAAATCACTCACATAGCCATAGGTAAGAGAGTTGAGCTTAATCTTGATTCAGTGGTGATTTTTGAGATGTAGAATGATACTACAGTTGTAGTTGGGAGAGAAAATCACCAGTCTTGGCTTTATTTTTTCTCTCTCTTTGTTCCTGATTTTCCTTTGACTATTATACTCACTCATTTTAATGATATGAGTAACTTGTGGAATCAGAGGTTTCATCACTTGAACTATCGCTACTTACAGCAACTTAGAAAATAGGACATGGTTACAAGATTGCATACAACTCAATTTTATAAAGGTGTTTGTCATGGTTGCATTCTTCACAAGCATCCTAAATAGAAGTATGACAAAGGAAAATATTGGAGAGCCTCACATCTTTTGTAGTTAGTACATAGTGATTTGGCAAGGCCATTTCCACAACGATCTTTTAGTAGAGCCCGATATGTTTTGACATTCATTGATGATTTCTCCAAGTACACCATTGTCTACTTTCTCAAATATAATTCTAAAGTATTTGATTCATTCTTGGACTATAAGGCTTTTGTAGAGAAAAAAAACTAGAAAATGTATCAAAGTTCTATGTAGTATAGATAATGGGAGGGAATATGTCAACCATAGGTTTGTGTAGTATTGTGCTTCAAAGGGAATTAATTTGCAGCATAGAGTCCCCTATAGTCTTTAATAGAATGGAGTTGAAGAATGGAAGAATCGGTCCTTGAAAGAGGTCTAATTGTATGATTCACTCCAAGTCTTTTGCACCACCTTTCTAGGTAGAAGCCATTAATTGTGAGTGTTATATCCAAAATTACATTCCCCACAAAGTTGTGAAGGGGGTAGCTCCTTTTCAAGTTTGGACTAGTCAAAAATTGTTAGTTAAGAAATTTTGAGTGTTTGGCTCTAATGCATGGGCTCACATTCCAGTAGAGAAATACAAGGCTATGGATTCACAGAGAAAACCTTGCATATTTTTTGGTTATCTAGATGATGTCAAAGGCTACATGATTGTTCATCCTACCACACATGAGTTGTTCATTGAAAGGAGTTTTCACTTTGAGGAGAGTAATTTTAGCCCTTCTCTCGACACTTCTCCTACCACCATCATCTTGGAGTCCTTGTATCATGATGATAGTTATTCAAAGGTTAATAATACCTTAGATCATTATGAAGAGTCTTCTTCCTCCACTTCATATGATGATAGTAATCATTGGGATGCACATAGTTTATCTTCAAAGGATGATGATTCTCCTCTAGATTCTACTCCTTCTCCAATCGTAGGGCCTCCTTGGGCTCATTAGACTTTGCGATTAGTAGGTGATTGGGTAGAGGATCCATAAAACTAGAAGAGAATAGGATCACAATTTCAGGATGCTCCACATTCATCCATTACTTCATATTCCATTCCACATAATTTTCAGGAAGCCTCTAATGTCCCTAAGTGGGATGTAGCCATTGAGGAAGAGTCAAGTTCCTTGTAGAAGAACCACACCTAGGATCTTGTCCAACTTCCTAAGGGAAGAAAATTTGTTCGATGAAAGTGGGTCTATCAAACAAAATATGCAATAGATGGGTTGGTTGATAATAATAAGGCTTGCTTGGTTTCCAAAGGATTCTCCCAAGTTCCATGGATTGATTACTCTGATTCTTTTGCACCACTTGCCAAAATTAATTCCATCTGACCTGTTCTTGCTATAGCTAAAACACACAGATGGGATGTTCATTAGATGGATGTGAAGATTTCTTTTCTTCATGGTGATCTTTAGGAGGAGCTATACGTGGAGTAGTCGTAGGGTTTCATTCTGGATTCTTCACTTGTGTGTCATCTTCAAAAGTCTCTTTATGGCCTCAAATAAGCCCCTCAATCTTGCTACACTAAGATGGAATCCTTGCTTCTGATAGTGGGGTTCACTCGATGCCATTATGATCCTAATGTCTACATATTGTAGTAATATGATACTTACACCTTCTTGGTTCTATATGTTAATAAAATCTTGATCATAAGGAGTCACTCATCCACAATTTGGGTCATGAAAACTACCCTTCATGATTAGTTTTCGATATCAAAATTAGGCTTGTTCTACTACTTCTTGGGGATTGATATTACTCAGCCTTCATTAGGTATCACTCTTGCACAATATAAGTATGCACTTGACATGCTCTATAGGTTTTATGTGGGTGATTGTGGCCTACACCGACTCAATTTTGGTCAAGGGTCAAACTAGAGGCTAATATTTCTTCACCCTTGGTTCATGGCACTTTTTATTGATAGCTTGTTGGTAGTCTCATCTATCTAACTCATACAAGGCTCAAAATTTAATATGTAGTAGGCATGGTCTCTCAGTTCATGCAGGAGGCACATGAGCTACATTGGAAAGAAACTATGTAGATGCTTCACTACATCAAGGGTACTCACAATTGTGAGATTCATTATGTAGTGGGTGTAAATTTTGAATTGGTGGGACACACAAATTTAGATTTGGCATGTGATACTTTGGATTGCAATTCTACTTCAGGGTATTACTTCTCCCTTGGTTCCAATCTAGTTTGTTGGTCGAGAAAGAAGCAGTCTATTATTACTCTTTCATCTATAGAGGTTGAGTATCGAGGAGTAGTTAATGTTGTTACTGAGGCCATCTAGCTTCAAAAAAATTTCACTAAGTTTGTCATTCCCTTCCAAAATCCCATAGTCATCCATTATGACAAACAGAGTGTGATTTAGATCTCTCATAATTCAGTCCATCATTAGTCAACCAAGCACATCAAGATCGACATGCACTACATTTACAAGCTGATTCATAGTGAGATCATTGATCTCAAGTACTATTCAACATCATATTAGACTGCAAAAAAATCACCAAACTGTTCACTGAGGGTAAGCTCTTTCATTTGTGAGCTTTTCTTGGGGTGCAGTTGGTGTCATCTATGGAGAGGACTACTTAGTCCTTCTTTTTCTTCTTTTCATCTCTCTTTTGGGGAGGGATTTTGTCCCACTGGTTTTTCTCCCTTTCTCTAGTTATGAGAGATTTATTTTCATTATATTTGTACATGGGTACCTAACATGGCCTCATTTGTTGAGACCCATCATCTCTTACATCCTCCTAAGCTATGCTTAAGGGGGTGTTGGTGTAGGTTTTTATTTTCCTAGTGGGTTAATTTATTTTCCCTTAGTTGTAGGCTTTTCCTACACTTAATTAAGCTTTCTTAGGATAATATAGTGAGTTTATTATTTAATAACTAGGAGATAAGTGATGATATGCTCCCTTCTTTAAAGGGTGGAACCACTTTCCACTTTTGGTAGCATTCTCCACTTTTGGTGGTCTATCTCCACTTTTTGTGGTTGATTCCTATTGGTTAAATTTTCCACCTACCTCCTCTCCTAAGCTCTATATAAACTCACTACCTAGCTTGTATTTTCATCCATTCATACATATTTTCATTGTATCTTTGTAGCTTGGAATCTATTAATGCATTCTATCATATTGGCATTACATAATCTCTTAAGAGTTCTGGTGTGCATTCTTTATGCTTTTCCAGTTTATATAGCTTTGATTTTCTCTTATAAATTTCTTTGGTTATTCAATCCATTTTAGATTTCTAACAAGATCAAGATTGAAATATCACATGGATTGGTAAAATTAATCAACAGTTGTGACTGATCTCAACAAACACAAATTCTAAAAATTAGGAGGAATGTGCAAGATATTTCCATGTTGGAGGGAAATGTTCAAATTTGAATTGGGAAGAGTATTCCATGGGAATATTCCTTTGAGGAGTGGGAAATTAGTAAAATTAAATAATTAAAATATTATTTAACTATGCAAGGTAGAGGAATTTAAGACTTTAATTAAAAAATTAGATCATTTAATCAAAAATGAGAATTAATGACATTTAATTAAACAATTAACATTACTTAATAAAATGAAATAATTAAATGATTTAATTAAATAATGCACATCATTTAATCAAATAAGATGAAATTAGTATGAAAGGGGTGAATTAACCTAATAATGTTGATTATCTGATTAATAGAAGAAAATGAGTAATTTAATTAAACAATCAAGATTATTTAATTAAATAGACGAAAGTGGTCAAATTAGGACAAAAATGGTGTTAGTAAATAGAATAAAAATGTGTGATATTTATGATGACAATTTTAAGTGTTTACAGTTACAAATAATATATATAAACTCAATTATTAACATACCAATAAGGTAAATCTTTCTCTCCACCCTACCATAAATGGAATTATAAGCCTCATAGGGATCTAACCATTCCCTTGAGCAAGGAGAAACCATAATAAAATAAAAATATTCATGTGAATATAACATTTACTAAATCCAAATTATCCCATTTTGCAGCTAAATATACTAATGCATTCCCACAACCCATGTTACCTTCAACATACCCAAATAATTAAATGAACTCTTTCAAACATTAAACATACTAAAGAAGATTTAAACAACACATTAAGAGTAGAGTGGATAGAAAAATTATCTCTTTACATGAGATTGTAGGGATGAGTCTTCTATTCATTCCAAATCCATTTCATGAGCTTCCACTCCAAAATGAAAAATCCTCTCTTTCTCTACATACTTTCTTCTCAAAACTCCAAAACCATAAAATAAAAATAATGAAGGGAAGAATCTCAATCTCCTCCTTAAATTTCCAATATAAAGGACTTCAATATTGAATACCTTAAATAAGGGAGTGACACTTGTCACTTTCTCCTTCATTCTTTAGAATATATCCCCATAAGTTCTCACACATGTGAGACTTTTCAAGACATGAGTAACACATGATGACACTCTACCCAACATCTCTTATAAAGCAACTTCACACATGTGAAATCCTTGATTCTCTTAAAAAATTTATTAATGAGCTTTTGGGAGTGGGGTGGGAGAGTGAAAAGTCACTTTTCCAAGAGGTCCCTCTTCCATAGGTATAGACCCTAAGGATCTATTTTTGTACTAAGATCTATAAAATTGACCAAACAACACCCTTTAAAGACTAAATTAGATACAAATCCAAAATTCAAGACTCATTTAGGTCTTCCCTAACCCTAATCCCATATACTTAATCACTCAGCTTTAAACACTAAAACCACAAAAAACACACATACACATGAAATGGAAGGAAATGGATGAGAGTATGTTTAACCAAAATGGAACAATGATCTAGGACACCCTTATTTTTCCCTAATTTCACTAGAAAAAGAGATCTCCCAAGGGTAGGATTGACTTTTAGCCTTGAGGTGAGTCAATCCTATTAAGGGGATCTATTGTTTCCTCATAAGGAAAAGTTAAAAAAATTACTATCATTCTCTTTGGGAGATGAAAATAAGATACCTAATTAACTCAATTATGTGATGTAAAACATGAAATGTTGATATTAAGGATAACACAAATGGAAAATAACTTTTAGGCAGATCTAAGGAGGATATAATAGTTTGCACCTGATCTAAAAACTAGGTTTTTAAGTCTAAAGTATGACACATTCACCCTAAGTTGAATGGGTTCCTATAGCCTTCTCTAAAACTTCAAAAGATGATTTTGGAGTCCTTTATCTATAATTTCTTCCTATACCTATAGATATAAGCTTTCAAATCTATACTTGTGGTAAAATTATAAAAAAACAAATTTATGTGTGATAGGAGTTTTCCTTTGTCACACCCCAAGTTTGGTAATTAAACCTTGATGAAATGATGTAAATATGATAAATGATAGTGTGTGCAAGCCCTAACCTTAAGTACATCTAAGGTTGTTAAGAGATAATTTGCAAAGAAACCCTACTCAAGTGTATTAGAGCATGATTCTTATATGAAAATGATAAATGATAAAGACCCAATTAATGAGAAGTCCAAACACCCTAAAAGATATGAAATATGATAATACCTTGCTCTAGGTAGCTAGTAGAATGAATATATAAGATTGGATCACTTAGGAAACAAGTCATTAGATTAAAGAAAATGGTCAAAATGCATCTCCCAACCCTAGAATCTATAATGATCCACCATAGGAATCAGTCTCCATTCATTATCAATTTTTGATCAATTCTTTGACAAAGTGAGCTTGAAGACATACAAATACAACAAGATATTTCTCTAAGACTTGAAATTTGATCTCTTTAATGTTCTCTAAAATTTCTTCTTTTCTCCTTGGTCTCTCAAACTTAATCTCTTTCCAACCTCTAGTTTGAAATAGAGAAAATACTAGTCTTTATAGGATTCTTCTCTAATTTCCTAAATATTATATCCTGATAGCTAGAATTTAAAATTTGAATCTAGGACTTTAAGATACTACCAAAAGCATGTTTAAATTTTGATTTTCGATCTTAAAGGGGACCCATTCACCTAGGGGTGAATGGATCTTGGCCTAAAACTCTAGGATCAATGTGTTTTGAGGTCTTAAATTAATTAAATTTATTTATTCAATGCATGTTACAATTTCATAAAATGACAAAAATAAGCCTTGGGATGCATAATAAAGGGCTTTAGGGGCCTATTTATGAAGGGTAAAAATGCATAAATGTAAGGTTTATAAAATAGGTCCAAAATAAGATGGAAAATTATACTATCACATAGAAAGGAGTACAATTTTCTACACTAAATTTATCCACCACTTTACTGGCCATATGAAACTACGTGCATATGCAAGCTAAAGTATCAAAAGTAAATTGTGCTTCATAAAATGATACTCATATGGATATCACATTTCTTCTAAAAATGGGGATAATGAAGCCCCCAATGTAGTAATATGAAAAACTACAATGTTAGGAACCACATCCCTCCAAATTAATTTGTAAATCATTCAAAATAAACAAACTTCTACAAATAATCAAATTTGAGGGTAAATGTATGCCCCCTAATTCGGCTTGCTTTATGGAGGTGTAATTAGGGTAAAAATATAGCCTCATCAAATTGATTTATTTGGTGATGTAAATGTTTTCAATATGGTATTGAGGTTACAAAACCATATAGTGATAGAAATTAAATAATATTGGGGATGAGACCATGAATCCAACACAACAAATGACATCAAAATTGGAGTTCACTAGCCCCCATTGTGTTTGTTCGAATGAAATGTGATTTAATAAAATTTAGTAAATGTTAGTGAAAAATAATGCTTTTGACCATCATTTTGACATTTACTATTTGGAAAATTACCTTGTTGTAGAGTAAGTAAAGATTATGAGTCGATGACCATACAAATCCCCTAGACTGCACATTCTATAGGAGGAGGTGGCACATGGTGAGCTTCAACACATGGTGATTCCATTGTACCCTCCTTTATGTTTACATATTTAATTTCATACCATTTATTAATGTATATTTTTAGAAGGTTCTAGGACCCCATCCAAAAGTGGCCTAAGTATCTAGTTTTGGCCCATGTGGCTCAAAATGGCTAAAGTTTCTCAGATCCCCCCATCCATAACTGGTCCAAGTGTCCCAAAGAAACATTTTTTCACATTTAGTTGAATGGTTAATACTTATAATCATGTTATTGATTATTTATTTCAAGTTTTTTCACGTGCTCACTAGCATTTAGGAGGATGATTATTCACCCTTCTTTGGGAGTAGGTTAGCCAACTTTTTTTGAGGAGGAGGTTGACATTTTCTATGACACTAGACTATTCTCAATCTACATCATCCCATCCATGAGGTATCATTATGTTGTGCTTATGACACTAGTAGAGAGATGGAGTGTAGACACATGCACATTCCATCTACCTTTAGGTGAGATGATGGTGAGCTTAGAGGATGTACACCATATCTTGAGATTACCCATCTGGGATGAGACCATCCATATCAAGGAGGATCACACATGTAGGAAGATGTGATAGGACATTGAGTATTATGTGGGTTACCCTATTTGACCAAGAGACATGTGGGCTTGCATTGAGCTATAGTAGCTTCTATATGTGAACTCACAATTGCTTCGACAAATCATGGTTGTGACCATGACTCTAGCTCTTGTATGTGATAAAAAAGGAACACACCTAGATGAAGGCCTTGTTCATACTATTCACGAGATGGGGAATCATACAAATATCTATTCTTGGGGTTGCAATATGTTAGCTCATCTTTATTATGATCTTTGCATTTTTTATATCAAGAACTATAGAGAATAATGCACTGTAAACTTCTATAGGTTTGGGCCTTCAAGCATATCATGTGCACTAGGCCTACAAGCTATCCTATAGAAGCAACCATGGGTTATCCATTAGCATTCAACTATACAATGAGATATATTTGGTAGTACATGGATCTGTTATACTAGAGGGTTTAGTTTGATCACCTAGAGGATGATGACATAGTATTGAGGCCCTACCACAGCATACTCTAGTGGCTAGATCTCACATGAAAACTTGTCAAGATGTAGTAGGATAGGTTTTCACTTTGACTCATCACTATATAATAGTGTCATTTTATTATGATCAAGTCATGCAGTAGTTTCAACAAGCTCAAATAGCTCCTAGGCCATGACCCATATACTTGAGAGAAACATAGAGTGGCTATAGACTAGGAGAAATCTGGTGTCTAGAGTTAACGATGTTGATTTTATAAATTCAAATGATGAGGACTAGGGTGTACCCCTAACATCAAACTTAGATTATGTAGGTACCACTATAGCCTAAGTGCTGGTGTGTGAGAACATGACCTACACATTTCTTTGCTATACATCACCCTATAGGTGACACTAGACCTCTTTCAAGTCATGAAGATGAGAGAGAGGATTGAGCCATAGATGGGGATAGAAATGATGATGATGATAGAGTAGAGGACTTAGAGGAGATCAATGATGAGGAGGATCCACAATTGATGAGTGATGATCTTGATGAGCTAGAGGAGGCCACAAATATCACAAACGAGAGAGTGCATCTCACCTACAAGTTATGTGAGAACACTCAATAGCCATAAGAGGCATCACCATTCATGAGCATGGGAGGGAAGTGGTGTAGCACCTTCCATGCTTCCCACTCATGAGGGACCTATTATCTATCATTGAAATCTCGATTGGTGGAGATCTAATTAATTGAGTTTTATTAAATATTTATTGTTTTTATATTTTTTCATTTATATATCATGTCATGTTATAATATTTTTTATTCCTATTGCACACATGACCTATTCAGACTAAGGACCCCCTCCTTCCTTTTTAACTTTGCCTCATTTTGCATGCCCCTAATTTTGATCTTAAGTTGGTCACATGCCTTGAATTCATCATATTTCAAATGGCCAAAATCACCATTTCAAATTCGCTAAGTATTTTTACTTTTGCGGGAGTCTCCTTGTGGTTTTCCCTTAGTCTTTTATACTAGCATCCTTTGACCCCTAGGAACCCGCACTTGTGGGTCTCCCATAGCAGGTCGCCATTACTTCTTTTCCACTAAGTAGTGGCTAACCTAGGGCCTCCACCTACATTACAGGCTCCAAATTGATCATATTCATTTGGGTCTTTGCCGACAGACACTCCAAGTTGGGTTTCTACAAACCCCATCTACCCAACCTACCTTGCGACTATTGTACCAAGAATTTATTACATGCCATTAATGCAACTTGACATATAAATATTTTTCCCAACCTATCCTTTTCATTCACATTTTCAAAATTTTAAGGAGAGAGGAATGGAGAAGGAGGAGTGTGCACCTGCACAAGCTTATAGTAAATCCAAACTGGGGTTTTCATCAATTTTTTGTGCTATTCCTAGGTATGTCCATGATTTAATCTTCAAAAATAAATTTCTTTGTGAAGTTATGGATTTGAGAGTAGTAAATATTTGAATAATCCAAACCCTTCTTCACCACGACAATTCATCAGAGTCTCTCATATCCTTCGGCCCCGCATTGGGTATTCACCTAAATTGATAAAATCCCCTAGTTTTGGTTGAAATCGCACCCTTGCAAAATCTTGATTTGTCATTGTCATTCTTTACATAGAAAATAAATCCTTGCAGACTACACCCCCAAATATAGTCCATGTTAAATTTGAAATCTTGAAAGTGGTTAAGTTATTGACTTTGCACAAGGATTCCCATGTGGAATCTAGCATGTGATTCAATGCCACCCCAATGTCGTTACCTCACAGACAAGTTCTAGCACCCTCCCATAGTGTGAGACACATGTTGCTAACCATTGTTAAATTGTCCAAGACCCATCACTTGAAAATATGGCTAAGTCAAAGTGGACTTGTGGGCCACTACATGTCGCTCACTGCCATCCCATTGTTGTGACCTAGTGGTAGGGTCATTATGTCCACCTGCAATGTGGACTCTGATCCATTCTCTACCATTATGAGTCTACCAAATGAAAAATCCTAAGTCAAAGTAGCTTGTGGGTCATCTTCTATAGAGGTTTGTATGCTGACAACCCCTACTCCATCATTGTTCCCTAACATCTAGGCATCCACCTCCATCCGTACTGTGGACCTCGCAGGGGTGGTTTCTCTTTCACTTTGATGAAGCTCATCAATGCCTAACTCAAGTTCACGATTCTGTTGTAGGCTGACCCTTGTATATCTTCATCCCTCAAAGGACATTCCTTAATAGTGAAAATTTGAAAACAACCTTATAGTTCCCATATGCATGCTGAAAAATGATTAGAATTTAAGAACAACCTTAGCTGTCTGAACCACCAGCGGGTCCCATAGAGTGGAAATCTGCCTGTGGGTTTTTGTCCCTTGGATGTTTTTTTCTAATGGTTGATCCCAAGAATATTCCTAGCTAGCAACACTTGCATGTCCTAGACCAACAAAGAATCAAGACATAATCTAATGATGTCAGATGCCCCATGGCCTATATCCGCATGTACCTAAGTACCTCACAAGGAATTTGATCACCAACTTGCCCATGTAAAAAAATTTCTGTGAACTTTCACCTATGGGTCTCCATGGCCCCTTGGATTTTTTTTAGTTGCCTTCACTCTAATAGCTTCTAGCTTGGGGAAACCTACACCCCTAGGCTCACATTTTTCTAAATGATCCCAATGAGCTAAAAATGACTGATGATGATGAATTTTGTGATCTTTTGATGATGTATGAACATATCTAATGCTTGATTTGTAGGATTTCACTAGCACCCACTTTGATTTATATGTAAGAGCACTTACTACATCTTTTTCCTACAAAATTTATGGAAACTATTGGGGGGCCTTCTGACAAGCCTCCAGAGAATCCTGATAAGGGAAATAATCTTGCTTCCACTCCTAAAGGAAAATAAGAGAAAGAAAAAATGAAGTACAAGTTTCATGGAGTGGAACACACATCAAAGATCACCTCCAGCTGGGAGATAATCTTGGATATTAAATTTAGACACATCAGTATTGATGAATTCAGGGAGAGGTTTATGTTGAACCCCAAAATAGATAGGGCCCTAAAAATCAAGAAGAGTGTCCTAGCTAAAGGATTTGGTTTCCCTCATGCACTAATAGCCTCAGGACTAGTAATAGCCTATTGGGAGTGCTATCACTCCAATAGAAAGATAATTGGTCATGATGATAGAGTATAGTAATTTTTCTATAAATTCAATTGATAGGACCTTTGGCATCCTAGTCTTCGATAAGATGGAGGAGGTTGAGAAATAATTTTCCAACTAGGTATGGTAGCTGGATCCCATTGGGTGAAAATGAATAATCAACTAGAATTGGTTGAAGGAGAAGAGATAAAGTGCTACCAAAGTTCACCAAACATTGTACATGAGTGACTTTTTCAAGGAGAAAAATTATCTAGTCATACTCTTAAGTAGAGTAATGGGTTTTCCTATAGCTACATTCTTTGAGAACTAGATTTTTTATTTTATAAAAGAGAACTTCGGGGGCAAGACCTAGTTGCATTAGGAAAAGATGATTAGTGAGAATATGCATGAGCAACTAATAGAGGTAAAGAATAGATCTCATTTCTATATGACTTTGTATTTGGTCTACGTCATGGCAGACAAGGTCCCATATAAAGGATTGTTCTATGTTGGAGAATTGGGAACCAAGCAAGGACAATTGAAAGTATATGATTGCTACCCTCAAATACAATACATGAACTTCAAGTGGTATAGAAGAGTAAATGATGTATTCACAATTCACATAATCAAACTCTTGGGAGGAGATTTGTAGAGGAGGGTAACACACAATGAAAAATCCTTTGTGAAGGAATTTGGATATATGCTCATCCAATTCCCTAAGTTAACTTACACCAAGGCTGATGGATTCTTAGGAAGGCCTTACAAATTACCACATTACCCTAATGACAAGATTATGATGCTAGAGGTAATTCAAGAGCTACAAACTTCCCACACCTTGTTGAACAATAAAAAGAGAGAGGGGGTTCCATATCCCCTCACTCTTAGATAAGGTATGTATTCTTTAGCTATCACCTAATGCATATAATACTTAGAGAAAGAGTTGGTTAAGTATAATATTGACCTTCATAAAGACAAAGGAGGAATATATCCCAAGGGAAAGTTAAAAAAATAGGTTGGGAGAGAATATGCCCATTGACCTCACATCAAAGACTTTTGAGAAGATTACAAAGATGACAAGGAGGTGCAAATGTGCCACTATATGAGAATGACCCTCGAAATCCCAAAATCAATCAATTTGTCTTGAGTACTAGACCAAGTTGTCGATGATGAAAACATGATAGCTGAAAGATATGATGCCTTGATGAATGTACATTTTTCAGTGATAGATTGGACTGAGGAGGAACTCACTGACCTATATGTTCTCAATCACCTTGTGGAGAATAGAAAAACCACTGGCTAGAACAAAATATTGCCAAATTGAAGGAACAAGGTGTCAAGCTTACATATGGGGAGCTTGAGGATGAAGTGAGTAGTGAGGCTGATAGTGGTGATGTTGCAAAATCCTCTCATCAAGCACCAAAATCCCCACCCATTATGAGATACAAAAAGAGGAAGGAGGTGGTTGAGCATCAACCTAAGAAAAAATTATGTACTATAAAGATGACAAAAGGACCACCTCCACCAAAGAAAGGAAGAATGAGAACCTTCCTGCTAGAAATGTTAGCCATTCAAGAGGAAAAGTTCCAACCTGAAGAAGAAGAATCTAAGCATCCTTTCTCTCCACCACCCACCACCTCTACATCCATCACCATTGCTACTTCCACCACTCCACCTCATCCTACACAAACTCTACTCATTTCATCTATGACCTCCATGGACATCTTTATTCACCTTGCCTCCACTTCGACAATTGCTTCTATGGTGATATTGGATTCTTTTTCTTCCACTACTTCCCTACTATCAAATTCTTTTATTCTACCTCCCTTTCCTACTCTATCCACTTTTCCTCCTTCCATAGTGACAACCACCATGGTATTGACCACTCTTCCACATGCCTTCATGACTTATATGTAGAGTGTAACCACCAAACTTTTTGGGGTAATTCTCGAGCCAAAGTACAAGTATTTATGGCCCAAGTTTGTACTACTTTACCACTTCCTCCACAACCAAATGATCCATCAAAGATGGAGGCAACAATGTTGATTTATGAGGAAATGGAGTGTCTTAATGCAAAACAACCTGAGGGAGCTTTAAAGGATACTATTGATGAACCCAGAGATTTTGAAAAAGATGAATACTTTGAGAACATAAAGGGTGGATTGAATGTAAATATTGATATGGTAGCCTTCGATGAAGAAGCACAAAAAATCTCTGAGAATGAAGTAAATGACAAGCTTGATGAGCCTTATGAGATTGAAACTTTAGATCAAGAGGTAGAGCTGCCTCAAGAGCACAAGGATGCAAATGAAGAAGCCAATCCTGAAGGGTGCCATCTTAGAGAGAAAAAAATGGATGCCAATATAGATGTGAAGATCCTAGAGGATCCTCTACAAGTAGGCCAAGATGAGGATCTGGAACAAGAAGGAATTCCCTTGGGAGAGGAAGTACCTCCTAAAAATATACCATCAAAGAAAGGAATGATGAGTTCAAAAATAATGTAAGGGTTGAGCTTAAAGAAGATAAAGGAACTTCCTTACAATGGCCAAATTATAATGAAGATAATGTATGCTCTGTTGAGCCAAAAAAATGGAAGGATATGTAAATAGAGGGATTAGATGAAGAGGAAAACAATGATGGAATAATTCCCAGTGATGAAGAAAATAAGCCTAAAAAGAAAAAGACAAGGACGAGGGTGATCCTAAATCATCCAAAGGTCAAATAGGATTTATTGACTAGTTACAGAAATAATTGGAAAAGAAGAGAGCCCCTATGGTCTCCAACCCAAAGGAAAGGCTAGAAGCAATCCTGCCATGGGCCCAAATGAGAACCATAAAAGAGAAGAAGCCCAAGGTCTACTCTCACATCAGAGTGGATGGTTTTGGATCTAGAACACTATAGGTGTCCACCCGAGTCACCAATGGAGGTACAAGAGCTATACAAGGGAAATAATACTAGATATCAACAAACAAAAATTGGCCCAAGAACTCATGAGCAGGAGATTGCTGACTTACAAGGGTCAATAGCCACCTTCATGCAACAAATGAATAAGGACCAATAAATGAAAGAGGAGTTAAAATAATAAGTGGTATATTATACCGCCAACATCCGACAATGGATGTCTATAGAAGAAGTTCAAGAATATTTTTTAGTACAACCTTAATTTCTCTCAAATGAAGATATCAATAAAATAGAGAAATGAAGAATTGGACCAGGTCCATGGCCAATTGGTTCAACAAAGTGATGTCTTCTAGCGACAAAGGGATTGACCATGCGGTTTTCATGTATAATAGGTATCAAATCTTGGGAAAATACATAGAAGATATGATGACAACCTGTAAAGGGATCACAGAGATATACAAGATCACTTACCCTAAATTGGAGTGTATTTTGATGCTTCCACAAGATATCTGGGAAAAAGAGCTAAAAGTGGTGAAGGAAGACCATTGGTTGGTAGATACTTGGTTGATGAACCTAGAGTATAGGAAAGATTTCCTAGAGAAAATATGCATGACCTCAAGGTTGATCATGAATGGGTTGCTGAGCATTGGATGCATAGTGCAAAATATTTCAAGTTGACTGATTTTGAGATGTCTGGGAAATATTAAGCCTTTGTTGCATAAGAAAAAGGATCAAGGAGCTAGTGATGTGCTATCACCTAAATTTATGGATTTTACTGATAGGGCTTTCATCTAGATAGATAAAATGATTAAGGCTTCCTCGAATTACATAGAGAATCGAAAAGAAATTATAGAAGAAATCAAGAGGATAACCTTCCAAATCCTCATGTCTAATCTCTCTTAGGATAAGAAGCTTATGGTTGTGTTTGGAAAGATCATAGAATATGAAAATTCTCATAAAGTAGCTGTAAATCCCATTATAGATGATGAATTCTTGTCAAAATAACTATAAAGTATGGTAGCCACTATAGGAAAAAACTACTACAATGCCAAGCCACTAGATGAAAAAATAGGGAAAAGACAAGAATGTATTTTATATTGCTATATATTTGGGGGTAGGTGAAACCCTAGTGCAAAATGAATTTGAGCCACACAATGAAAGTAAATCTTGTACATTCATTTTCATTTTGGAAAACTATAAATAGAGGCATCCTCTCATTTTAAAAGAGAGAGATGAGTTGTTGTGTAAAGACATGATGTAGGAAAATAATGAGAATAGCATTGTTTTGGTGGATTCTTGTGTTTTCTTCATATTTGTGCATGATTCATGCTCCCAATATTATATTTTAGCTTTGTTGTTCTAGTTTGAAGTTGCTTTTAGTTGTTAGTTCATGTTGTTCTTTAATGGTGGAGTATGCTATTGTGTTTAATGACTTCCTAGCTCATACTTTTTGTTGTTTATTGATGATATAATAATTTGTAAAGTTAGTCTGAGCTCATTTCTAGTGCTACACTTAGGTTCAATATTTTTTCATGCTTTCATGGTGAATGAATGGAATGAAAATCCATAGAACCTAGAAGATTGCACTAGTTTTATGAGACTATAGGTAGTCCTGTGTTAAGTGGAACTTAATTTCAATAATGCTTTCCACTATAGCATCCTCCATTTTTACTATTCAACATTAGTTGTAGGTTTAGGAAACTTCTTATCCCTTTCCCCTTTTGAATTTTCTTTGAAAATTAGAGTTAGAACAAAGTTATAGCATCATTATAAAAGCCAAATTTGATGAGTAAAGAGGAGTTTTAGATTGCTATCCTAGACTTGCAGCAACAATGCATTCACTTTAAGAATTTATAAACTCCTTTTGTAGATCCAATTCCCTCCATGCTTAGCTAACCATAAATTCCCTTTGTGATTACATGCAAATCACGTCAACCAATTAAACTATTCCAAGAATTGTCATGACTTGACACTCGAAAGACCTTAGGGTGAGTTCTAAAACATTATTTGCAGAAATTACCTTTCAAGAGAGGTATTGCACTTGTGTAATGTTTGTGTTGAGAAGGTGCAAAAAAACCCATCAACATAACTAGCACTAGAAGGATGGCCATCAGGTTAAACTAGATTGAATTGGTTCCTTCTCCCCTCAAAGATTCCATAGAGTGCTTTGATCCACACCAGACAAGGGAGAATTCCAAGAGTTGAAAATCCCTATTAGGGATAAGAGAGTCAAGAGAGGGGAATAATCCACTTCAGCCCCACCCACTAAACCTCCATCCCCTCCATCTCCTTCCATTCATTCATCTCCTCTCTCCCATTCACCCCTACCCATACACTTCACTTCCAAGACACTACACCAACTGCAGTCCCATTGTGGCCTCAAGTTACTATAGCATAACAAGCACCACTGCACTTCCCGCAATGGTCTGGTTGGGTAACAACCCTTCCCCATTTTACTTCAATGAATATCATGACATGACCAAGAATCCAAAAGGCTTTTGCACCAAGTTCCATTCATAGGATCCACAAAGGATAGTAGAAGAACACATCAAAATATTTTAAACAACTTTGAAGGAGATGCAGATTAAACAAGAGGATGTGGCTTTTAGACTCTTCCATTACTCATTGAGGGATGAGGCCTTCTATTGGTACATCCATTTTTCAACCGAGTCCATCACTACTTGGGATCATTTTAACAATACCTTATTATAGAAGTTCAAGCTTCCTATTAGCCCCTTAGATTTATACTATCAATTCATGTTCATTAGGAGAGATTTTAATGAGCCTATTAACTCATTCAATGATTGATTCCATAGAGTTTATATGAAATTGCAACCACCCTATGTAGTGAATGATCCTTTCGCTTGATTTGTGTACTATGCCACATTGGATAACCTCATGTCTTCTTTGGTAAAATGGATGCACCCACCACCTACTAGGTTGGTGGATGCCTATGTAGAAGTAGTCACATCAAGCATAGACTTGGGGAAACATATTTCAGGTCTGTTGCCCTCATTGGAACGTAGTGCTCATCCAAATCAAATCCAAGGGCTTACCCATGCCTTGGCCCATCAAACACCCATGATGACCCAAATTCCATAGTTGCTAATAGTTCCACATACAAGGAAATCCTTGAGTCAGGCGTTGTTAGTACCCCATTACCTAAAACCTCCACAATAGTAGGCTTTTTCACAGTAGCCCTAGGTGAATACATACTTACAAAATTCAGAATTTCCACCTACTCAATAGAACCAACTAGTGACTCAACTAGTATTCCTCTAGAACTCATCACTGTGGTAGCATAACATAGAAAAGGATCAAATTGATGACCTAACAAAACTAGAAAAGAAGATGTCCACCAATATGAAACATCTACAAAATCAAAACAACCAATTGCAAGCTTCTCAAAGGAGCATCTAGATCAACCTTAATAGGGACAATCATGATATCGGTACATTCATAGGCCAGAATTATAAAAAAGGCTATCATTCAGGTCAAATTTTTGAGAGAAGGCCTTAACAAAGGAAAAATAGGACATGGAACACAAGTCCAAATAATTCCCACACCTCTCGACCAACCAAGTGGTAATGAAAAGTCAACAAGCAGAGTGTACTTGGCTGAGGTTTCATTATCCAATTGATGTCAAATTTGCAAGACAAGTAGGCATTCCAATCTGGATTGCTCAAAATTCCAAACCACCACAAAAATATTCCAAGTGGAAGTCTAGAATGTTGTTGATGGCTCAGGTTGCAAAGACATAGTTCCCTTAGATTTGTGTGATTCCTTGATACTTGTGGTCAACCATGCTCCATTCCCATGAAATGAAAGAAACTCACTTGAAAATAAATTCATAGCGAATGATCCCACCACCAAAGAAGTAGAGGCAAAAGAGGTAATTAATGAGAGTCATTTTTCCTAGCTCTTCAATTCACTAGATAATAATCCTATAGATGAGGAAGAGCCACATGAGGATGAGGTCCATATGTTCCATCAGAGGGAAACCCCTTACAACCTAAATAATATGTAGGTTGTTGGTCCTTTCATGACTTCTACCCCACCTAATATTTTCGATACACCACTTGATCCTAATGCCAAAAACAATCCAAACTAACCCAATGTTCCTACCCAATACTTTAACATAAATAGATAGCCAAATCAAGCTCTAGATCAACCTACTAGTTCTTCCCAAAATAAATTTTCTGAAGCGGAAGTTGAACAAATGGGAGAATATGTAGCAGATGAATTGAAAAGAGTTAAAGTGAGTTTTTCAACCTTTGAACTATTAAGAGTGCCCACTATGAGAAAAAAATTCTTTAGATTGCTAAGTGGAAACTCCCCATAAAATTCAGCCCAAGAGATACCCACCAAAAGGGTTTTCTTTGATACCTCAAATAGAAAGCTAGTGATTAGAGAAATATTAGGGAAGAAACTTGATCAACCCCCAAATTAGCAAGTTAGTCAAAACCAACATGTAGATAAAACTCTTGCCAAATAATTGAATCAAGTGCAAACAAAGGATAAATCCAACAAAAAAGACAAGGCTCAAGTGGCCTAGGTTGATGTATGAGTGGGATTTTTTTAGGGGAAATTGGAAACTCCTTTCTTGACAACCATCAAAATATTTGGCAAGAACTTGCACAACTATTTGCTCAATTTGACAGCCTCGACCAATGTCTTGCTATTGGTAGTATGCAAAGTGTTGGGAATAACTCCAACACCCTCCTGATAGAAAGTGACTTAGTTAGATAAGACCGAGGTAAACATAGTTGGGGAAATGAACAAAATACCCATGTAGATTATTTTGGACCCAAGGGTGCAATAGGTAATTGACATTCAAGTTGTTGACATTCCCAACATTTATCGTATCATATTGTGAAGGAACCTCACCCATGACTTGAATGGATATGCCACAACATATTATTCCCATCTATGGATTCCATTGAAAGGACTACCAAACCAGATCCTAACATGAAATTCATAATCATTGAGTATAACAATAAAAATTAGGTACTGTTTGCAGAAACAGAGTTGGGTAACTACTATCTTGTGGCTTACTAAGATGTTAAAGAGTTCTAAGAGGAAGAGAAGGTAGAGGAATTCCTCATGTTGTATGATATCCCTATAAATTTATCTCCCGTCCCTAGTAGTAAATTTTTTTTGATTGAGTTTGAAGATGAGGAGTTTTATGAAGATGGCAATATTGGGTTCCTAGATAGATTCCAAGAATTTATGCAGAAGTGTGTATAGGAGTAGCTCAGTTTAGGAACAAGAATGGAATTTCAAGATCTATTATTACCAAGCTAGTGTAGGGTCCACAACGTAGCTCACTTGAAATTTGAATTATTTTTATGCCAGAAAGTAGTGGAGCATATCAAAGGGCAAGTTACCCCTAAGGAAGAAATAAGAGAACAAAAAAATCAAAGATGACCTGAATTTACTCAGCCACCTAGTGATACAAAAACAAATGCAAAATCAGGGAAGAAATAATGCTCCATCAACTCCAAGATCGAAGGTTCTTCTAAGTTTTGGACACTATCTTTTGATGGATCTAATTCCAAGCAAGGAGTAGAAGTTGGGTTCAAACTCATCAGCTCTATGAGTAATATGTATTTTTCTACCCATAGACTCCAATTTTATTGTGCAAACAATGTATCAGAATACAAAGCATTAGTTCATAGAATTTTAATGACATTAAGAAAGAAAGTTAAAATATTACAAGTAATTGGTGATTCTGAGCTGGTAGTGAAACATGTTAGGAAATTATACTCATGTCATGATAGAAGTCTGGAAAATTATAGACATGGGTTATAGGATATTCTAGAGGGTTTAGATCTGTTCAACATTCAAGTAATTTTACATAGTAAGAATCACACTTTTGATTTCTTAGCTCAAGCAACAAGCACCCTCTAGCCTTCATCCTTAACCAGCCTAAAGAAATTCACCATAGATCTCAATTCTACTCCCCCGGTCCTTGATAATGTCACCAATTTCCAAGTTTTTAATGATGATAAACACATCCTAGAATTCATCACTAGTTTCAATGTATTTTCAACTCAAATTATTGATGAAACAAAACCTAAAGAGATTGGGATTGATATAGAGGGAGTGATCAACCTAAAAATTAATATAATATAATGAGGTATGGTTCAGCTAGATAGGATATTGGATTTGGATCAGATGAAAGATCAATATTAGTAGATTAAGAGGGAGTCAATAGATAATCAATGTGATCCTCATAACATGGGTATAGATGGAAAAGTTAAAAATGTGTTAATAGCCAAGGCATGTACACCAAAGGAGAGAAGATGGATCATTGATGCCTTGCACAATTATCATGATGTAATTTCTTAGGGATACAAAGACTTGAAAACCTATGATACATCAATTATCACCCATACCATTCCCCTCAAGCCAAATGTGAGGCCTTCCCAGGAGCATCAACGATTGATCAATCTATTGCTAGAACCTATTATCTTCAAAGAAGTTCAAAATTTGTTGTCTGCCCAAATCTTTTTTCCTCTCAGGCACTCCATGTGGCTGGAAAATTTGGTTTCGGTCAGAAAGAAGAATGTGGAAATCAAACTATGTGTGGATTTCCACAACCTAAATAGAGCTTCTAAAAAGGACAACTATCCAGTGCCTTCACTAGATGAGGTATTACAAATTGTAAATGAGTCTCAAATGATTTCATTTCTGGATTGTTATTCTAGTATAGTCAAGCAATGGTGCAATATGAAGATAGGCATTAAATGAAATTTTCCAAAAAATGGGGAATGTTCACATACAAAATAATGTCATTTGGATTAATTAATGCAGGTGCAATAGTCTAGCATTCCATGGACATAGCCTTCAAAGACATCATCAAAAAATGCATCAGCATATACATGGATGACCTCACTACATTCTCAAAGAAAAGAGGGGACCATGTCTCTGATTTGTGCAAAGTTTTTTGGAAATGTAGAGAGTTTGGTATCTCACTGAACCTAAAGAAATGCATCATCAGAGTGATAGAGGGAAATTTGTTAGGACATGTGATTTGAGAGATTTGGATCTCTATAGATCCAAAACACATACAAGCCATATTGAAAATTCAGCTCCCAAGTAGCAAGAAAGAGATGAAATATTTCTTTGGAAAGATCAATTTCGTCAAGAAGTTGATGATGGGATTTGCTGAAATAGTTAAGCCATTGAATGCTATGCTCAAGCAAGATGCCAAAGTAGAGGGGATACCAGAAGCCAAGCAATATTTCAAGAAATTAAGGAGGCTGTTGTTGATTCCCTAATGTTGGTTAGTATGAATTACTTAAATCCATTATGCATCTACTTGTTTGCTTTAGATCACTCTTGTGCTAGCATGTTAACCTAGAAAGATGATGAAGGGAACAAACACCTGATTGAATTCATGAGTTCTCCACTAAAATATGTCAAACTACGATACCACAATGTTGACAAATAGGTATATTCCTTGGTCAGTGGAGTTAAAAAAATTAGACATTACATATTGAGAAACAAAGTGTTTGCAATTGTCCTAGATCCAACATTCAAGACCCTATTGATGCAAAATGAGTTGGGAAAAAGAAGAGAAAAATGGGTCACTCTGCTGCAACAATATGACATGGAGATTCATTTGATAAAGCTGGTTTGAGGACATGCCCTCACTCATACAATAGTAGAAATTGAGTTGGAGGTCACAGGGTAGTAGTATCACTTGGAGTATGTTCCCCTATGTGAGTGGTATGATGACATTGTCTATTATTTGTTGAACAACAAATTCCCATCATAGCTACAAGGAGTACAAAAACATGCTTTGAGATTAAAAAGAAGCAGCTACATGTTATAAGGATCCATATTATACAAAAGAAACCATGAAGGGGTCTATCTCAAGTTCCTTGGAAAAGAAGAAGTAACTGAAGTGCTAAAACAGTTTCACAACAAGTTTGGTATTGGCCAAAGATCTAGCCTCTTAATAGCTCATCAAATCTTGTAGGCTAGGTACTATTGGTTCATGTTGTTCAAAGATGCACACAACCACATTAGGATCTATCATGTATGTCAAACAACCAATAGCAAGGAAAGAAATGTTGATTTCTTGTTGCAACTGGTCATGGAGGTAAGGGATTTTTCTCAATGGGGACTCGAGCTCATTAGCTCAATAATCCCAACATCTTATGTTGGTCACATATATATTTTGACCGCTACCAATTACCGTACTAGATAGACTAAAGCAATTATGTGTAGTCAGTGCACAACTAGAGTAGTAGCTAATTTCCTATAAATTTTTATTTTAAACCACTTTGGTTGCCCATTTTCTCTCATTTGTGATAATCATCCTACCTTTGCATCCCTTAAGTTTTCTCTTTGGGAATTTGATTATGGGATTGTCTTTAAATTATCTTCTAACTACTATCCCAAGGGGAATGACCTAGCCAAATCCACCAACAAAAATCTATTAATTTTCATAAGAAATTTGCTTGATAAAAACCCAAAAGATTGGCATACCCAATTGCATTTTTCCTTATGGGTCGATCACATTGGTCACAAGGTTGCCTTTGGGAATTCCCTATTTTGCCTCATTTATAGCTTAGAGCCCATTTTCCTAGTACACTTGAAGATCCACACACTCCAATTTATTAATACCCATTATGAGGAGGGAGAATGTTAAGAGGCTCACCTCACTGAATTACTACATTTAGAAGAAGTTCATGACCAAGCAATAGAAAATTTCACCAAACACTAGGGTGTAGTCAAAAGATGGTTCAATCACTGAGCCAAAGTAAAGGCCTTTAGGATTGCACATTTAGTTCTCTATTGGGACAAGGCCCATTAAAAGAAAGGGGGACATGAAAAATTTGACAAGCTCTATCTTGGTCTCTTTCAGATATTTAAAATCCTAGGATATAATGCCTTACACTTCAAAACACTCACTAGAGAGGATGCCACATTTCTTGTCAATGGGTAGCACCTCAAGAATTATTTCCTTACTTGAGTTGTTTGGGATCAGCCTTTGTATATAGGTGTAAATAGTTAGAGTAGGTCTCTTTCTTTGATGTTTTCCTTTCACTTCACTTTTGCCTGCTTTCTCGACTTATGTTTTTGCCAAGGGTGTTCTTCGATCTTGGTGTGGTGGTTATACTTGGATTGTAAAAGGGCCATCTATGTTTCCCACTCCCATCTATTCTTTGGATAAGTCTTCATCAGCTACTATGAATTTCTGACTGCTTTTGTGAAGCAGGTTTCCTTACTTGAACTCTAACTTAACCTAGGATGGAACCCTTATTTGAATCCCCTTAGACTTACCTTGGATTAGACACAAAAATACACCTTAAGTACTCTCAATGAGCTGCATGATAGCTGTTATGAGGCTCTGGAAAGTGAAAAACCCTAATTTTTCTCTAGTGACCACTATGATTCCAAATGCACTATAAGCTTTAGTGCTTATGCGGTTCAGCAAAACAAAAAGAGTATCAAAGAAAATGTAAAAAGAAGAGAGAAAATGAAAAAAGAAAATGATTGAAACAAGAAACTGTGGGTGTGCAGACAACTCTATCAGGGCTATGGACACCTAGCTAGCAATAGAGCAATGTTCACAGGGTCACAACAATAACTCCATCAGGGCTATGAATGATTGACTGGTAGTGGAACAATCTCTAGGTTACTTTTGGGGTTAGACAGCTTATGTAGCTTGCTTTGGATAATTGATCACTAGCTTGAGTGGTCTTTAAGAGAGGGAGATGAACTCACTACACACACTTGTGAGGTACTCAGTTACTTGATTCAACTAAGGATCCCATTCTACTTTAATCTCTATTTCACTTATGGGAATTGGCTTTTGGTCTACAAAACTATAGATGCTACATTCTAGATGAATCCTTACCCTTGGAATGCTTTGGAGCATTCTCCTAGAATATTTTCTATTTTTTGTGTCTATTGCACGCACACCCCATTTGGACTGAGGACCCCCTCCTTCCTTTTTGTCTTCGTCAGATCATTTTTTCCTTTTCCTCATTTAGCGTGCCCTTAATTTTGAGCTTAAGTTGGTCATATTCCTTGAAGTCATTACATTTTAAATGGCCAAAATCACCATTTCAAATTTATTGTCTTTTGGATTTTATGGGAGTCTCCTTGCGAGTTTCCCTTAGTCTTTTTCCTTGGCATCCTTTGATCCCTATGGACCCACACTTGCAGGTCTCCCCTGGCAGGTCACCGTTACTGCTTCAGCGCTAAGTAGCGACAAACCTGTGGCCTCCACCTATATTGCAGGCTCCACACTAATCATAGTTGTCTGGGTCTTTTGCATATGACTGTGCCAAGTCAAGTTTCCACAAACCCCATCTACCCAACCTACCCCATGACTTACATACTAGGAATTTATTATGTGCCATTAATGCACCTTGACCTGTAAATATGCCACACAATCTATCTTTTTAATTTTCATTTTCAAGATTTCAAGGAGAGAGGAACGGACAATGAGGAGCACATGCCTGCACAAGCTTACATTGAATCCAAACTAGGGTTTTCATTGAATTTTTGAGCTATTCCTAGGTATGTCCACAATTTAATCTTCAAAAAATGATTTCTTTGTGAAGTTAGGGATTTGAGAGTAGTAAATCTTTGAAGAATGAAAACCCTCCTTCACCATGGTAATCCATCATAGTCTCTCATGTCCTTCAACCCCGCATTGGGTATTCACCTAAATTGACAAAATCCCAAATTTCTGGTTGAGACCATGCCCTTGTAGAATCCTTATTTTTCATTGGCATTCTTAACATAGTGAAGAAATCCTTGTAGACTACACCCTTTCCATTGTCATCCATTTTAAATTTGAAATCTCAAAATTAGCTAAGTTACCGACTTTGCATAGGGATTCCCATGTGGAATCCCACATGTGGGTCGATGATACCCCAATGTCAATACCTCACAGACAAGTCATAGTGCCCTCTTGTACTATAGGACATGTGTCCCTCACCTCCATTGAGTTGACAAAAACCCATCACTTTAACATATGGCTAAGTCAAAGTATACTTTCGGTCCACTATGTACAACTTGCCACTATCCCACCACCATCACCTAGCAGCAGGGTCATTTCATCCACCCACAATGCAGACTTTGATCCATTCACTGTCATTCTAAGTCTGCCAAATGCAAAACCCTAAGTCAAAGTAGCTTTTGGGTCATCTTCAATTGGATTCCATATGTAGAAAACCCCGCTCCATCGTCATGCCCTAACCTCCATGGGTCCACCTCTATTTGTGTTGTGGACCCCACAAGAGTGGTTTCTCTTTCACTCTAATGAAGCTCATCAATGCCTAACTCAATTTCGTGAGCTCACTATAGGTCAGCCCTTGCAAAATGTCATCCCTCAAAGGTCATTTCTTAAAAAACAACTAAAAGTGGCCTGATAGTTCCCATGTTTATTGCCCAAAATGATTAGACTTTAAGAAAAATCCTAGAAATCTCAACCACTTGCAAGTCCCAAAGTGTGGAACTCAACCTCAAAGTTTCCATCCCTTGGATGTCAGAGTATAAACACTAAGGCCAAGCATCTTTCCACCTAGAAACACCTACATGTCCTAGACTAGCAAAGCGTCAATATATAATCTAATGATGTCAGATGCCCCATGACCTATCTTTGCATGTACCCAAGTACCTCACAAGGAATTTGATCACCAATTTTCACATGTGGAAATTTTTCTATGGAATTATGTTTGTGGGTCTCTGTGGCCGCTTGGATGTTGTTTAACTACCTTCTCTCTTATGACTTCCAATTTGGGGAAACTTACACCCTTGGGCCCACATTTTCCTAAATGATCCCAATGAGCCCGAAATGACTAATGATGTATGAATGGATTTAAAGCTTGATTTGAAGGATTTAATTACCACCCTATTTGATTTATATGTAAGATTAGTTACTACATCTTTTGCATGCATAGAAGCTTGATAAGGGAAAGAATCCTGCTTGCACTCCTAGAGGAAAGGAAGAAAAAGAACAAATGAAGTATGAGTTTCATGGAGTAGAACACACATCAAAGATCACCTCTAGATGGGAGATAATTTAGGATATTGAATTCAGAGATGTCAGTATAGATGAATTCATGGAGAGGGTTATGTTGAACCCCAAAATAGATAGGGCCCTAAAAATCAAGAAGAGTGGCCTAGCTAAAGCAACTGGTTTCCCTCCTACACTTATAGCCTTAAAATTAGTAATGGACTATCGAGATTGCTATCACTGGAATAGAAAAATAATTGATCACGATGGAAAAGTATTCGAATATTTTTCTACCAAGTGAATTGGTAGGACCTTTGGAATCCCAATTTTCAATAAGGTGGAGGAGGTTGATAAATAATTCACTAACCATGTATGTAAGTTGAATCCCCTCATGAGCAATTAATAGATGTAAAGACCTCTCATTTCCTTAAGACTTTTTATTTGGTCTACCTCCTAGTGGCCATGTTCCTATATGAAGGACTTGCAGAAAAGGGGGATTCACTACTCATGAGTTATCTTCAATCAAAGAGCCTGACAAGGTGAACTACCCTAAACTACCTCAAGGAATAATAGGTAGAGTTATATAATTGGAAAGAGTAGGTCACCAAGATTATCTAGAAAAACTGAAAAGCTCTCAACCAAAGGATGATAGTGCAGAATATGAATGACAATGTGACATGCTAGCCTCCAGAGGCACGCTAGTGTCTTGTATGGACTAGAAAGCAATAATTTCATAGAAAATGGAAAAGTGGTTATTTCTACAATTATTGCTAAGAACTTACAAAATGCAAGAAAGTAGAAAAATAAAAGAAAATCTAGAATAAAGTGAAATAGAAATGACAAAGAGAGTAAGAGATAGAAAGGAAATACTCACAACCATGAAAGTGATGAATCCTCTAGCATGTGAATGTCTTCAATAACTATATGCATAATATCTAGAGAAAGTGTTGGGATTGTATAGGGGTTTGCATTAGTCAAACCCCTGTTTTGGTGTTCCCACCTCCATGAACATCCAAATAGAAATAAAAAGATGAACAAAAATGAAAAAAATGTGTGGTGAAAGAAAAACCTGCTTCAGGAGTAGAACCAAAACCACCAAGTATGAGTGATAAAAGAAAACCTCACTCAAGGAGGAGAGCTTGTATCATAAAAGAGGTGATAAAAGTAAGCCCCACTCGAGGAGGAGAACCCTATCATGATATGTAGATGAAATAGATGGAGGATGTGAAAAATCCCAAGATGATCACAATAACAAGGCAAGGGAGGTATCACATATAAGAGCCAAGGGTTGCAAAGAGTGTTGCTAAGAGAGCTTGAGAGTGCTTGAAGTTGCTGTAACAAGTTGTGTAAGTAAGATAGAAAAAAAAATAGAGGAAGACAAGGTAGGATCCCAAGATAGGAGGATTCAAAAGACCAAATATATGGAAAATATAATGTATAAAGAAGGATAAGAAGCTTTGTGAGCCATTTTAGGGCATCCCCAATCGTTACCACAAAAAAAAAGAGGTAAAAAGTGGAAAACATGCATGAAAATGTTCATTTTGAACATTGAGATATTATAGGATGCTAGTGCATTACAAAGATGTCTGTATGCCACACTAGTGTTTGGACACATCATGCTACAAAATGACATGAACAAGAAAAACATAAGGTTTGATGTAAGGCTGATGCATGAGGGTAGTTTTGAAAAGGGGTGTTGGAGTATCCTAAGAGGGAAAAATGCTGATGCAAGGGCTAAAATGAGCCTACACAAGTTCTAAGGGAGTGGATACTCATGATGATACAATAATGTATGTGAAATTGCAAGGGGTACAATTTTATGACTATACATTTTTCCCCCACTTTAGCGGGCATATGAATCTATGCTAATATCTATGCTAAAGGAAATCTACTCAAAATAAATAACATCATAATTCCAAAAGCATACTATAGAGGAAGAAAATAAATCTTTGAACCAAGGAAGCATGTCCCTAGGCTGAAGACCTACAAAACAAATGCATTAGACAAGAAAAAACTGCACCAGACAACAATGTTAGAACATAAAAAACTAAAGGGTTTGAGTCAAAAAAGTGAAAGAAACTTCGATGTAAAAGGTTTTCTCAGTACTTTGCATCATCCCCAAATTAATAACACATAGAATAATTCTAAAATAAAGATATGAAGGGAATATACTCATGATGAAGAAGATGCAGATCTTTGATCCAGTATACACAAAAGAGAAGAGAAGAAAGATAATTTAAGAGGAAGAATTTGAAGCTAGAGAGGAATGAAAATTACAAGAGAGATGACTCCATAGGTACTCAAACCCAAGAAGAGTAAAAAAAAAGGACTGTGTAGCTCTATGGCACTATGAAGTTGAACAAAGTTCATCAAAGGCCCTTGGATGAATGATGGACAAATATCGTAGGATTAAAGTGTCTTACAGACCCACAAATCTGCAAGAAGGCATCCCTCAAGATCTCTCACATGGAGGAAACCCAAAGAAGAAATCACCTTACAAGGCCATAGACCTACAAGAAGGTATCCTCCAAGATCTCTCACATGAAGGAAACCCAGATGAAATCACCTTACAGGCCCATGTACCTGCAAGGAGGTGTCCCTCAAGATCTTGCACATGGAGGAAACCCAAAGGAAGGGACTCCGTAGAGTTGAATTTGAAAATTGGCTTTATAGGTGCACCTAAAAAGTAACATGTTTACTCATAGATAAATTATGTTGAAAACAAAGTGGCCACATAGGGAGTCAAGCAGATAGTAACACAAACCATCAACAAATTTGAAGGCTTTCAAAGGGGTCCCTTAGGAACCCTTCAAAAGAAGATAGGTTTACTCAAGGGACATATTGTTTGAAAAGAGAGGTCTACTCAGGTTGCCCCCAAGCTAGGAACCAATGAGTTTGTTTGAGATAAAAGCTTTCAAAGGGGGTCCACTGAAGGGAAACTTTAATTGAAAGAAATAGAGAAGAGAGGGGGTCCTTAAGAATGACACACATCTCCAGAACAAGCTATCATTGCCCCCAACGTACAAGGGAGGAGAACCATGCAAGATATTTAGAATAGGATAGAGGTAAAGCTCAATATCACTTATCATTCAAAGAAGAGGCAAGAACATCAGTAAAAAAATGAGTGATGGAACTTAAATCATGAATTTTTCATATTTTGTCCTTCAAGTCCTTACATTCACTAGTGGAATGACCAAGCACTCGATGGTATGCATAGAAAGAATGTTTTTCTTTATCATGTTTTAAATATTTCTTGTGTGTAGGAGGAGGAAGAATAGTGAAGCAAGCTTTTGGAAGCCTCAACCAAATAAATTCTTTCTCAAATAAAGAAAAAGGAACAGGAAGCAACCCTTTCTCTTGTGGATAAAAGTTAGACTACTCACAAGAAGAAGGCTCAAAGATAGCAGACAAAGGAGGAGGATCTCTATAGAGAGTGTTATTCTAGAAATGGGGATTAAAATCTTCCATAGGGTCACTATCAAGCTTCTTGATATGACCACCAACATTAACCTCCTTAGCATAAGTGTGATCATCTTCCTCAGAAGGAGGATCAACACTAAGAAGATTATAATTTGCAATCACCTTATCCCATAATATAGAAGAATGACCATCTTTGATAGCAGGTTTAGATGATGTTATTGAAAGGTCTGAGTGGATCGGGTTGACTTTATATTCTCCACTGAAGAATTTTGTAAATTCTAAAGAACCCTAATCATTACCAAGACATGCATTCTCTTGAGAAGAGGTAGAAGGAGTAGACTTAAGATTTCTTCCTTCAAAATGATCTCTTTAGGGACATCTATTTGAAGAGTATCCTTTGTAGTAGGTACTGCTATAGTAAACATTGACACTTTGGAAGACACTAAAGGAATAAGAGTAGGCACAAATGAAACTTAAGCAGTAGCTACCATTTCACATAAGTGGATAGCCTCAGGGTCAACCTTGACTATGACTACTTGATTATTGCAAATGAAATTAATTGATTTATGCAAGGTAGATGGGATTGCACCCATAGCATGAATCCATGGTCTTCTAAGAATAAGGTTATAAGTTAAATTTTCTGACATAACATAAAAGGAAATACTATCGTGCCTAGGGCTTGTTGATCGACATTATCGAACCCATGAATGTCAATGAAAGAAGCATTAAGAAAAGATGGATGAATATTAATATTAGGAAATAGATCAATGCTACATACATCAACCATTGACTCAGTGTCAATGAGAGTATGTCTAATTTTGATCTTATTAATGTTAACTATAATCATCAAAGGGTCTTCTTGCACCTATACTTCCAGAGGTGGGAGTTCTTGTGGATAGAATGTAATGTTCAGTGAATCCACATGAATATAAGCTATCAATGCATCAACATCTATCGACCTAGAAGAAGAAGGAAAGATGATGTTTTGCAAGGATTCTTGAAGCATACCTTGATAAACTAGAGTAGATTGAAGCAAGTCACACAGTGAGATCTTAACCAGAGTAACCTGAGGTTGCTCGACAAGATCACGATCACTTGGTGCTTTATTTGTAGGTTTAGGTTCTTGAAGAAGGCTTGGTTTTTTATCCATTATATTATCATAAGTATGGGCTACCACTCTATAAGATGGAGCCTTAGAAAGATCAGAAGAATTATTATCAAATGGAACACCATTAATAGAACAAACCCTTTTAGGAGAAGGACTAGCTAGAGTTAGGTAAATAATAGGTCTCTTAGCCCTTTGAGGGGCAACATAGACGTAGATTACATTTATAGAATAATCACAACTAGTGGAATAATTATTTGAAGAAATATTCTCAACATCAATCCAAACAAGATCAAATGTGTAAGAAGATTCATCATTTTCTAATGCACCATCTCTATAGGAGAGCGCATTACAACAAATATGAGATTCATCATTCACTAATGCAACATCTCTAAAAGAGAGTGCATTGTAATGGAGAGAAGATTCATCATTCACTAATGCAACGTCTCTAGAAGAGAGTGAATTGGAATTAAGAGTGGGAAGAGTAACATTAACTAAGGTATCAATGATTTGATCTTCTTGCAACAAGATATCCTTCAAATCAAGAGGACTCTCATGAGAAGGACCAAAGACACTAAGTTACATGGGTAAAGCCAAGTCACTATCACATGCATGGAATATAATATCATTAATTATTTGAATAGAATTAGATACTGAGCTAATAAAAGAAGATATTAAATTCATTTTGGTGAAAAAACTAAAAAAAATAAAAAATCTAAGTTTTCTAATTTTTTCGGTGCTTTCTAGGTTCGAGTAATTTGTATTTTCGGAGGTCTTCAGAGTGGAATTTGAGGTCAAAAATTGTGTGAGTCCCTAAAATTTGATAGCCGAAGGAATTATATTTTAGGGATTGAACTATTTCTCTAGCAGCCCTTTCCAATAGTGCAAACGGTTTTGAATTTTGAGCACCGAGTCAAAATTTATGAACCCACCAAGTAAGGGTAAATAAATTATTAGTTTTTTTATTCATGTTGAGTTCGTCAAAATTTAGAGAAGGGGGATTCACTACTCATGAGTTCTCTTCAATCATAGAGCCTCATGGGGCAAACTTCCCTAAACTACGTCAAGGAATAGTGGCAAGAGTTCTAGAATCAGAAAGAGGAGGTGATGCAAGAGCATCCAGTGGTGTAAGGGAAATCCTATCATTTAGCTTTTTGTAGATGTTTTTGCATTTTAGGATACCCTTTTTGTCGAAGAAGAATTTCCAACTTTCAAAACTACTTTTCTTCTTTTTCTGCTCAACTATTATTTTTAGCAGATGTGAATTTGAAGGCATGCGGAGGAAAAAAAAATTAGGGAAGCTTTAGGACATAAAAATAATCACTTTGGCAAAAGAATCAAGTCAAGATCATTCTCGGTTTGAAAGTTATTCAAGTTTCAGTTTTTGCTTTTTACCTTGAAAAACCTTTTGAGCCCTATTTTAGGCACTAAACGGTCCCTTATGTTAAGAGTAATGGTATTAAATTAACTATGTTGATTAAGTTACCTTTATTCCCTTCTTAAGATTTCATGTTAGTTTGCATAATGTAACATTTAATAATTATATTAATTATTAAATGTTATCCTATTAGGGCTTCTATTAGGGTTTTTCCTATTAGGGTTTTATTAGGGTTTGCATGATCTCCTTTTTATAAGGATTGATCCCTTTGTATTTCATATCAATTCATTCTCTCATTCTCTCTGATATATACATTTTTAGTTTTCAGAGAACCCTTGCTTGTTTGTCTCCATCTCTTCTTTTGTGACAGGTTATTTGCATATAGGTGATCTTTGGGGTTTGTGGTGTTGTATTTTCTCAACTCCTACATGGTATCAGAGCTCCACACCTGCTGCTTCCTATTCTTGTTGTGAAGATTCTTGGAGCTTCAAGGGTTTGGGGCTTGTTTTCTTGATCTAGGGCACACCTACATTTTTGAAGCATTTTCAGCTCATACAGACATTGCCATTGCATCTGCAGCGGCCCAAAACCCCTAAATCAACTGTTCATTTGTCCTTTTTGGACAAAGTTGAAATTTGAAGCAAAATTTGTTTGCTAGTATAGCCGTATGACCGTCGCCTACCTGGTAAAAACTTTTTTCGGAAATTTCTTTTTTTTTGTAAATTTTTTTTATTTTTCTGCAAAAAAATTTCATTGTAAAAAAAATTTTGATTTTACAAAAAAAAAAAATATAAAAAATCAAAATTTCACAGTTTTAGGGCTTGCCAGCTCGGTACAAGGGTACCCGCAGGTCCCTACATCCGCAAGCCTGTGGGCCCTGCGGTACACTGGTCTGTGTACTGTCGACCGGTGGTGATAGTACCGCCGAGCGGCGGTACTCTGCAGCCGCAGGTGGCAGACCCCGCCTGCCAATAAATTTTTTTTTTTTAGTTTTTCTTTTACAAAAAAAATTAAGTTTTAAAAAAAAAATGTTTTTTTTGTTGTTTTTTATTTTTTAAAAAACAATTTTTTCAAAAATAAGCCTAGTTGTGCATTTACAGTGACAGCCGTTTGGCCGTGAAATTTAACACAGTGTTTTTGCTGCGACGGCTGTATGACCATCAAATTTAACCTAGCACTGGTTTTTTTCCCTCTTTGGAGCTGATTTATTCTGGAGGCCGTAACTTGGGTATACGATATCGTTTTTTGGAAAATGAGATATCGTCGAAAAGCTAGTTTTCTCATCTTTCTAGTGGTATGGGTCTCATCACTTCTTTTTTCCATTGGTGCATTCTATAGCCAGTTGAAGAAAAAGGGGCTATTTTCAGTCTCAAGCTCATAACTTTTGATCAGTTTCTTCATTTTTCGCAATCTCAGTGGTGTTGAAACCGTATTTCAGAGCTCTTCAATTTTATCTATGCCATTTTTCCATATTTCACTCTAGGTATCTTTTATTCAGTTATTTGTATTTTCACACTCTGGTGGATTACCTGGATATATTTGCTCTTGGAAACATTTTGTTTGCATGGGATGCTTCATTTTTGGTTGTTCTTCTTGTATTTCCATCATTTTGTCCTTTAAGGACATTTTGAGCATCATTTGTAAGCTATCTTTTTATGTAAATGCACTAGGATAAAGTGCCACGCTATTGTACATGCATCTTTTGGGATTTTGCACATAAGGTTGTGCCATATTTTGTACTCACACTGATATTATAAAGTGCCATGAGGGGTTGTGTAGTTTGCCTTTGTTTTTCCATCACATCTTTGTCTGGTGAGTATCCCTCTATGATGACATTGAATCCATACCATGGGGGGTTGTGTAGTTTTCCTTTGTTTTCCATCACACCTTTGTCCGGTGAGTGTCCCTCCACGACGACCATGGATCCATATGATTCCAGCCTCATGCATGTGTGCTTTGTTTTGCACACCACTTTTTCAGTTGTAGGTGCTATCTTGCACACTTTCATATGTTTCTTCTCTTTCATGCACTACAGGGTGTTGCACACCATTTCAGTTGATCTGTTAGGCTCCCAGTTCACCATTATGGGGGGGTATTATACTATTCATGCTAATGTTTCCTTGGTTTCACCTTGGAAGGAATCTTCCATTCTCAGTTGATCAGTGTTTTAGACTATTAGTTCTTATGCCATCTGTATCTTCGTTCCAGGTGTTTGCATTTATTTGCCATCTGATTTGAGTAGTGTCGTATGGGCACTTATGCATATTATTGTCTTCTTGTTCTTGATCATCCTATCTTTAGCAGAGGTTCTTCAGCACCATAGCAGTCATCTTTCGATAGTTGTTTGCAGCTTCTTCTGCTTCAGTGATGTGTCTTCTTGGCTTTCTTCTTCTCTTTTTGGAGTAGAGCTTTTTCCCATGAGGTTTTCTCTATTTCTCCATTTTACAGAGATTTGGTTGTATTTGGGTACCTCATCGGGCCTAGTTGTCGGGACCCATGTTTGCCTTCTTGCATTGTAGTTACCTTTACTTTTCTGCATTTGTTTGTAGCTGCATTATTGCTCATCTTAAGGGGGGGTGTTAGAGTAAAGGTCTTAACTTAATTATGTTGATTGAGTTACCTTTATTCCCTTCTTAAGATTTCACGTTAGTTTGCATAATATGATATTTAATAATTATATTAATTATTAAATGTTATCCTATTAGGGCTTCTATTAGGGTTTTTCCTATTAGGGTTTTATTAGGGTTTGCATGATCTCTTTTTTATAAGGATTGATCCCTTTCTATTTCATATCAATTCATTCTCTCATTCTCTCTGATATATACATTTTTAGTTTTCAGAGAACCCTTGCTTGTTTGTCTCCATCTCTTCTTTTGTGATAGGTTATTTGCATGCAGGTGATCTTTGGGGTTTGTGGTGTTGTATTTTCTCAACTCCTACACCTTATAGGCCTATAAATCATTGGAACTAGTATAGCTAGTTTTTAATGGGTTCTTCACTCTGAGACCTTTCTAATGGTTCAAACGGTTCAAAAAATGGAGTCCCTGATCAAAAGTTATGGCTTCCGGAAGTTGTCATTTTTTGAAAAATTACCAATTTTTGAATTAGGAGTCAATTTTTGAATTTCAAATTGTAATTTTCGGTGCCAAACCACCAAAACTCATGATTGTAATGTTTTTTTTGGCTCCAAATTGAAGAGGGGCTATTTATGGGCTATTTTCTAATTTTTGGGTAGCTTTTCGAGGAAAGAGCGCATAGTGGGAGAAGGGCAATTTCTGTAGTTTCTGTAATTTGCATGTATTGTAGAACTCAAGGATTTGAGATCCTCTGCATGTTATATTTTCATATTCAGAATAATAATAATAATAATCTCTAGTTGTGTGTGTTATTTTCTATGTCTCAGGTTGCGCCCTCATCAAGTGGTATCAAAGCGGGTTTTCTTGCGCGTGTGGACAGATCATCGATCGTGAGGTAGTTTGTACCAGTACCGTGGTTGTGGGTTTGAGATATTCAAGTTGCATCTAAGAGTGATGTGTGGTAGGTGCGGTGGTGTCAGAGGTGCCATAAATGTTGCTGGAAGAGATCCATTAGTGGCTGAGGGTTTCAAAGCCCTCTAGAGACAAATTGATGCATTGCAGGAAGAGTTGAGAAGAGGGGTAAACCCAAGAAGAAGAGAAAAAAGTGAGGATGAAGAAGAGGTGGAAGAGGAAGAAGAATTGATTGATCAATATCAAATGTGGCTGATAAGGGCCATTTAGAAGATCGGAAAAGACCCAAAGTAGAAGTTCCCAATTTTTTTGAAAGTCTGAACCCGAAAGAGTGTTTAGAGTATGAATAAGTAGAGGACCCAAATTGGGTTAAGTTTGCAAAAATGAAGTTGAAGGGCCACACCAATATTTGGTGGAAAGACATCCAACTAGAAAGAAATAGGAGAGGAAAAAGAAAGATCACCAGATGGGATCACATGGTGGAGAAACTGAAGAAGCAATTCATACCAGTTGACTATGACTTAGACCTACTGAAGAAATTACAAGGGTTGAAGAAAGGAAATAGATCTATTAAAGAATACACAGAAGAGTCTCACAAGATGATCATTAGAATGGGACATGTAGAGGCCAACAATGAGAAGGTAGCTCATTATCTTAATGGGTTATGAACGAGCATTCAAGAGGAGCTAAGCTTGGTCAGAATGACCACCATTGAGGATGTGTACCAATTTTCTCTGAGATTTGAAGAGAAGTTGAAAAAAATATTTGATAGAAAACAAAAAGGATGAGAAGGTCAAAGCGGAAGGGGTAGTGGAAGATCTTCTGGAAGCCAAAATGAGAATGAGAAGAAAAATGAAGATGTGGGTACCAGTCCAAGCCAGAGGAATGATAACTTCTATCACCTTCATGATCAAAATAATGGTGATCAAAGAGGTAGAGGACAAGGAAGATCTGGGAAGGACCCGGAAGAGGTGGTTTCAGAGGAACTTGTTTCTGTTGTGGTGAGGAATGGAATCAAGCCTATGAATGTCCACAACACAAAGGAAGGATAGACAAAAGGCCAAAATGTCATGTAAGGGTTGCACATGCAGATGAGGAGGCTCAATCTAAGAATTAAGATGATGTTGAAAGGGGAGAATCCCTAGTGGTTAGAAGAGACCAGGTGACTGAAGAGAACGAGCCAAATAGAGGAAGAATCTGTTCCACACAAGGTGCAAGTGTGAAGACAAATGTTGTGATGTCATTATTGATGGTAGGATCACTGATAATTTGGTGTCAGAAGAGATGGTTATGAAGTTGAAGCTAAAGAGGGAAAGGCATCCACATCCATATCGGATTGTCTGGTTGCAGAAAGACCATAAATTTATATTCAATGAGCAATGCTTGGTGAAGTTCAAAATTGGAAGCTATCGAGATGAGATACTCTATGATATCATCCCCATGGATGCATGTCACATGTTTTTGGGGAGGCCATGGGAGTTTGATAGGCGATTTGTACACGATGGCCATGCAAACACTTATTCCCTAATGAAGGATGGAGTCCACCATAAGTTGAAACCTCTAAAGAAGGTCAAAGAAAAGGTATGCAGTAGTGCTAGAATTTGTTATGTTGATGGAAGGAAATTTTTAGAAGGTATGAAGCATGAGCATGTGTGCTATGCATTGATTCCTAGAATGGATAAGGAGGATAGTCTGAAGATGCTAGTAGAAGTTTCTGGGTTATTGAATGAGTTTCAAGATATTATTTCTGATAATGTACCTAAGGGTTTACCACTAGTGAGGAAGATCAGTCATCATATTGACTTGATTCTTGGAGCCAGTTTACCAAATAAGGCAGCTCACAGAATCACTCCTGTAGAAAATGAGGAGTTGAATAGACAAGTTGAGGAGTTGTTGAGAAAGGGTTTTATTCGAGAGAGTCTAAGTCAATCGGCAGTACCTGTAGTACTAGCGCCAGTGAAGGATGGGGAGTGGAGGATGTGTACAAACTCCCAGGTGATAAACAAGATAACAATCAAGTATAGATTTCTCCTACCAAGGATGGATGACTTGATGGACTATTTGAGTGGAGCTCATTACTTCACAAAGATTGATCTAAAGAGTGGATATCACTAGATCCAAATTCAAGAGGGAGATGAATGAAAGACCGCCTTCAAGACCAAACAAGGCCTATTTTAGTGGTTAGTCATGCCTTTTGGGCTAACCAATGCACCGAGCAAATTCATGCAACTCATGAACAAGGTATTGAAAGAGTTTCTAGGAAGTTTTGTTATTGTGTATTTAGATGATATTTTGATATTTAGTAAGTCACTAGATGAGCATATAATGCATATTGGTAGAGTCTTTGAGAAGTTAAGAGAAGAGAAATTATTGATTAATCTAAAGAAGTGTAGTTTTGTGAAGGATTTAGTGTACTTGGGGTTTGTTGTCTCGATAGAAGGTCTCAATATGGACCTAGAGAAGGTGAAGGATATTCTGGAATGGTCTACCCCAAGAACTACTACTGAGGTGAGATCTTTCCATGGTTTGGCCAGTTTTTATAGAAATTTTATTAGAAACTTTAGTAGTATTTGTGCACCCTTGACTGAAACAATGAGAGCGGATAGAAAATAGCTCAAGTGGAGCATAAGAGAAACAAATTATTTTGATCTATTGAAGTAGAAGGTGATAGAACAACCTATTTTGGCCCTCCCAAATTTCAATAAGGTGTTTTAGGTGGATTGTGATGCCATTGGTTGTGCTATTGGAGCAGTGTTAAGCCAAGAAGATAAGCCCATTGCCTATTTCAATGAGAAGTTAAATGATGCAAAGAGAAAGTAATATGTACATATGATCGGGAATTTTATGCAATAGTTCAAGCATTAAAGAAATGGAGGCATTATTTTTTGTCGAAGGAATTTTCTCTGTAGACTGGTCATCAAGCACTACAGTACCTAATTGGTTAAGGAAAATTAAATCAGAGGCATATGAAATGGGTAGAATTTTTACAGAGTTATACCTTTGTTTTAAAGCATAGGAGTGGGAATTCAAATAGGGTTGCAGATGCCTTAAGTAGGAGGCATACATTGTTGATATAAATGTAGATTGAGGTGGTTGGTTTCGGTGAACTCAAGAAATTGTATTTGAAAGATCTAGATTTTGCAGAGGCTTGGAGAGCTTGTAAGGAACCTATTACACTTGACAAGAAAAAGTGGTTTGATTTCATAATTCAAGAAGGCATGTTGTTTAAGGGAAGTCAATTGTGTATTCCGGGGAGTTCCATGAGGGAGAACCTGATAAAGGAGAAGAATAGTGGAGGAATGGAAGGACATTTTGTTTAGGATAAGACCATTGCCATTATTAGTGATCATTATTATTGGCCTTAGTTATCACAAGATTTGAAGAATTTTGTGCAAAGTTGCAAGGTATTTCAAATGGCTAAAGGAGTGAGCCAAAATATAGGGTTGTATCAGCCCTTACCTGTACCAAAGAGGTCATGGGAGGATATAAGTATGGACTTTTTTCTTGGTTTTCCAAGGACATAGAGGGGAATGATTCAATATTTATGGTAGTTGATAGGTTTTTGAAAATGGAACATTTCATCCCATGAGAGAAGACCCATGATGAAGTCCATATTGATGAATTGTTCTTTAGAGAGGTGGTGAGGCTACATGGTCTACCAAAGAGTATAGTCTCAAATCGTGACACCAAATTTGTTGGATAATTTTGGAGGACCTTGTGGAAGAAGTTGAAAATGGATTTGAAGTTTAGTTCTACACACCATCCGCAAACTGATGGGTAGACTATGGTTGTGAATAGAAGTTTGGGTAACCTATTGAGATGCTTGGTAGGAGATAAAACCAAGGGATGGGGTTTGATCTTACCCCAGGTAGAATTTTCTTACAAAAATTTTGTCAATAGAAGCACTGGTAGATCACCATTCTAGATTGTGTATGGAGGTAGGCCCAGGAGTACTCCAGAATTGAGAAAGATGGACCAAGAGAAGAAGATAAGTGTTGAAGCTGAAGAATTTCTAGAGAACATCAAGAATATGCATGAGAAGGTAAAAGAACATATTAACAAGATGAATATGCAGTATAAGGCTAAGGAAGATTAGAAGAGGAGGTATAAGGAGTTTTAGATTGGTGATGAAGTGATGGTCCACTTGAGGAAAGAAAGGTTTCCAATGGGAACCTATAACAAGTTGAAGATGAAGAAGTTTGGTCCCTATAAAATTTTGAAGAGGCATAATTTAGTGAATGCATATGAGGTAGAGTTGTCAGATGGAGTCAACATTTCCCCTGTGTTCAACATTTCAAATTTGATAGAGTATCATAAAGGTGGCATAGAGGAAGTACCAACAATGGAACAATGTGGCATTGCAATTCCTACTTAAGAGAAGGAGGAGATTCAAGAAATCTTGGATAGCTGTGTGGGAAGGAGTACCATAAATAGGTAGTATAAAGAATATATGGTGAAGTGGAGAGGAAATCCTATGGAAGATTCATCTTGGTTGTCTAAGGCAGAGGTTGACCGTTTGGGTTTTCCTCAACCATCTGAGAAATGATGGGGTCACTTCTCAAATTACACTGGGTGTCTGATGCAAGAGCATCTAGCAGTGTAAGGGTGATCCTACATCACCCAAAAATATATTTACTTTCATTTAGTTTTTTGTAGATGTGTTTGCATTTCTAGATACCCTTTTCATCAAAGAATAATTCCCAACTTTTAGAACTACTTTTCTTCTTTTTCTGCTCAACTATTAATTTTAGCAGGTGTGAATTTGAAGGCGTGCAAAGGCAGAAATTTTAAGGAAGCTTGAGGACATAAAAATAAGGGATTTGGCGAAAGAATTAGATCAAGATCATTCTCAGTTTGAAAGTTATTCAAGTTTTAGTTTTTTTTTTTTTGCCTTGAAAAACCTTCCAAGCCCTATTTGAGGCACTAACGGTCCCATACAGGCCAAAAAATTGTCGGAACTGACCTTTCCAACGGTTTGAAAAATGGAGTCTCGGATCAAAAGTTAAAGCTTCCAAAAATTGGTCAATTTTTTAATTTCAAATTGTAATTTTATTTTTTGATTACATTGAGTTCATCAAAATGTAGAGAAGGGGGATTCACTACTCATGAGTTCTCTTCAATTAGAGAGCCTCATGGGGCGAACTGCCCTAAACTACCTCAAGGAACAGTGGCAAGAGTTCTAGAATCAGAAAGAGGAGGTTACCAAGATTCTCTAGACAAATTGACAAGCTCTTGGCCAAAGGATGATAACACCAAATATTGTAAACAACACAACATGTTGGAATCCTAGAGGTGCGCTAGTGTCTTAAATGGATCAAAAAGTGAGAATGTCATAGAAAATGGAAAAGTGGTTATTTCTAATCTAATTACTAAGAACTTACAAAATGTAAGAATGTAACAAAATGCAATAAAGCTGGAATAAAGTGAAATAGAAATGATAAAGAAAGTAAGAGATATAAAGGAAATAATCACAACCACGCAAGTGATCAAGCCTCCAACATGTGAATGTATTCAATACCTACATGCATAATATCTAGAGAAAGTGTTGGGGCTAAATAGGAGTTTTCCTTAGTCGAACCCCCATTTTGGTGTTCCCACCTCCACAGATAGCCAAATAGAAAGAGAGATGAACTGAAATGGAAAAAGAATCTAGTGAAAGAAAAGCTCACTTTAGGAGTAGAACCCACACCACCAAGTATGAGTGATAAAAGAAAACCTTGCTTGAGGAGGAGAACCCGTATCTCAAAAGAGGTGATAAAACAATCCCCACTCAAGGAGGAGAACCTGTATCATGATATATAGATGTAATAGATAGAGGATGTGAAAAATCCTAGGATTCTCACAAGGAAAAGGCAAGGGAGGTATCACATGCAAGAGCCAAGGCCTACAAAGAGTGCTGCTAATAGAGCTTGAGAGTGCTTAAAGATTCAATTAAAAGTTGTAGATAGTAGTGTAAGAAAGATAGAAAAAGAAATAGAGGAGGAAAAGGTAGGAGCCCAAGCTAGGAGGATTCAGAAGGCCAAATAGATGGAAAAGATAACATATAAAGAAGGAGAAGAATCTTGTTGAGCTATTTCAAGGCATCCTCAATTGTTAATACCGATAAAACAAGGTGACAAGTGGAAAACATGCATGAAAATGGTCATTTGAATGTTGAGATGTCGTAGGATGCTAGCGTGACACAAATATGTTTATGCACTGTGCTAGTTTCTAGATATGTCATGCTACAAAATGACAAAAATAGAAAAAACATAAGGTTCGATGCAAGGATGATGCACAAGGGAAGCTGTTGAAAAGGGGTGCTACAACATCCCAAGAGGAAAAAGGATGATGTGAGGGATAAAATGATCATACACAAGTTCTAAGGGAGTGGAAACTATAGCAGATACAAGAATTTATGTTAAATTGCAAGGGGTGCAATTTTATGACTATATAGGAATATTCTACGCTAGAGAATTAGGGACCAAGAAAGGACAATTGAAAGTATATGATTTCTACCCTCAACTACAATATAGGAACTTAAATAAGGAGTGTAGAAGAGTAAATGATGCCTTCATAGGGCACATAATCAAACTTTTGGGAGGAGATTTTGAGAGGAGAGTAACACATAGTGTGAAAGCATTTGTGAAGGGGTTCGGATATCCATTCATCCAATTCCCTATGTTCACTTACATCAAGGTTCACAGATTCTTGGGAAGGCCTTACAAAATACCATGTTACCCTAATGACAAGATTGTCACACTAGAGGTAACTCGATAGCTACAAACTTCCCACACCTTGTTGAGCAATAAACATAGAGCAGGGGTCCCATATCCCTTCACTCTTGGACAGGGGATGTATGCTTTCCCCACTACCTAATATGTAGAATACTCAAAGAAAGAGTTGGTTGAGTATAATCTTGACCTTCATATAGATAAAGAGGAATAGATCCCAAGGGAAATTTTAAAAACTGGGTTGGAAGAGAATATGCCCATTGAACTCATGTTGAAGACTTTTGGGAAAATTGCAAAGATAACAAGGAGGTGAAAATGCAACACTACATGAGAATGATCCTCACATTCACGAAATCAATAAATTTGTCTCTGGTACCATACCAAGTTGTCGATGATGACAACATGATAGATGAAAGATATGGTGCCTTAATGAATGCACCTTTGTCAGTGATATATTGGACTGAGGAGAAACTCACTGACCTAGATGTTCTCACTCTCCCTATGGAGAATAGAAAAAAACAATGGATAAAACAAGTGATTTCCAAATTGAAAGAACAAGGTGTCAATCTTACATATGGGGAGCTCTAGGATGAATTGAGTAGTGAGGTTGATAGTGGTGCTACTATAGAATCCTCTAGTCAAGCACAAAAATTACCACCCATTACAAGATCCAAAATGAGGAAGGGGGTGACTGACCATCAACTGAAGCACAAAGTCTATACAAACAAGAAAAGAAAAGTATGACCTCCACCAAAGAAAGGAAGAATGGGAACCCTCGTGGTAGAAATGCCAACCATTCAAGAGGAAGAGTTTGAGCCCAAAGAAGAAGAATCTGAGCATTGCTCTCCACCATGCATTTCCTCCACATCTATCACTGCTTCTACTACCACCAGTGCACCCCCTCCTACACAAACATTTCCAATTTCATCTCTACCTTCCATGGTCATATTTTTTCACTTCGCCTCAACTTCACTAGGTGCTGCCATGGTGATATTAGATTATTTTTATTTCACTAATTACCCACTATCAAATTCTACACTTCCACCTCCCTTTCCTACTCTATCCACTTTGCCTCCCCTAGTGACAACCACCACGGAATTTCCCACTTTGTCACATGCCTTCACAACTTATATTTATAATTTACCCACCAAAATTTCTAGGGTAATGCTTGAACCCAAAGTCCAATCATTTATGGCCCAACTTGCGACTACTTTACCACTTCCTCCACCACCAACTAAGCCATTGAAGATGGAGGAAACAATGTTTATTTCTAAGGAAATTGAGTAGCTTAATGGAGAACAACTGAGGGGAGCTTTAAAATATGTTGTTGACAAACCCAAAGATTCTAATAGAGGTGAATACTTTGAGCACTTGGAGGGTGGACTGAACATAAACATCGATAGGCCAACATCTAATGAAGAAGCACAACAAATCTCTAGGGATGAAGTAAATGACAAGATCGATGAGCCTTATGAGGTTGAAGCTTTAGATCAAGAGGTAGAGCTACCTCAAGAGCACACGGATGTAATTGAAGAAGTTGATCTTGAAGGGCACCATCTGAGGGAGGAAAAAATGGATACCAATACAGATGTGGAGATCTTGTAGGAGCCTCCATGATCTAACCAAGATGAGGGTCTAGAATAAGAATTAATGCCCTTGGTACTGGATGTACCTCCTGAAAAAGAGACCATAAAAGAAAGAAATGATGAGTCCCAAAAGAATGTAGGGGCCAAGCCTAAAGAAGATAAAGGAACTTTCTTACAATGACCAAATTTCAATGAAGAGAACGTAGCCTCTGTTGAGCCAAACAAAGGGAAGGCTATACAAATATAGGGCTTAGATGAAGAGGAAAATGATGATGGAAGGATTCCTAGTGATGAAGAAAATGAGCCTTACAAAGAACAAGACAAGGAGGAGGGTGATCCTAAATCACCCAAAGGTTAAATAGGAGTTCCTCACTAGGTAGAGAAACAATTGGAAAAGAAGAGATCCCCTGTGGTTGCTTACCCAATGGCAAGCCTAGAAGCAATCCTGGCACAAGCATAAACAAGAAATAGAAAAGAGAAGAATCCCAAGGTCCGCTCTCACATCATGGTGGCCACCCTAGTCATCTGTAGTGGTAAAAGAGCTATACAAGGGAAATAATTCTAGATATTAATGATCAACCTGGTCCCAACAACTCATGAGCAGAAGATTGGTGACTTACAAGGGTCAATAGCCACCATCGTACAACAAATGAATAAGGACCAATCCACAAAAGAGGAGTTAAAAGTAGAAGTATTAGATCTTACTACCTACATCCAATAATGGATGTCTATAGAAGGAAGTTCCAGTAGAATCGTTCATGCCACCCAAATTTCTCTCCAAATAAGATATCAATAAAATGGAGAAAAGGAAGAATTTGACTAAGTCCATGGGAAATTGGTTCAAAAAAGTGATATCTATTGGTGATAAAGGGATTGACCATTCAGTTTCCATGTATAATAGGTATCGAAGCTTGGGAAAAGAAATAGAATATATGATAAGAACTTGTAAAGAGTTCCTATAGATATACAGGATCAATTACCCTGAATTGGAGTGTATCCTTAAGCTTCCACAAGATATCTAGGAAAAGGAGTTGAAAATGGCGAAGGAAGACCATTGGCTGGTAGAGACTTGGTTCATGAACCTACAGTACATGAAATAAGTCTCGAAGAAATTTCTGCATGACCTCGAGGTTTCTAATGAATGGGCTACCAATCATTGGATAGATAGTGCAAAATATTTGAAGTTGTTGAATAATTTCGAGATGCCTTCTTTAGAGCTAGATCTAGGTTAGAATAAGCCTTTGTTCCACAAGAAAAAGGAGCAAGGATCTAGTGACACACTAACACCTAATTGTATGGATTTTTCTATAAGGGATTTAGTCTAGACAAAGCAAATGATTGAGGCTTCCTTGAATTATATAGAGAATTAGAAAGAAATTATAGAAAGAATCAAGAGGATATCCTTCCAAATCCTCAAGTCTGAGCTCTTTGAGGAAAATAAGCTTATGGCTATGTTTGGAAAGTTCATAGAATACAAAAATTCTTAGAAAGCATTTGGAAACCCCATTATAGATGATGAATTCCTATCAAAATAGCTAGAAAGGATGTCAACCACTACAAGACAACACGGTTACAATGCCAAGCCACTAGATGACAAAACATGGAAAAGACAAGAATGTATTTTATATTGCTATATATTTGGTGGTAGGTGAAACTCTAATGTAAAATGAATTTGAGCCACACGATGAAAGTAAATCTTGTGCATTCATTTTTATTTTGGAAAACTATAAATAGAGACATCCTCTCATTTTCAAAGAGAGAGATGAGTTCTTGTGTGAAGAAATGTTACAAAAAATTAATAAGAATAATATTTTTTTCATGGATTCTTGTTTTTTCCTGACATGTGTGCATGATTCATGCTCCCAATCTTAGATTTTAGCTTTGGTGTTCTAGTTTTAAGTTGCTTTTAGTTGTTAGTTCATTTTGTTCCTTAATGGTATAGTATGTTGTGTTTAATGACTTCCTAGCTCATATTTTTTCTTGTTTATTGATGATAAAATACTTTATAAAGTTATTCTAAACTTATTTTCAATGTTGCACTTAATTTCAATCTTTTTTCATGCTTTCATGTTGAATGAATGGTTTGGAAATCTGTAGACCCTAGAATATTGCACTAGTTTTATGAGATTGTAGGTAGTCCTTGGTTAAGTAGAACTTAGTTTCAAGAAGGTTGTGAACTATAGCATTCTCCATTTTCATTATTTAACATTAGTTGTAGGTTTAGGAAACTTCTTATCCCTTTTCCCTTCCGAATTTTCTTTGAAAACCAAAGTTGGAACAAAGTTCCAGTATCATTATAAAGCCAAATTTGATGAGTAAAAAGGAGTTTTAGCTTGCTTTCCTGGACTTGCAACAACTATGCATCCAATTCTATAATTCATAAAATCCTTTTGCAAATCCAATTCCCTTCATGCTTAGCTAACCATAAATTCCCTTTGTGATTACCAGAAAATCACATCAACCAATTGAACTATTCCAGGCATTGTCATGACTTGACACCCAAGAGACCTTGGGGTAATTTCTAAAACATTAGTTGTAGAAACTACATTTCAAGAGAGGCATTGAACTTGTGCGGTGTCTATGTTGAGAAGGTGAAAAAATATCCATCAACAATATTCTTTATGATTAACATCTTGTAGTGTGTATGCAAGAGTAGTGATATCTCTTCCAAAAATTCACTACAAAGACGGTATGCTCCATGGCCCCCAAATCAAGCAACACAAGTGGAGCACATGCCACCACCTAGGATGGGAAATCATGCTAAATTTTTTGATCTCTTAGAAAGATGGAGGATAATGTATGAGGAGACTATGAGTATAGCTAATCTAGATATATGTAGAGAGGATATTACTAGAGTTGAGCTTGCACAACTTCAAACTACATATGAGGAGCTTCGAGCCACTTGGTTCTTGGTTGAGAGTGACTTGGAACTCAACAGGGTGTAGGGAGAGCTCACTAGAGTTTGGGTAGAGCTAGCTAGAGTACAAGCCAATAGGGACCATGATATAGATTAGGAGTGCATAACAACACTCATATGTGAGGTGATGGATTTAGGTGAGGTACAGGGCCTATGGGATTGGGTGAGTTCCATGAGTAGGACATGATCATCTATCTTGTAATGAGAACCATCACCGGGCCCTAAGGATTCTCGTAGCTATAGGTGACACTAGATATACTATGTTATGTTATGCCACATGCTTTGATTATGTACATAAAATTTCATGATATATACATATGTGAGTATTTTTGTTTATTTATATAGGTTCTTTATTGTATTAGATGTTAATGTGATCTATTGAACAATATTAGTAAGATTATTTAATAAATATTTCCATGATCTAGTTTTATGTGATCTAACATAAACACCTATTTTTACATTAGATGCTATATTCTAATTAAGTGTTTTGTGTCAAAATAAATGCACTTATGATCTAATTGTAAAGTTATATACATTTAATGATCTAATTTAACACAACACACACAAAGGTTTGAATAGCATTTAAAGTAAAGTAATAATTCAACATAATGAATAATAACTCTACATAATTCAAGACACATGAATAAAGTAGTGAGAGATAAAATAGATAACCATATATTTATTCTAGCAACATGCTTTAATAAACATACTATTCAAAAGAGATTCTAAGTGTAATATGTATGAAAATGCAAAGTATTGATAGGTTCTTTGAGAGATGTACCATCTATTTTGGTTAATGTATATGCTCTAGACCAAAATATTTTATAAATTACATAAGGTCCTAACCAATTTTGACTAAAGTTTCCTTTTTCATTTGAAGCAAGATTAAAATTTTGTGGATTTTTATATAATACCAAGTCACATTTATTAAATTAATGAGCAATGACATTATCATTGTAACTTCATTGCATTATTTTAGAATAGGCTTGAAGATGATCAAGAGAATTGGTAGTTTTCATCAATCTTTTCAAGCTTTTGTAACCATTTCTATTTATTGGTGGTATCGTCAATAAGCCCTCTAAGAGAATTCTCAATGAAGGAATTTCTAACTCTAAAGGAATTATTGCATCAAGACCGCAAACAAGGTTATAAGGTTTATTCTTGTGGATGTTAGAATACTTGCATGATAGGACCACAATGTGTAAGATAATTAAATGTGCCAATATTTATTCTATTTTCTTATTCATTTTTGTAACATTTTCTCAAGAGTTATAGTAGTTGCTTCTACTTGACCATTAGACTATGGGTAGTAGGGAGATTAAAAATTGTGTTGAATGTGAAATTTTTTCAAAAAATTCTTCACATCATTCTTAATTGTTGTAACATTTTCTAAAACTAATGCAAAAGGAAGACAAAAGTGAGAAATAATATTTTCCAATATGAAATGACAAAGTGCATCGATAGTTATGAAATGAAGAGGAATGTCCTAGTAATTGTAAAGAGGATAGTTTTGAAATACTTTGTCATGGTAATTATAAATGTATATTGAGAAGAAAGAATCCCAAACTAAAAATGGCCAAATAGGAATTTGAGCATAAATTTTGGAAGCAACAGCATACATCAAATTGTTATTTTCTTGACAGTTGTGACATTTCTTAACATGATTAAAATAGTCTTGTTCCATATGTCACCAAAAAATATCCCATACGGATTAAATTTTGAACTAATGATATTCCCCCAAAATTCCCCCCACAAGCACTAGCATGAGGTTCCTCAAATGCTATAGGGATTTATGATTGTTTAAGGAATCTAACAAATAGACCATCAAATGATCATCTATACAAGACATCAACTAAAATTATGTATTGAGGTGCAAGTTTTCGAATTCAAGCTCTAGTGTTTATAGTGGTTGGTTCAAGAAAAATACCTTCCTTTAATTAATTAAATATTGGTGTGTACCATTCACTAGATAATTCAATATTGGTCAGTAATTCCTCCTTTATATTTTCATCTATCAACTACATTGCGATTGTGTGAAATACAAATTTGAAGTCAATAGAAGGATCTTCAATAGATATAAGTGAAGCAACACTTTCCATTGCATATGCATGTCGATTATCCTTTCATAGAGTATTATCAATTGTATATGATTCAAAGAATTGTAGAAATGTCATTGTAACATATTTATATTGAGATAACTTGTTATGTTTTGCTTGATGATATCCTTTTATTTGTTTAATTACTAATTGGGAATCACTAAATATATGAATTTTTTGAACACCTAAGGATAAGGTCATTCACATTCTAGCAATTATGCCATCATACTCTATAGTGTTATTTGTGCACGAGAATTTTAAACAATAAGATAAGGTAATAGGATTTCTTAAAGGCCATACTAATATAGCACCCACTCCAAAGATGGTTTGACACTTAGAACCATCAAAATACAATTCCCATGTTTCCTTTTAAGTGGTTAGGACACTTTCATTAGGGAATGAGTCATGATTAGGTAATGTTAATAGTAAAGGAGTCTTAGCTAAATGGCCATTCAATTATTTTCATTTTATATCTTTTTGAGGAATAAACTTAAGATCCAATTCAGTCAATAACATAACCCATTTAGCTAAGCATCCTAGAAAAATTATTTTAGCAAAAATATGGTTCAAAGGGTCAATTTTTTGTAACAACATGCACCTTTGATTTTAATAAATAATGTCTCAACTTACTAGTAGAAAACACAAAATCCAAACATTTTTTTTCTATGGTTGTGTATTGAGTTCCATAATCAATCAAAGTTTAGCTAATCTAATAAATAGAATGTTCTTTTCTATTTTTATCTTTTTGAGCCAATAGTGTTGTTTGAGAATGATTGAATGTCGATATGTAAAGAATGAATGGTTTTCCTTGAATAATGGGTTGAAGGATAGGAGGATTAGCTAAATACTCTTTCAAATTGTCAAAATATTGTTTACAATCTTCATTCCAGTTAAATTATAATTCCTTTTAAACAATTTGAGTAAAGGGGAGAGTTTGATCTACCAAGCATGCCACAAAATGATGAATTTCTTGAATCTTTCCTTGTGAACTATGTAATTGAGAAATATTTTTAGGTGTGATGTTTATTATAGAATTAATATTTTTTGTTTCCACCTCAATGCCTCTATGTGACACTATAAAACCTAAGATTTTTCCACTATCCACACCAAAGACACATTTGTGTAGTTTTAACCTCATGTTATATTTATGAATTCTTTCAAAGATATTATGAAGGAATTTGAAATATCTTGATGAGTTAAAGGTTTTTCCAAAATATCATTAACATAATCCTCCAAAATTTTGTGGATGAAATCATAAAATATTATTTTCATAGCTCATTGATATGTTTCTCTAGCATTATTTAATACAAATGACATGATAACCCAACAAATTTTTTCCTAATGTGTAGTAAAAGATGTCTGATATTAATCTTGAGGGTTGATGAAAATTTGATTATATCCTAAAAAACCATACATGAAGGACAATAAAGCATGACCCATGGTTGAATCTAATATCATGTCAATATTATGAAGGGGAAAATCATCTATCAATGATGCCCTTTTCAAATCATTAGAATTTGTACACATCATAATGTGATTATCAAGATTTACCATAACCACAATATTAGATATTCAAGGTGAATAATCAATAGGAAAAGTGAAACCAACATCAAAAAGTTTTCCAATTTCATCTTTCACCAATAAGGCTATCTTAGGATTCATATTTTGTATCTTTTATCTTATGATTTTAGCATCTATTCATAGAACAATGTTATGCATGACTATCTTAGCATTAATACCCGAAATATTTGAATATTTCCAAGATTTTGTTTTAGTAAAGTCATGTAATTATGTTGCATGATCTTCTTGTTCATCATCATCAAGATAATTTTCTATTTGAATCACTTTCTATTTTTCAGATGTATCCATTAGTATGTTGATAGTATCTCCCACAAGCAATGTACTTAGATTTTTTGTTTCAGAATTTTCTTCATCTCCATCTTGTTCAATATCACTTTTTTTCATTTTCTTCACCAAAGTATCCCTTATTGTCTAAGGTACAAATGAATCTTTGTTTGTGGTGAGGAGTTGTGAAATTATCATAAACTCCCCCAAAAAATTCTAAAGCTTCATCATGTTGAAAATAATCCAATGGTTCATCTTCACTTGCAGTATCTATTAAATCGATATGCTTCAATGCAAGAGTTGTCTTCATAGAATCTTGCATGATGGTGTTGATGTTGAATGAAGGATTTTTCAATGCTTTTGAATGAAAATATCCAAGACCACTTTTTATTTCTTATACATTAGGCTATATAGGGACATTAATTCCTTGTTCAAGCACACCACATCATTTTACATTATAACCAAGCTTTTTCAACAATGGATATCCTCTCCTATAGAGATCTTCCATTTCTTTCGAGGATGGTGGTTTTTCATGATCAAACTCATCATAGTTTGTTGTGAAACTTGTGTCTTCTTCTTTGTTAAAATTTGTAAAATTAGACTCTTGTGATGATTCTTATTCATGTTGTGTTCACATTACTATTGCTTCTTTTCCATTTTTTAATTATTTTGGTGTGATCTTATATTGTCCCATGAATTTAGGTGTAAAATCCTACAAACCACAATCATCATTTAATATTTTGAGATTAATTTCTCTTTTTCTTCTTCTTGCATGGGTTCAAATTTTGAAGTGTTTATCAATGTTCTTAGAGGACTTTTCATGCCTTTTTATATTTCTAATTTAGTATCATATTGAAGGTTATCTTTGATTATGTAGACCTTGTTTTGAAAGGTATATTTCATTAAATGTGATAGGCTAAAATGTGGGTAAAGAATAAACTAGCTTCAACTTGGTCTAAGTATCAATCTGAGGATTGTAAGCTTGTGAGAGGTGTTGTGGCAGTATACCTACGGGAGGAAAGCAAAAATTTGAGTGGGGATGAAATGAAAAGAAGTCAAATCTAAATTCTTTGAAAGAATAACAGAAAAGAACACTCTTAAATTATACTCCTAAATTAAACCTTTTGAAACCATCAGATGCTTTAAATTAACAACTCAAATAAAAGCCTTTAATGCATATAAGGTTTGGCTATGTCCAATTCAGCTCTAATTAAATAAAACTAGTTCTATTTAAGATTAAAACAATCTTGAATTTGTAATATTTTTCATTGACAAAATTTTGGTGAGAGGAGCTCTATGTAGGTGACAAGAACTCTCTACAAGTGACAAGAACTACAATATTCCAAAATTGTATGAATTTTTTCAACTATAGTCTTATAAAATAAATAATTTAAAACCAAATTGAAAACATGTAATCATAAAATTACTCACACATTTTAATAAATAAAAGAAACCACAATATTAAAATAAAATACATAATATTAAAAATAACATCGCCACTATTTCAAGAGAGTGGGCCTTCATCTCCTTCCACTAGGTGACAAAAATAATTTGTTGTAAACTCCTTAAGACTTCAAACCAACTATTGTATTATTCTATTTCTAAAAAATATTACATCTCTCTTCTCATGGCATTTACTAAATGACATAATTCTTCCCCTATAATCTCTCCATAAAATTAGATCTCAAACAAGAGAATCATGTAACTAAGATATTATTAACGTGGCATATTTTTTTGGTAACAAAATAACCAATATATCAAATTGGTTTTAACAAAATAATAATATGGAAATTTAATTTTTTTCTCATCTACATAATAGTAGGGAGTGTAAAAGTTGTTTATGGACAAAAAATACTATGTTTAGTTTATGGAGATTACAATACAATAATTTTTTATAAAAAAAGATTAAAATATATATATATCTTATCACATATAGTGAAAAGTGTTTATTTATTTTTCAACGTAATGGTAGAAAATATTAGTAAATACAATCTAATATTTATCATTCATGTATTTTATCTAAAAACTAAATAAAATATTACTTATATATATTTAATAATATGTAGCATAAAGGTGGTAAAATGACATAATATGGTGTAGAAATGGAGTATAAAAATGGTTATGAAGGCATATGAAAAAGATTAATATATGACATAAAATGGAACTTAGTGGCTCTCATCATTCTCCCCAACTTAACATATTGTACGTCCTTTTGCAATCTTTATTTCTAAAAGGTTTTGATTTGAACTGGTGACCTTTTGATCTATGGATTGTACCTTCTTCACCCTTAAGTATTATAGCTCATTCTTAGTTTCATTTCCCCTCTTCATAACAAGCTTTGATGGATTTTCTTTATTTTTTAGTTTACATTTTTTCTTTTCATTTTCAATATTCATGCCTTCCTCCAACTTTTTATGTTTTCCATCAATTTTTCTTTTTTCTACATTTTTTTTGAAATGCTATATATAGTAGGTATCATAAAAAATTATCTCCATATTCATGAGCTATATGAAATGGGTGAAATGATAAACAATATGAATGATTATGAAGGGTGAAAATAATGGATACTATAATAGGACACTTAAGGATAATGATGGGTGAAAATACAAGTAATAAGGATGATGAACCTCCCCCAACTTAAAGGGTTGATCGTCCTTGGGAAACAAGGAGAGGGTTGGTGCAAATGTTGCTTTATATGATGGTGCAAGAGCACCTAGTTTCACTAGTTTCCTTTCATAGGAAAATTTTGTCAAAATTGAGTGTTTGTTTGTAAATTCATGTAAAATTTCATATGTAGACCTATTTTCATTATATTTAAGGTCTCAAGTAAGTCACTAGGAGGTTGATAAAGTTAAAATTGTAAAAATGTTGCTAGAATAGAAAAAGACAAAAAAAACACAAAATATGCAAAAGCAAGGAATACCAAAGGTCAAACGTAGTTTAGGTGGTTTTTCTCATTGGAAGAAGGTTAAAATCCTTTTAAAAGGAATTATATCTAGTTTCAAAGGCAGAGGGGAGATTGTATAGCATGTATTGTATGGAAGAGTTGGAAAATCATCAATAAAATCTTTTTTTTTTCAGAAATTAGTAAACACAGTTGCTTTTAAACTTTGGTGTCGAATTGCATGGATAAGAATCATGAGGATGTTTGAAATTGATGGTGCTATCAATTCCCCTCATTTTCCCTTTTTTTTATTGTATTTTCATGTAATTTTGGTTTAGATATGGTGAATTTTCCAAAAAAATAGTGAAACCCTTTATTAGGGTAAACAATGGCATTGCAAATTGTGCTTCTATTTTATTCATTGAAATTGGAAAATATTTGGTGGAGGAAATCTTGGTAACATCTTCTTTAATATTATTGAAGTATTAGACTAATTGAATAAGATGGTTGTGTGGAAAAATTGAAGGTTTTATCTGAAAATCTATATATTGACTCGTAAAAATAGAGCTTGTACAGGTTAATACCTAGGGTTTGAATAAATATTGTGTGTGGTGAACATTTAATGAAATTTTAAGCCTCAATAAGTTTAGTTTGACATTCTCCAAGTGTTTTTAGGGAATTTTGATGATGGAGGTAACATATCCAATAAGCCCCTAATGATGATAGGCCTAATTAGGCTTAAATGCTTACTAAGATTTCAAGATTTGATCTTCATATGTTGAAAAATACCATATGCCCATTTTGAGATATGTTTTAGTAGAGCCAAATGGGTATCTAAATGTGTGAAATTTTTTTGAGTTTATTTATTTAATTTGAAAATAAACTTCTTACAAACCTTTGTGAATTGTTACAAGCGTCGCAACAACCTAAACAAGAAATTTGTCTTCAAATAGGTAATATTTGTTCTTAGGTTTGATAAGTAATGGAGTCAAGTTGATTTGAACCTAAGAAATGATATCCAAAGTTTTGAATCAAACATATTTGTTTGAATGGTGAAATTGGGGTTTGAGGCTAGTGAATGTCAATATTGTTCTTTTGGGATAACCATTGTAAGATGATGAAATCAATATGGTCAGACCTTGCAAATGTTTTGTTAAAATTATTTCTATGATAAAAATGAAGATGTACAAAGGTCTGGTTATTTCTTGGGATCAGGGTTTGGTTATTTGAGGCTTGGTACCTTGTGAATTTATGCTATTTAAGTGATGAGTTGGTAAATGTTGGATGAAGATAGTTGGCAAAGACAAATGGAAGATAGTCATAAAGTAAAGTTGAAGGCTAAAGATTGAACCAAGACAAAGGCAAGTGAAAGATTAAAGAGAAAAGGAAGACAAGGTGATAAAAATGTAATGTTTGCTTGTAGGTATGAAGACTGATCTACATCAAAAAAATTCCAAGAGACTTGGAAAAGCTTCAAGGCTGGTTGCATGGTGCATGAGCACCTTGTTCTCAAAATTCTTTCAAAGGGAAAATTTGAAGAAATTTGGATTTTTAAATGTAAAATAATTGTAAATATGTTGAGAAGAATGAATAATGTATTTGAGGTCATAAATAGGTCTCTGGGGGGTTTAAAATGTCAAATTGGGAAAAATGCTACTTTGTTGCACAAATTGCAAAAGTTGCAATATTTGTAAAATACAAAAGTTGTCAAGAATATGAAGAGTCGGCTCATTGTAAGAGGTATTTAGCTAGTTGAAGGTGAAGGTTCAGGAATTATATATGATTTAAATGTCTATTTAAGACTTGGAGAAGGTAAGAAAAGGGTCATTGATTGTAATCTTGAAGAAGATCTAATAAAAAGAGTATCCTGTTTCTAGAAATCAATGTATTTTTTGTTGTTTACTAGTTATTAGTCTTGTATAGTAATATATGACTTAGATATTAATTGGCCCTGGTAGAGTAAGGAATTAGTCTTCTTTCAAGTATTTTTGAGGGCATTTAAATAAGTAAATTTTTTGTTTGAGTTAGTTCTTTGTCTACCGGTTTGTGAACCCTTTTAACGGGGTTTGAGAGTTTAAACAACAAAAGATGGCTACTCCACTAAATTAAGTAGTGTAGATAAGTGGATTAGGTTAGAATAGAATTCATTAAGTCATTTTGTGTGTTGGAAGGATAGGAGAATACATGAGACAAGCGATGGTGATTATTTTCTCGGAATGTTTTGAGTTTTTCATTGAAATTCGATAGCTTCATGTTGAATATTGATGAAATAACCTTCAAGGTGGTCAGAATAAGGTTCCTAAAGCTTGTGTAGACCTATATCAAGGTTTTTGAAATAGTGTAAGAGTACTATAATGCTTGGAGTATACTTTTTCAATAAACCCTCATGCACTTAAGCATTGTCAAGCCTAGAATCAAGGGTTTTGTAGTTTGGTGCTTGGCCAGACTTCTCAGTCCCTAAAAATGGTGTAAATTTTTGTTTTGTGACCTAGCTCAATTCTTCCTAGGGTTATTTGGTGTTTTCAAGTTGATACAAATGTAGCTGCTCTGGAAAATTTACCTATTTGGTGCACTTTGGCTATGGATAGGTTATTGTTTCTCTTGTAATTTCTAAAACAAGTATACCTAGTTGTAAGATATGATAATATATTGAAAAATGGGTTACTTAAAATGTATGGAGTGTGTAGATATTGAAGATGGGTTAGGAGATACACCTATTTTTGTCCTAAAGGACTACTACTAGCATTTGATGCCTTGGATGCGAAGTTTGAAGAAATTGATTGATTCTAAGTTGCTTAACATTATTCTTCCTTTGATAAAGTAATATTATGGATGTTTAAATGGTTTTGGGCCTGATGTGTGTTTAAGAAACTAATCTGGTGATTTGGTGTGTTGGGTGTCATTCTTGCTATTAAGTAAAGTAGTGAAATTAACTTTGTGAGTTTTTACTTATCAAATTGGTGATGTACTTATGATTCTTCAAGCATATTAATCTTGTTAGATTCCTCAACAATATTGAGTAATAATTTGGATTAGTTGGTGAGCCTTGGTGTCTTGTGACAAGAGGTGATTATGCTGAAAGTTGAGTGAATGTTGGCTTCAAAAGCCTATGGAACTTCTCAGTTTGAGTTTGGGGTATGAAGTACCCTTGTGAATTATTGGAGTTGGTGGTATCTCTACATCATATGATTAATATAATAATAAATATTAATAAAGTTAAGAAATAAAACAAGGAAAAATAAAATTGATTGTTTTACCAACTTGCTTGGCCATTTATGCCAAGTTCTGGTAGTCAAATTATCTCAACAATTGTTAATCTCCAAGATGGAACCAAAAACTATGAGAAAGATGGAATCCACACCACACACAAAATATCTACATCAGAATGAATAATTATGGAACATATTGATGATAGCATATTCTCTTTGTAAGTTGTTCACACCTCAACTAAAAGTGTGACTCTTACTAGAAGTGATCAAAGCCATGTTGACGACAAAAAACTAGAGAATTTATACATAAGTGAAAAATATGAGGTTATAGGAGGCACTCAAACAACCATTTAAGCATTAGAGTGTACCTACAAAATGATTAGCCTAAAAACATATGTTCTCTTTTTTTCATTTTTTTCCCTTTTTTTCAATTTTGATAATGATAAGTGATAGTTGGAAAGCAAATTTTCAATCACTTAAAGCTTAGTGTCACTATGAAAACATTTTTCAGCACTAAGAATTTTGTTCAACTACAATCCAGTAGAAACTGGTTTTGAAATTGTAGTTGTCTAACAATTCTCAAAGGTTTTCATTGTTAGAATTTATTGTTTTCCAAGAACACCTGCTATAGTAACAAAATGATTGTAGGAACATAGAACTTCATAAATTTATCAAATATTGATGCATACCACTGAAAATTATGGAAAAAACATTAGATAGACTCAACAAAAAAACTTTTAATGCACACTGCTTGATTATCAACTTACAACACTTTCCTCCACTTTGTCCTTCTTAGCTTCACTAGCTTCCTGCAATATATTTATTACAATTTTCTCAATATCTTTGACATATAAAGCCTTCAGAGTCACCAATGCTAATAGTGTTGACATTAATGAAAACCACATATCAGCAAAAAAACCACAACATCCAAAAATCTCCCCCTTTGGCATTGATGACAACACATGATGTGAAAATACTATCAATCCAACTAGCTCTTCTCCAACAATCTCCCCCTTAGGTTGTGCACTCTTTTCCTATTTTATCCTTCCACTTTATTCTTCTCCCATATTTTTCACATTGCTTCTCTCCCTCTTTGACATCAATGTAAAAGGTACACATGCTCTGATACTCATATTTAGCACATTTGACTACTCCCCCTGAGTAGTAGCCACCACAACATCAATCCAGAATAGGATATGGCTATGAATTTACAGACTGATGCAAAGACATGCATCACTTAGTTCTGATCAGGAGGGGAAATCACCCCTAACTTGTTTCTAAGATACTCAAAAGTATCCTTAGGAAATGGCTTAGTAAAGATGTTTGTAATTTTCTCCTTGGTAGGTATATACTCTAGTCTAACTTCTTTGTCACTTACTTTATCTCTCAAGAAGTGATATTTGAAGGATATATGCTTTTTATTTGAATGAAGTACTAGATTCTTATAAATTTTTATGGCACTTGAATTGTCATGAAATATGGAAATGGGTTCTTCATACTCAATTCTAAAATCTCTCAACATTTGCTTCATCCATAATACTTGAGTACAATTGTTTGCAGCAATAATATATTCTGCCTCAACAGTAGATAATGAAACTGAATTATTCTTTTTTCTTAGCGAAGATACTAACTTCATACCTAAGAATAATGCACCACCACTGGTACTCTTCCTATCATCCACATCTCCCACCCAATGATCATCAATAAAAGTGCTCAAGATAAGATCATCATCCATAGGATACTAAAGACCAATATCAACTATCCCTTTTAGGTATCTTAAGATTATTTTCACATTAGTCACATGAGACTCTTTAGGATTAGCTTGATATCTAGCAACCATGCATGCAACATTCATTATATCTGGCCTGGTCTGAGTCAAATAGAGTAATCCACCAATCATTGACCTATATCTTGTTTGATTTTCTTTAGGAGAATCATCATTTTGTGTAATTTTGCATCCAGTTACCATAGGTGTACCAACTAGCTTTGAGTCTTCCATGCCAAACCTTTTTAGTAACACTTTTACATATTTAGACTGAGATACAAAAATTCCATCATCTAACTAAGTGATTTGCAGACCTAAAAATAATTTCAACTCTCCTATCATTGACATTTCAACTCACTTTTCATTTCATCAGCAAACTTCATACACAAATTATCATCACCTTCAAAAACAATGTCATCAACAAAGACTTCAATGATTAATTATTTATTATGATCCAACTTGAAATACAAATTGTTGTTAGTAGTACCTTTATTGAATCCAAGTTTCATAAAGTATTTATCCAATCTAGCATACCAAGATCTAGGAGCTTGCTTGAGTCCATATAGAGCTTTCTTCAATCGAAATACTATTTTTTCTTTCTCAGTCAATTGAAATCCATCTAGTTGTTCAACATAGACTTCTTCTTCTAGCTCACCATTTAGAAATTTTTACTTTACATCCATCTGGTAGACCTTTTAATTCTTGAAAGTAGCATAAGCTAGAAATAATCTCACAGCTTCAATTCTAGAAACATGAGAAAATTTTTCTTCAAAATCAATACCTTCCATCTATGAGTACCCTTTGAAAACCAGTCTTTCTTTGTTTCTAACCACTTCACCTTGTTCATTCAACTTATTCTGAAACACCCATTTGGTTCCAATGACATTTTTATTCTAAGGTCTAGGAACAAGTTCCCATGTATCATTTTCTTTATCTACATTAGTTCTTCTTTCATGGCTTCCATCCAATATTCATCTTTGCATGCTTCATTGATATTACTAGGCTTAGTTCGATAAATTAGAAAATACTCTTCTAAAATTCTTCTTCTAGTTTGCACACCTTTTCTTTTATCTCCTATGATCTGACTGTCAGAATTATTTCTCCATATATACTTGGGAGTTTTAGGATTTTCCTCGACTTCTTGTTCTTGTGTTCTTTCTTCTACACTTCTACTAGTTTTTGCTTCTTGATTCCCTTGGTTCATCAAAACAATTTGAAGTTGATTATGTGTTTGAACATTATTTCCATTGTTAGTACTTCTAGGTTGATCATCTAAATCATATCCACTACATCTAGATGGTCTAACAATATCTTCATCAACTTTGACATTTTCACTTTCAACCATTTTCTTCAACATTTTATTAAAGCACCGGTAAGCTTTTCTCTTAGTAGAGTAACCTAAAAATATTCCTTCATCACCTTTAGTATCAAAATTTCCTATATCATCATCTCTCTTGATGTAGCATTTTCTTTCAACTTTTTTGAAATATTTGGTAGTAGGGTTATGACCAAACCATAGCTCAAAAGGGGTCTTACCAAAATTATTGTTGACATTCACCCGGTTAATGGTATACATAGTAGTACTTACAACTTCTCTCCAGTAGAAATGAGGAAGATTTTCTTCCAACATCATGGTTCTAGCATTGTCTAGAATGGTTCTATTCTTTCTTTCAACAACTCCATTTTGTTGAGGGGTCCGGGGAGCAGATAGTTTTCTTTGGATTCCACACTCTTCATAGAAATAATAAAATTTCTAGGAAGTGAATTCACAACATTTTTCTAACCTTAGGAATTTGATCTTTTGACCTATCTCATTTTTTTCCATGGCTTTGAAGCTTTTGAAATTTTCTAATGCTTCATGTTTTTCTCTTAAGAAAGCCCATACCATTCTAGAGTAATAATCAATAAGCAACATAAAGTACCTTTCACCTTGTAGACTTTTGATTCTAGATGGACCACATAGATCAATATGTATCAATTTTAGTACTCCACTAGAGCTATACTATTTGCTCTGGAAGGAATTTCTGGTCTGCTTTCCCATCTGACATTCCTTGCATAGAGTGTTAGTAGGCTTCCCTAACTTAGGAATATCTATGACTGCTTGAGTAGAGCCTATCTTAACAATGTTATAAAAGTTCACATGACACAACCTCATATGCCACAGCTAGCTTACATCAATTTGAGCAATTAAACAACTTTCACTAGCAACACTCAAGTGAAAAATATTACCTTTTGTCTTTGTACTTGAAGGAATCATATTTCCAAAAATTCCCCTTATTATGCACTTACCATCTTTGAATTGAATATTGTAACCCTTGTCTACCATCTATCCAACACTCAACAAGTTATGCTTTAAGCCTTCTACATAAATAACATCATCAGTATTGTGCTTACCACCAAAATAAATAGTGTCTCTGTCACAAATCACACCAGAAGTGTTGTCTCCAAATATTACAACACCAACATCATATTTTTCCAAGCTTACTAACTTATTTTTTTCACTAGTCATATGATGTGAGCATCCGATGTTGATTACCCACTCATCCTTTTCTTCATTTTTTTCTCCAAGATATTTCTCAACATTCACATTACTAGTAGATTTAATGGACATCTGACCATTTTCTTTGATGGCAATAAATACCCATTCATATTCATTTCTAGTTTCTTTATCAGATTCATCATTAGTAACACCTTCTTCAACATAATAGCATTTCTTTTGAAATCTAGTCTTCTCTAGTTTGTATTTATAAAATCTTTCAAGACAACTTGATGCAAAATGGCCTATTTTACTGCAAGAAAAACATTTGATAGGTAGCTTTCCTTTGTACTTACCTTGACCTCTAGCTTCTCTTTTCACAATTAATGCTTCCAATTCTTCTAATTCTTTTTCTTCGTCTTCAATGTTTTTTATCTCATCTTCATATTTGAATGTCCTTTTGGAGCTCTCACCCAGATTGTATTTTGTTGGATTTTTCTAAATACAATATATTTTAATGTAGAATTGGTCTTAGGAGTAGATTCATCAAATTCATTGAACTCAAAGGCACCAATTTTTCCAATCAGCATGTTTCTTGTCACATTTGTCACTATCTTGAGTTCATCAATAGTATGAGCTCTTATTTTTTAGGAGGGAGGCACAAATCTAAGTATCTTAGCTACAATTTCTTTTTTAGCCAAGGTTCCATTGGTACATCTAATGCTCATCACTAGTTCATTTATCTTTTGAGAGAAATAGAGGATGTTCTCATCTTCACTCATCTTCATGTCTTCCCACTTTCCTTTTAAACTTTGTAGCTTAGCACTTTTCACTAGTGCATATCCTTAATACAATGTCTCCAACTTTTTCCATATCTCATGTGTATTCTTCAATCCTATCGCATTTGTCATCTTTGAATCTGTCAAAGCATTCAACAATGCTTCAATAGACCTGGTATTAACTTTTGCTTGCTTGATCTCATCTTCAGAGGAGGGACCATTTTGAGGAATAGTATATGCACTCTATGTGATCTTCCAGAAAGGTTCACCAATGCACTTCAAAGGACACTCCATTCAAACTTTCCATAAAGAGTAGTTTATACCATCAAATCTAGGACTTTCCTTCTTATATGATGCCATATCAGATCACCTCAAGTTGTTAGGCTTCTTCAGAGGAACCGACTTTGATACCAAATTTTTGTAAAATAAGGATAGACAACTAAGAGGGGGGGGGGGGTGAATCAGTTGTAACCAAAATCAAACTTACTCAACATTAATCAACCTTTAATCTCAGATCTGATAATTAACAATGAAAGAATAAATCAATAACACATCAAAGACACATGAGCACCAAGATTTTATACATGGAAACCTTGTTAGGGGAAAAACCACGGTGGATGTTAGTCCACAAGATTATACCCTATTAGAAGTATAATGAAGAATGAATAAGGAATACACTTGCATTCAGGGACACTACCTAGAGCACACTTCTTAGAGGAAGGCTCACTACCTTACATACAATAATTAGATTAAATCCATCTGATGAACATGAACTAAGAAATTAGCTTCTTCACAAACCTGATTACAGTTCTAGTTAGGAACAAATGTACTTCACTCAACATTCTTCACACTCTTCTCTTGAATGATTTGACCTTTATTGTCACATTTACTTCACAGACACACACCAAGCATTCCCCAAAATGAGGCAAACAACCAATCTTATATATCTGCTACATGAATTTACATCAATTACACTATCAGCCACAAATAAAGAATAAATTACAACTATCAGCCTCAATACATAAATAAATCTTAATGCACACCAACACAAGTCAGTCAAAACATAGTGAGAACTCAAGTAAACACCTTCGAACATGAAAAACTATAAAATATTAATCTTCATGGATCTGTAACACGCTACCGCCATCATGTTGGCCAAGAACATGAAAACTTGAACACACATCAGAAAAATCTCCGATCACGAACACTCTGATCAATGAGGACATATAGAACTGATATAGCATGATCTAGACTCATCCATGAATGTCATAGGAACATATGCAACAACTGAATTTTCTAGACTTTCATCCTCTTCTTCCAAGAACACCTACTATAGTAACAGAATGATTGTAGAAACATAAAACTTCATAACTTTCTCAAATATTGATGTGTACCACTAAAAATTTATAACAACACACTAGATAGAATCAGCAACAAACCATTTAATGTACACCACCTGATTATCAACTTACAACACTTTCCTCCACTCTAACCTTCTCAGCTTCACTGGTTGCTTGCAATATATTTATTAGAATTTTCTCAATATCTTTGCCATATACAGACTTCAAAATCACCAATGCTAATAGTTTTGACATAAATGACAACCACATAGCATCAAAACAACCACAACATCCAATAGTTAAGGTGGTCAAACATACGAGTTTTTATATTTTTGAAAAGTTATAATAAAAAATTCATAATTAATTATTTACTTTGAAAAAAATTACAAAAATATGTGCATCACATCAGGACATGAGTTCTCCACTTATATCTAAAATATTATAAAAAAATATTATCATTTTATTGTGGTTAGGTTGGTCAGATAGACACCTACTTCTTAGTTTTTCCCTAAAATTTAAGTACTATTGCATTGAAATTTCAAATTTTCACCAAATAGATTTTTATTTTTTTAAAATAAACCTAGTAGTTTAGAAACTACACTCAATTTTCTACGGATTTTATTCTTACATATTTTTGAAATAATTTAGATAACTTATTCAAATTTTTACGTCAAGTTGCCTAACTCTGATTTTCTGAATTTTCATCACCACTTAAGGGCCTATTCTTTCCATCATGATCCTGCACATACCCAATCATCCATGCAATTGTAAATTATTGACCATATAGGCTTATCTCGAATAAAAATTACACTAGCACATATGCATACACATTAAAATCCTTATACAAGGCTTGCACAATGGGGTTTATGAGGATGGGCATGCATGGACACTATAGCCATTAGTAAAGATGGTATCGAGGCGCTTGTCTAAGGACTCCTTCCTAAATTTCCTAGTACATTCCCCTTGATTGTTTAAAGGGGTTAGCCTGTAAAAGGAAGGTACACAAAGAACAATCATAGAAATCAGATTTAATGGATTATGATCCTCCCATACTATTCTCATTTGCAACCACTTTAAAAAAATCCCCAGTACATCTACTCCCCTATACGACCTTCCAGGGAACCCCTTGGGATATGGCAATTTCTAGATTTCACATTACACCACACTTGCTAGTAGTTAACAAACAATAATAAAGCCTCAAAGTGAGTGAAAAAAAATCATAAACCAAAATTTCAATAAAAGACCCATAAAAGGGGAAAACTATAAATTCAAGAGAAAAATGAATTAAAGATCAATTGTAGATATAGTGTGACATTCCAATGTTAATTTAAAAATGAAATTAAATAAATCCTTAAGGTAATTGGAATATGAAAAAATTCATATGGATAAATATCCCCAAGAAAATAAATGTAAAATTCCATACTATTGACATATGATAAAATAAAATATCAATTGAGAAACTCCAAATAATTAATTCATATTTCAACAATTAAATTTTCACATTACAAGAACCAAGTGACTTTGATCATGCCTCCTAAGGGGAGGAGGGGAATGGTAGTTCTCTTAGCAAATTTGTATAATAGAATGCAATAAAATGGTGGTCCATGACCATATAAATATGATAGGTGGTTTTCACATGTGGAATAAAAATTCCAAAACTATGGTTCGTAGAATTCCATTCTCTACTTGTGGGTTATAAATGTCAGGGACTACATTTTCACTATCAACTAGTGAGTGTGGCTCTAATATATGGGGGAGTAGGTTAGGGACAACATCCTAGGAAACCATATAGATCCCATTGGAGGTCCCCTTCTCCCTCAACCCCTATTTACACTAGCTGGCATGTTGGTTCCCACAAGAAAGCCATATGCTAGGGGTACACATTTTACATAAAGAAAACAATTACATAGAGGAATTTACATCACATTTCATTTAGTAGGCACACATGCACACATATCATGTTTACATCATTCCACAACTAGCCAACTTACAAAAAGGGTGACCACAAATGATAAACATAGGGGATCATGGTTGATGTCCACCCATCCTTATCCAAAAAAGGATACCTTGTATCTCATACTTGGGGAAAAAAACATTTATTAGTTTAATTTCACATGTCACAACATAATACACTCTATAAAGTTCACCATACTATAAAAAAAAATCAATGCACCCACATGTAGTTCATTTTGTTTAAAAAATGTTCACTTTTCTTCTCAATTTTGTAAATATCTACTTACTTTTCATATGTAAATAAATTGCTAGATGATGCACAACTATAGCCTAGGTATTACTTAATTTTCTTAGAATTAACAATAAATGGTACATCACACTTTCCATATTACTAAGTTAGTGTTGACCATTGTATCTATGATCATGATTAGTTTTCTATATTTATCCATACCTTTCTTCCTCTTTTGTTCAAGAATGGTCGTTATGTTCATTAGTGTATCTATATTGGGTAATTCTACTATAAGTGTTTCACATGTTAAAGAAGGTTTTCTACTTATTAAGGAAGATTGTCAACCATTTTATTTTTTAATATTATTATATAAGGAAATAAAGCACACTTAATACATAAGGCACATGGTAAATCATGGAATAGTATCTCACACAACTCATTAACATTTATATATATTTATAGTTCTCACATCTTGCTATCTAGGGTTGAATCATTTAGTCACATGTTTTAATCATCATTTTTATAATCACAATTTATTCTAATCTTTACTAGGTACAAGAACATACAAATAGAAAAAAAAAATGTAGGAGTTTCAACTTTCTTTAAGTTTTCTCCATTATATTCATGTATATAACTCTTTCCCTCAAGAGTACCAGTCAATTGTATAGAAATGCACAACATTAGTTGAGAATTTTACATGCCAATTTTAATCTCTTGTCGACATAGTTTTATTTTCCCAATCACTAATGTAGGAGCATCTGGGGGTGCTAGAAATATTACATCACCAAAAATAATATTTCTTATTTTTGTTATTTTCAGTAAGGGCTAATTTATGGGAAAGTATTTTTAATTTCCAAAATATGTAACTTTTCCTTGTGTGGATTTGTAATTTTAATTTTGGAGGAATTTTACTTCGGTAAATGTTTCAAAGGCATCCCAAGAGAAATATTACATCCTAGGAATCCATTTTAAGGTGGATACCACTCATCAATGCAGGCCCTTGCATGTTGATTTGCATGATTTTCATCCTCTTGCATGTCAAGGTGCCCAAGTTTTCATTTTGATAAATTTTCTTTCATGGAGCCATTAGAGCCATCAAATAATAATAAAGTATACTAGATTGACTGAATTTGATTGGCCATGGTATAGGCTCCCATGTGAAGGCCATGTGATCATTTTATAATTTTTAATATTTTTTGAATTATCCTTAAAAGGGGCGTGTTTTTTGCAAGGGGGTATTTGGCATGTTGTTTTGGAATACCATAGTGGTATTCTCCCCCTCAAGCCTCTATATATTGATTCCTTGTCTTTTTTAGAAGTTGACTTGGAAGAGTTGAAGTTTTGTAGAATAAGATGTTGTCAAATTCCATAGAGGAATGTGACTTCAAATATTTACAAATTATGTAACGAGAAATCACATGATAATATTGTAACCTCATTTTATTTTAGATATAGTCGAATATTATTCTTCCTTCTTGTATTTATATTGTACAATTATTTTTTGTTGTGATGAGTTTCAGGTTGTAAGGGGAGTTCCCTTTGCAATAGTGGTATTAGATCTCTTGGAGAAGGAGATCAATACTTCATTTTTTTATAGTTTTGAAAAAAAATTGACAACAAGAAGCAAGTTTTAATATTGCAAGTTAATATTTCAAATTCAAGGAGTTGATGTTACAAGAAGAAGGTGCATTGGATATTTCTAATTTATGGAATTTATTTGTTGTTGTATTAGATCTTCATATCTAATTTGTGAGATTTTCCAAAACCCTATATGGTTGTATATGATGTTTTTTCATTTTGGAAATGATTTCCATGTAATATAGAGAAAAGTTGAATAATTAATAAATCAAACTTCTTGCAAATTGTAGGAACAATTTCTTGTAATCCTTTAGTTTCATTCATGTTGTTTGCATTTGTATTTGAGAGATTGGGTAGCCCTTCCATCAGTGGTATTAGAGAAGGGGTTCCTGAGTGTGTAAATAGATCGCTGAATGTGGGATAGTTTGCACTAGGACTAGTGGGTGGATAGAGTAAGCACAGTTAAGAAGAAGATATCATGTGGATTGTTGCAAATATTAGAGAGAATTATCGAGCAGTGAGAGTTGAAGACATGAATATTATGGAGTATGATATGTAAATGATGAAATATTACACCAAACAAGATGTGTTCGAAAGGAAAGATGGGATGGGCCATGATGAGACCCTTGATAATTCCACTTTTGGAAAAATAATTGGAAGAAGTGGGAAATAGGAAACACCATGAAGAATTTGAAAAGATACAAACTGAAGTAAATGTATTGGAAAATAAGGTTAAGGAAAAAGTTAGGATATGGGAAGAGAGATATGGGGAGAAGAACATTCTCTTGGAAGAGAACAATGAAAAGGAGAGAAAAAAGAAAGAGTGTTGTAGGCCTTTGGTAAGGGTTTAATGTAAGGATGAACAAATGGGGGAAACCCACACAAGTGAAGAGGATAATGGTGCACAAGCTGTAGTATTAGCAAGTGGATGTAGTAAATTAAATTCAACAAATGAATAAATTTTACAATTTAAAATTTTGAACAATAGTGGTCCAAAATTTGGCAAATAGATTGGTGAAGATGATTTCTTGTTGAAAGAAGATATGGAAAGAATAAAAAAAAATTTGGAATGATAATTGATGGAAAAACATGAAGAGGTGTTTGAAAAACTTGTCGTTGGAGGTGAGAATATGGATGTTGTAGTAAAAAATGATGGAAAAGATTTTGGGATAATGAAAAAGAATGAGGTTAATTCTAATTTTAAATTTAATTGTGATAACTCTATACCTTATTTGGTGAGAATAGAAGAGGATGTCAAGAAAGAAGAGAGAACATAGATGAAAATTATTAATTTCAATGGATTAGTAATTGTTGTGGATGCTAAAATATGCAAATGGTTATCATGATTCCAACATCTTCATAGGATAATCATTCTTCCAAGTAAATGATC
>CM021107.1:549194540-549287271 GCA_007115665.2 Sequoiadendron giganteum | reverse complement strand
GAGCATACCTTTCTTTATGTTTGATAACACACATAGGTGCGATGCATCAAGGTATTAAGAACTAGGATGGCGTTGCGCCTAGTGTGATGGAATTTGACTTGACAATCAGATAGGAGTACTCTTGTTCACACTTGACAGACATAACCTTATTCAGAATGCAGTTCAGATATTCTAGACATCTCAGGCCAAAACATAAAAAGGCAAGCCTTCTTATGTGGTCAACAAGATACCTAAAACATCCTTCCTACAAACAAAACAAAGTATGTGTGACGAAGTTATTTTACAAGAATATCCAACAAGCACAGCAGATAAAAAGATAATGATCGTTTCCCCATTCCTTTCTCTCTAAACCAGTTTTGTTTAGGCATCATCGAGAGGTCCTTGGAATGAGCGCAAAATAAGATAAGTCTAAAAGACTAAAATAAAGTAAACAAACAAGCTGATGTTCTTCGTATCGCTAGCCAAGACTAAACTATTGTGGGGTACCTGATGCTTATGTCCATCGCAGGAAAGCTTCATCCTAGGACATGTAGTGATCAGGGTTTTGGTGAGACTGATTGCGTGATAAGCTATTGATACTCTGAGTTGACCAACTTGCTAACTTACTGACTTAGACCTTCGAGACTTTGACGATTAGGTGTTCACTTTAGAACCTACTAAACTTGCTTCTGACTAACTCACCAAAGGGTGAAAGCGACGATGATTTATTATGAGTGATGACAATCACGGGTGAAAGCGAGATGAAATGGATGCACCATTTTGGTTTTTTCAAATGTTTTGAGGCTGTTTTTGGAATTTTGAGAATTTTACAAATGTTTTTGGTATTTTTTGAATGATTTGGATGTTTTTGAATTTTCGCATGATTTTGACGATTTGGATATGATATGTGATGATATTAGTGCTTTATTTTGGGATTTTGTTGAAAACCAAGCTTAATGTTGATCAATCAGATTGATGAATTGATAGTTTGACTAAGTGTGTTAAGTCAAACAAAAATGATAATGCACTCGTAAGTTCCAGGAAGTTGTGTTATCCCAGAGTAAACTCATACAAAAAGGATAATTTGGCTAGGTGTGTTAATCCAAACGAGGTGATTATGGATTTGATGATTTGGCTAAGTGTGTTAAGCCAAACAAAGTGATGATAATGAACTTGTAAACCCAAGGAAGTTGTGTTATCCTAGAGTAAACTCGTGCACAAGATGATAGTTTGACTAAGTGTGTTAAGTCAAACAAGGTGATGATTGATTGGATTCGATTGATCAAGATTGATGAAGCTTGATTTGGAACAAAATAGCTTTGATGATTTGATGTGACACAGATGTACGCATTAGATGCGACAGATATGAATTATTTGGATTGATATTCGATGAAAGATAAATCATGATAAGGAATGTATTCTTATCAAAATATGCCATGGGCTAGTGATTTGGATTGTTGGTTCACAAATGCCTTTGACCAAGTTGGTTTCACGTTTGCCAATGCTCAGATCTTCCACATAAGTTGGAGGATATATATCAAGATTTATTCTCGAAGCAAGATGCAAATATCTGGCCCCAGTGTCTAGCAATGTATGGAATTCCATGGGTGGATGCTTGGATATGAATTATCTTGTGATAAGATAAGGGTGTTCAAAAAGTGGATGCGCCTTTGGATAGTGGTTCAAGGTTCAAATAGCATTGGGTAGGATGGGATCAATGAAAATGATCCATGTCAAGATGTCTACCATAAGCAACTGTAAAGTGTGCACCAAAATTTTCCAAGATCAAGATAACTTGGAGTATGGATGCAGATGGAAAATGGATTGGATAAATGGTTCATGGATAAACGGATGATATGGATGGAATGTCAGATTTATTATGGATGCGATAAGATGCTTTCTCCTGAACTGGCGCACGTAGATGCTTGATTCTACACATGACGCCTGTTTGCCAGGTTTTCATCATGGTACTTGTCCAAAGCGCCACCGAAATGGTTTTCACTGGAGGACGATTTTTTCTTTACTGTTTTCAATCCTTTTTCTGATTTTTTTGTGTTGTCACCAAGACGCCTGTTTGCCAGGTTTTCATCAAAGTGACCATTTTTTCAGGACTTTTTCTGATTTTTTTTTGTATTTTTTGAGAGATTTTAAGCTGATGTTGAACCACCTGGTAGTGCTGATGTTGATGCTTCTGTCATAACATGCCATCGGTATCCTATTTGAAGAAGTTGCTTTGCCAAGATACATGCACTTGAATGCAACTTTTGAGATCCCTGATCTATTTTGCTGATACCGGAGTTAACTCTGTCTTTGTGTGCACATCGCGATAGGGTGCCTTCTGAATCCTTATGATGAAGGGTCATTGCCAACACATGGTCAATGTGAGAATTGGATATCATGTGTGGAGGCGTGGATGGAGTGTGTTTAAGAGTAAAAGATGGATTGGTTGACAGTTTGGAGCCTTTGACTCTCCAAACTTGGGAAGATGAGCAATAATGGGTGGATATGGAAGTGTGCATGGAATTTGGACCAACTGCTTGATACACTTTGTACGTTGCTTGAGAAGCCTGCTTTTTTCTTTGTGGAAATCTTTGATGGATACTTGCCCCATTTTTATTTTTCCCCATAATTTCTTTGACTAATGGAGTTTGATAAGGATAGTCATTCTTTGTATTCTTCGGTATCCATATGTATTTGACTTGTCCTTCATGCTTCTTAGCTTCTTTTTCTTTGATAACGTTCTTCATGCTTCGATTCAAGTCTTTCTTTTGATGTTGGTCCCAATTCGTGGATGGGGTGATGGGTGGATGAAGATTCGTGATATGGTGGGTTGTAGTATTGGCATCATTTTCCTCATAAGGATTCTTCGTGCTCCCCATGTTGATGTTTGCTCGAGATGAAGTTGCCCCCAGTATGGTGATAGTATTACTGATATGTTGAGATCCCTTGATTGTTGAGTAACCAAGGCCTTGATGCTTAGGATTTCCAAAAATCTGCACTGGTTCTAGGATACCCTGTTCCTGTAGGCCTAGTCCTCTACCTTGATAATTCATTTGTTGAAACATTTTATTTGCAAAAGGATATGATTTCCCTTGGAAACAAGGTGTTGCTCCTTCTCTGCTTTGTGGTGGACCTTCAAATGTGTCAGCTTCTTTATTGATGAGATAGCTTGCTCTAAGAAAGGTAAGTGATCCAACTTCATAAGTGACAGGATCCTCCATATGTGGGATGAATGCCTGATTGATATTTTCAACTTGATCTTGTGAGATATCATATTGTAGTTCTTCTTCAAGAGGTGTTGATGCTTCAATGTCCACACGAAAGTCTTCCTCATGATTTATTCTTGATATGCTTTCACATGATGTTTCTGATTCACAACTTATGTAGAAACCGTCTTCCTGACCCATTTCTGATATGTCTCTGCATTTGTCTATATCTTGATCATGTGTACAAATTTTAAGAGTAGGAGACTCTTGTTCCTTAGTAAGAGTATGAGACTCTTGTTTTAAATGAAGATCATCTACAGGTCCATCCAAAGAAAGCATCTCATGGGTAGATGGAAGAGTATGTGCTATGTGGATATGGTCATAATTTGCGGCATCTTGTATAGATAAAAGAGTGCCCATTAGATCATTGTAGTATCTCGGAGATACAAATTCTTGATTTTGACTAATTCTAGAATTACTTTCACCATGCTTTTGATCAAGTTCTTGACATGGGTCAATTTCAAAGGATGGATTGTCTACAAGGGGTTCTTGGAAATTTTCCTTAGGCATGGGAAGCGGATTAATATCTACTTGTTCTTTGAATCGATTTGGATCAAGTGTAGTGTCAAATATTCTTTCACTATTCTCAATCGTAAGGTCGAAGGATGTCAATATGCCTTGGGAGGGACCATTGCTAGGCCTTGATGGAATATTTTGATCATGCTTTGGAATACGTTCTTGAGATATGTCCTCTAACTCACAAGGTGATGTAGAGACATTTTTGATATGATCATTGATCGATGGATCGTAGATTATGTCAATGGGATCAAATAATTGTAACACATCTTGAAATAGATCACTAAAAAGTGGCTCTTGATGAATGACAATTTGATCAATGGATGGGGTAGACATATCTTCCATGTGCTCATTGATGGATTGATTTTGATCATTGTTTTCAACAATTTTGGTGGAGGGATTGTCAATGTTCTCAAACATAGGATCAAATGATGTTAATGTTTCTTTGATTGGATCATTGTTGGGCATCGTTGGTGAGTTTTGATCATGATTGAAAAGTGGCTTTTGGTGTGTGATGGTTTGATCAATGAATGAGATGGGAACATCTTCAATGTGTTCATTGATGGATAGCTCTTGATCATTGTTTTCAACAATTGCGGTGGGAATCTGTTGCAAGCTTTGTTGAGCGGGTAAGGCTTGCGTTTGCTGCTGAGCCAACAACGCTTGTTGTTCGTTGTGTTGTTTTTGTGCCAACAATGCTTTTTGTTGGGCTCTTTATTGTGCTACTTCTTCTTGGATTGATTGCAATAGTGCGTAGAATTCTGCTTGTGCTTGCGCTTGTTGGGCTACTTGAGTTGCTTGTGCTTGCTGAGCAACTAGCTGTGTAGCTTGTTGGGCTTGGAGTGCCTTTTTGCGGGAAGCTTCTTGAGCGGTTTGCAATATGATGGAGAATGAATTGGTCGTGTTGTATTTTGGCGGCGGTGGTGGAATCGGAATGGTGTTGATTGTTGGGATTGCTTGGATGGTTGCCACCTGCTGTTGGGATATCGATGGAAAAATGGGATGATCTGGTATGATGCTTTGATTTGGCATGATAGATTGAAATTGAACATTGTTGTGGTTGGGAATCATATTGCTTGGATTTAGGTAACTTTGATTTTGCATGGGGTTACCTTGACTTGAATCAACATATGGAGTTGTTAACATATTTCTTGGATTTTGAACAACATTAGGGGGATTTGCAAACATGTCGACCCCAAAGTTTACCAAGTGTGGATTTGAAATGGCCATGTTTGGTAAAGTTGCACTTGGTATGTATGGATTTGGTAGGATGACGTTGTTTGGAAAATTCATGCATTGAATGTTTGGTTGATAGATTTGCAGATTTGCACTTGGATTTAAATCTATCATTGGGAAAGGTGTTCCAAACTTTGGATTGGGTATGCTCATATTTGCTGTACCATTGATGTTTGTATGAGATAATGCTCCCATGTATGCATTGTACAAGCTTTGATAATCAAGTGGTATTGCAAGGCTTGGATAGTTTGGTTGGATCGAATTGCTCATGATGGATGGATCAAATTTATATTCCATGTCCATCTTGTGTTGAGATCGAGTTTGAACCATAAAATGAAGATCAATTTTCAAGAATGTAAGAGATGAACCTCTAATCCTTTAGATCGGTCTAAACCTTAGGTTCAAAGAAGTGAAGAACTAGGATAATTGAAGGATCAAAGTGATGATGAGGATGAGATAACGAAAAATGAGTGATATGGATGAATGGAACTCTTAAAGAAACTTTGAAGGGAATGCTAAACTTTTAGAACTTGATTGATCATGATTGGATTGATGGTTTGACTAGATGTGTTAAGTCAAACAAGAGTGATGAATGTAATTGTAAAACTCTTGGAAGTTGTGTTATCTAAGAGTGAACTCCTACAAGATGATAGTTTGACTAAGTGCGTCAAGTCAAACGTGATGATGATTTGATAATTTGGCTAGTTGTGTTAAGCCAAACAAGATGAACTCGTAAACCCTAGGAAGTTGTATTATCCAAGAGAGAACTCATGTATAGGATGATGGTATGACTAGCTGTGTTAAGTCAAACAAAGTGATTTGATTTCGCCTAGAAGTTTAGCATAACAAATGACAAAGATTCCAAGAGCTGTTGGTGAGATGGAAATTTGACTGATTTTGATGGTTGAAAGATGGATGAAAGTGATTAAATTTGATCCTAGACTTGACCTAGATGATACTTTTGCTTACAAGACCTCGGTGTTGAAGGACACGCTATATTTCCTATGAGAGGAAAGTAAACCTTTCAAACAATTCAGGATCTCAAGACGCTCCTCACTAGCTTTCAGACTAAGCTTTTTGAACTTCGGTTTTGGGATTTTGATCATGTTAGAAAACACATGTGTAATCAAATTTGTCTTTTATCTTGGTTAAATGAGGTTCTTTTTATCCAAGACACTTGCTTGCTTAGGTTTTCAAACTATATGTCTGATGTCCCATTCTCTTTCTCATTCCACAAGGTCCTTTATGCGAAAATCGAGGAAAATAGGACAAAAGTTCCTTATGTTTATCCTTATTGAAAACAAATGATGGTAGAATTTACACACTTAGAAACCTCTAGGAATGTGATCCCTAGGGAAAGAAAGAGTGGGCAAGTTCATCAAAGGATATTTGTTTCTTCCAAGGTGTTTGAAATTTGAGGCTCTTGTGTATGTTTGTTTTCCAAATTTTTGAATCCAAGCAAAGTGTTTTTGATTCCAAGCACTTTTTACAACCCTAGGATGATGAGGCAATATCTTATTGGGTTCCCACTTGGATAAATCCAGCTGCGCATATCTTGTGTGAATGGCTAAATGCTTGATCACACTGGCTCCCCTCCACGGCACTCACTTATTCGGGTCAGCCAAGCATTAGTACCCATGAATCTCCCATGGCATACTTTCCATTTCCACAACAAGACCGCATGTTATGTGGGGCGGCTTCAGAGGACATGACCTCTTGCACCAACAAGATAGATAAGGTTTTGGCCAATTTCTAAACAAGGGTTCTAATTCGGGCATTCCGTTCGTGGGGGATTATCCAACGTCGGCGAGAGTCCATTGCTGTCCATCTCGTCGGAATAATCCTCGTGATATTGGCCTTTGTTCCAATATCCACACTTATATCCCGGGTGGAAGTCGCTTGGCTTTAGCGTGTTCCCGGTTGGGTCGTTCCCTTGGGTGATTACTTTTTCCCACAAGGCAGGCCCTCTAAGATAAACAAAAGTGAGCTAACATATCCCGTCGTTCACACAACCTTCGTTGAAAAACAAAGGGGAGAACCTCCGCAATATATCGTGCTCACACTCGCATGTTTTGTTCAATTTTTAGATCCCAAATCAAAGTGTGGAGGCAATCTTTTTCACAAGTTAATATCACCAAAATGCTTTTGATTCTCAAGATCGCTATGAAGCACGAGAGAAGCGCATACGCATTTCAATGATGTTAATTTTTGAAAAATATTGCAAAACATGAAAGACACTTGTTCATTTTATACCTCAAAGCAGTGATGAGTTCGTTTTAGAAGCACCAATTGAAATGTGAAGTTTGCCTTGTTCAATTTTAAGTCCAAATTGAAATCTAGTAAATGTCTAAGGTTCAATTTTAACCAACTTTGAAAAGATCAAGCCATTGATTGATTTTAAGCCCAAATTGAAAAGTGAGTTGTTCTAAAACAGAAAACGAAAGTAGGAAATTGACGCTCTAAGCATTAAAAATTGCTTTGTTGATTTCAAGTTCAATGCTCAATAATTCAACTCAATTTTGCTTGGTATCTTCTGCCTTGGTGAAAAGTAGATTGGTTTGTAGTTAAGTATGAAGAAATGATCAAAGTTAATCAACAAACTCGACTTTAGCAATCTGCACCGAACAACTTTAAATTAGCATATCAAAATCAAGCATAAATTAACAACTTTATTCAAATAGAAAATGATCTTCCCCTTTCTCAGATGTAAAGTATGGTGGCCAAATTGCAACATTAAAATCTCATTGTATCCAACTTATATCCCCCTAGTTATAATATCGATTAGATTTCCGTGGTCGAGATTTACACCAGTTGAATGCAAATAAGTAAGTTTTGACTTAATCAAATGACCATTGATTTAATGCAGACAAATTAAATCCACTATTTTTTTTTTTAATCAACAAGTCTGCAAAAGTATGTGAGATAATCCAATGGAATCACCAAATTAATGAGAAAGAATCAACAAGTAGTTGTTTGAATTAGATGCATTAAGTTTATAATCAAATGCACAAGAAGGTTTTTCAAATAAATGTGGTCTCAGCAATTTAATGATTTGATAGAATCAATGAATAATATGATAACATTTTGATTCTCTTTGATCTTGTCCTAGCTAAAGATATGCACAATAAAAACAATAGTCAAGTTGTTGGGCAGCGAAGATTTTAAATCTATACTCAATGCATTAGTCAATAAAAAACACAACAAACAAAGACTTTACTGTCAAAAAGCAGAGTACCCTAGATGCACTTCTCCAACGTATCTTTCATATCTGCCCATGATTTTATTAGACCTCAAAACTCATATTCTAGAAAACTCACCTTCCTCTTGAATGCATTAAGTTGACTATAAACTAGAACATAATCGACACCCCTCCCAAAGAAAATATCATCTTAAAGTGAAGATTCTGAAAAAGATTATGAACACCCATCCCATCTGATGGAGATTGATGGGAGAAAGGACTGTGAACAACCTACCACCTGTCGCTCCAGTGAACCTTCCTGTTACAATTTAGTTCGATTGGAGGCAAGCACATAATAAACATTATATTCGAATAGAGACAAATACTTTTCAGTCATCATTAACTGTATTCATAAATGTTTTGTGTCAAGCAAAAGTGAAAAGGACTAATTTGTGTGATTCCCAAGCCTAGGAGGGGTCCGTTCCACCAGTGTGACATTGAGGCTACAAAGTGGATGCCCACGTGAACATGCTTTCAACTCTGTTAGATTTCATCATGCTTTCAACTCTATCAGATTTCTTGGTTTTCCTAAAGATTTCCCTCTTTTCATGCCCGCATTTGTCAGTCCTTGGGCCAGTATTCCCTAATCCTCGGCATCTGTTACTCCACAGTTAATTAATACTTCACCAAGAAATGCAAGCTGACTTGATTGAAAATGAAGAGTTCAATGTTTCGATTGATGATCTCAAAACGGCTATAATCAATATCACGAGTTTTCTGTTTAGGTTGCTTTGACGAGTTTAATATCTCACCAACGTTGATAACTTGCTATGACAGTGGCTCAAGGAGAGGAGGACTTACATATTGAGAACGCTTGTTTTAGACATGATCTTGGTCGCACCTTCAGAACTCAAGCGATAATGGTAGCAGCTCCAAACTTGTTCATGCTGTGCTTACAAAGGATTCTATCTGTAAGTTCATTTATAATAGACTTAAGCATTATCTGCAAGCTAAGAGCATTTCACCAAAGTAGATTTCCTTTTAATAAATGTCTAATGCAGGATGATACATAAAAGACATCATCACTTATAAACATTGTCAGATTAAATGCTCAATATTGATGATAGAGTTGTGCCACAAAGGATAACCCACACTGCCTCCATTGGAAACCAGTGACCAGAGACCCGTCGGTATAACCCATGGGCCGGTTTTACCTAAGAATCTCGCGCACATCCTCTTTTACACAGGCTTTGTAGTGAACAGCTTCAGATTTGCGCGCCTCTTTTACCATTTAAATTCCTTTGACTGGAACCCTTGCTATTTGATGACAGAATATGAGCCTTCAATGAGTTATAGACACCCTCAGAGCACAAAAAAAAGGCGAGTTTCTTTATTAATGGGTGTGCAGGCAGCAACAATATCTACTGGTACCTGGGTCGTGGCTCTACTCTATTGTGAAAGGGGTCTTGATAGGTACAGATCAAAGGGAATTCTACAGTCAAGGTGTAGCTATCTGAAATTTATGAAGCTGCAGGGACAGAGAGCTGCGCATTCATCAAATCCTAAATATATGCATGAAGAAAATATGGCAGCTTAGACAAGGCTCATAAAACCTGTTTGGTGATATGCCTCTAGAAAATGCGATCTCCCAACATGAAATAGGTATGGACTATGCACAATAGATAGATCGATCGAGGGAATACTTGGATACTTTCAAGAAAATGTAATTTATCTGGCATGACAGTCACATTCCACAACCTTTGACAGCATCTTCCATGTGTATGCAAAACAATGGGAGTTATGGAATAAAATCTAAAAATCTGGATCAAAGGTTGTTGCTATAAATAGAGTTGGCAAATGTGAAGTATAAATTTTAGCCATGTGGGTTGTATGATAGTGTTCCAGGAAGAAATGAAGGAGTACACAAATAAAAATGGACTATATTAATCGGGCCACTAGTCATTTAGCAGAATACCTCAAAGTTTAGAGATATATGCGCGTAAGAGGCATGGGTACAACAAATGAACTGTTCGACATTTCTCAAAGAAATATGCTTTTAGGTAATACATCACACATTATTGTTAATATCTATAATATATTGTTAATGCCTGAATCCATATGTGATAGTGAAACAAACAATACATCTCAAAATGTATCCGAATATATTATAATGATTGTCACAAATAATGCATTACCATGTATACATCATTGCTTTTACTATATGCAATAACATGATTTAGGTATGTAAAAGTCTTGGATAGAGAAAGAAAATACTCCAACATTATATGTCATCTACAATAATAGCATTACACCTGTAACAAGTTGCAATAATACTATAAAATTTTGATCAAGAAAAGACAAAAGATAGACTACATTCAAGCCCTCCTTCTAGCGCCATTTTGTGGATGCTAAAATCTGCAAATGGTTATCATGATTCCAACATCTTCATAGGATAATCATTCTTCCAAGTAAATGATCAAAACTAATCTAAACATGCAAAGAAGACATGAAATAATATCTATCCTATGGTGGATTGGTGCAACCTAGTTGTGTAAGAAGTTGCCCTTTCCCAATCCATGATAAGCAAAACTGCCAAAATAATAGTGATGAAGAGCAAGATATCCTCTCAAATGAAGAGAGTGACCTTGCAAATCAGAAAATGAGTTGTTAAGCAAATGGTGTGATGAGGAACAAGATTAGTTCTCTTATGAAGAGAGTAACCTTGCAAGTGAGAATGTGTTATGTGTTGTTGTGGATCATTTGTGTTGAAATGCTTTGCATTTATAGATTCAAGGTTGAGAGATTTAGAGAGTTTGATGAATGTGGGATCATTCATAAGCAAATGACAAGATGACACTTGTCAAGCTATGAGAGGGTGAGGAATGTGCAAGTCTTGGCCAATGTGCCATTTTCAAATTTGAATTTGAAAGACTTGACATGTTTTGGGGGGATGAAAGGTGTAATAAATGCTATGTTGACTTGTGCAAATAGCATTTAAAACCTTGTTGGAAGGGACAAGTCCCTTTTGGGGGGAAGATTCAAAATGGAAGAATATTCCATTTTGATGCCATTTTGAATGTAATTAGAGGAATTATAAATCAAATAAAATGATTTATTGGTGCAAGTGGGTGGGTTAGTTAAGAGTCTGGATTTGACTCTAGTTGAGTCAAAAGCTAGAGAATAGTAATCATGATTAGAAGTTAATTAATTTAGATTAATTAACTTAGGGGATTTTAGGGATTTGACATTTGATTAAATCAATTTCATTTATTAAATCAAATGAGAAGAACATAAGGATTAAATAATTTGATTTATTTAATGAACCTTAGGAAATTAATCAATAAATTGTCTTAATTGATTAATAGGAGAATTCGATGCACGATGTTAGTTTTGCATGTCTACAATTGTATATTTGTATAAGGATGTAGTATATTTTTATTGTTGTTTAGATAATGCATATTTGCATGTAAAAGTTGTAGAGGATGTTGTAGGTGAAACCTGGTGGAGGTGTTCAGTTTATGGTAGGATTGATTGCATGAAAGATCAGAGAACAAAAGTGAGTAATTGGAAAAATAGAGGAGAGAGTCATTGACATTGGAGGATAGTTCATGGTGGACATAAGTCCACATGAGGAAGGATGAAGAGGATACAAATTTTTTGGAGGTATATGGCGAGCATTTCGACAAAGTATTGGAAAAGAAGAAGAAATTAAATTTTCTAGGGTACCATCTCAACATTAGAGTATGCTACAAATTCCTTGCAACTTGAAAGAGTATTTCTATTAATCAACTCTATTTTTTGATCTTATACTCATCAACATTCTACTTGGCATGTCTGATGCATTAGCATTTATGGGTATTAGCAATTTTGCATCAACAAAATAATTATTTCTTATTTATTTAATTTTCAATAAGGTCTAATGTGTGGAAAAACAAGTATTTTTAAATTCCAAAATATTTAATTTTTCCCTATGTGGATTTGTAATTATAATTTTGGAGAAATTTTACTTTGTTAAATGTTTCAAAGGTATCCCAAGAAGAAAATTTATAGCTTAGGCATCCATTTCAAGGTGGAGACCACTCATAAATGCCCATCCTTGTATGTTGATTTGCATGCTCTTTCATGTTGGGGTGCCAAATTTTACATGTTGACATATATTCTATCATGGAGCCATAGAGAATAATGAGGTACACCAAATTGACCAAATTTTATTTTCCATGGTGTAGGCACCCATGTGAAGGCCATGCAAGAACTTGATAATTTTTAATATTTTATGAATTATCCTAAAAAAGTGCATGAGTTTTCCAAGGGTGTATTTGGTATGTTGTTTTGGAATACCACAATGTTATTCTCCCCCTCAAACCTCTATATATTGATGTGTTGTCTTTGTTAGAAGTTGGATTGGAGGAGTTAAAGTTTTGCATAATAAGATGTTGCTAGATTCCACAAAGGAATGTGACTTCAAATATTTTTTAGATTATGTAACCTATAATACCATTTTTATATTGTAATTTCATTTGATTTGAGATATACTTGAATATTATGTTTCCTTCTTTCATTTTTTTTGTTTAATTCTTGTTGTTGTGATGAGTTTCAGTTTGTAAGGGGAGTTCCCTTTGCACTAGTGGTATTAGAGATCTTAGACACAGAGAAAAAGACTCCACTTTTTTGCAGGTTTGAAAGTTTTTGGACAACAAAAAGAAAGTTTTAATATTGTAGGTTAATTTTTTTAGTGGTTCTCAATCAAAGATTGCAGGTTCAAGTAATTGATGCTATAGGAAAAGCTGGATTGAAGTTTTTCGATTTGTGGATGTTATTTGTTGTTGTATCAAACCTTCATATATAATTTTTAAGGTTTTCCAACAACCTATATGGCTATATATGATTTATTTTCAGTTTCAAAATGATTTCCATATAATTTGGAGAAAATTTGAATAGTTAATCAATCAAACCTCTTGAAGATTTTTGAAACAATTTATTTTTTTCATTTTTGTTATTGGTGTTTGTATTTGAGGGCTTGGGAAGCCCTTACATCAATCACTTAATTTAGTATGAGTCACACAGAATTCACTACTTGATATATAAATTTAAAGAATTGATTATTCAATTCTTGAGTTATCCACAATCTTCAAGGTCAACACCTAATTGAATATGTTACTACTTCCTAGATGAAATCTATCATTTCTTGTTTTTGTATGAACAAGACTTTAGCTCTTAGATATTTATAAGGAAAATAGTAATAAAATGCATCCTAGATAATTTTTAACTCCAAATTTACATTTTGACAAGGTCACTTCGTAAAGGTTTTATGTTTAATTAATAGAAGGGAATTATTTAGTTAGCACCTCAATAAATTTTCAAAAATATAACTTAGTTGTATCTTTCTATGCATTCTCACATTTGACTTGAATTTTAGTAATTATGTTATTTCACTCACTATCTTTAGTATTTAGATAAATAAATCAAGGGTTTAGTAGCTTTCATAGTTCTCTTAAATTTTCTAGGTCACCATTTACTTACAAAAGTGTTTAAATAAATAGCTTTAAAGTTTCACCATTTAATCCAAGGTAAAATACAATTTTGACCACTTATCTAAGATGGATTTACTATATAATTCAAGGATTTTGTCATTAGTTATTGTCATCATACATGAAATTTTACCTACCCACCATGAGGTGATAGCTTTTTTTCTTCACGAGAATAAGGGATTAATCATTAATATACACTCTGAGTAAATGATGATTCTTTAGTAATAGGGAAGACGTGGGAATGCAAAGATCTAGGCATACAATGTGACTAGTTTTTGAGTGTCTTAAGTCCAATACCAAATCATGAACAAGTCCTTAAATTTAGGTCTAGCAACTTACACCTTAAAATTTTACTTTTTACCTTTGATAAGAATTTAATTTTGAACTATATAATATGCTCACATTACACACAAAGTGTGATGTAATAGGTTTCTAGTGTTTCACATTTGTTTCTAGTTTGATTGAATCAATTTAAGGGTTTCAATATCTACTTTTATTGAATAAAACCTTTAACATATTAATCTAATTTTTGGTCTCTATAATTTTTATTTATCTAGGTACAAGTTTTTAAAAGTATAGTTATGGTGTTCCATTATTTATTTGTATTGAGGTTTCTATAAGTAGTTATGTTGCTCCCTATACAACCATAACTTTAAGAAGTTGTATTATTATAATTTAGAAATATTACCTTAAGAATTTGGTGATATTAGGTTGCTTTAATAATATAGATCATTATTTTTGAATGAAAAATACAACTAAGAAGTGGGGGTGAATCAGTCGTATCAATTTAAAACATCAAAAACCCTCAACAATAATTAGATCCAAAATCATTCATTAAACCCTTATTTTTTTATATTGATTAATCATGAAATATAGATAATAGAAATTGAAACAACAACACCATATACAAGAGAAAACCATATTTATGTGGAAATACCAATGAGGGAAGGAACATAGTAAGGATTAGCTCACAATATAAGTAATTATAAAACCGATACAAGGGCACACTACTAGAACATGAAAAATTATCCAATAGGGCTCACAACCAAACCTCATTTCTTAGTACATGAAAAGAAGATAGAAGAGAAATGATAAAAAGAGAAAACTATATCAATGCAACAAGGAATCCATCACAATTACTCCAACACTTTGGTATCCTTGTTTGAAATATTGTGAATGCCTTTAGCTCATTGCTTTCAGAAGTCCAACACTTTTAAGTTCACACTACTATACTCAAATGCACATTTATACTTATGTAATTCATATCACATTCATTAATCACATCTACCTCTCATCTATCTTGAGATATTCCATCAAAACCACTCTTATTTATATCATCCTCAAGCTTTGAAAACCTTCTCCAAGGTCATCAACACATCCTTCACATTTACAATTTCAAATTAGGTTGACACCCAAAACATTCTCATAGTTGATAGTGTAGCATAGAAAAATATATCCCTTTATATTTTCACACTTTTTTGGGTCCTCCCTTGTAAAATTGGGCTTCTTTATGCCTTATTTGGTCCTATTTTGCATCCATAATCCTTATTAAATGATTTTTTCCAAGGATGATCCCAACACTTATCTAATGAATAATCATAATTTCATGTTAAAGGTTGTGTATCCTATATCTAGTTATCTAGGACTCATATGCCACCTTGGGTATATGGGTCCCACCTAAGTTTCGAGGCCTGATCTTGAATATTGAATTAAACTTAACATTTCTTGAAATTTGTGTCCCAAGCTTAGGCTATTGGGACTCATATGCCACCTTGGGCATATGAGTCCCACTTTATTTCAAAACTATTTTGAATTCAATTCTTGGTGATATTTTTTTCTCCTAGATCTAATGTCGACTTGTAGTTTTGTAATTTAGGGAAATTTTAAATAAACAAGTATAAATACAAGGTTATTTCATATTTTCTCCTAGAAAGTTTACAAGCCATCCAACAAATTTTATGAGAAAGTATTCTAGAAAATTCAAGAGCATCTAAGAGCATTCAAGAGTTGATTATCAAGAATTTTGGAGTTAAATTCAAGATTCAAGCATCATTTCAAAGTCTTGATGCATCATGTGTGTTTTTGAGCTAACATTTGTGATGTAGGTTTTTATTATTCATGCAAGCATTTAAATAAATTATCTCATATCAACAATCAAGAGTCAAGATCCATATTCATTCTAGCCATTTCATACAAGGTTCTAGCCTTTATTTCAAGGGTTTTGTGAGTTGCAACATCCCATTTGTTCATTCATCATTCTTTCATTCTATTTCATTTTATTTCAAGGTTTGATGACCAAAATTGGGTTTGACCAAGGTATAATCCTATCCACTAAATTTTTTCCCTCTCTTCATGTGTGATTGTAGATCTAGGCACTTTGAGGCTAGAAGGTCCTTTGAAGTCAAAGTTAAAAGATTGAAGAAAGTTGTCAAAGTTGCCATCTTCATGAAAAGTCACCTACAGGACAAAATTCAAACTTTAAATTTTCAAGATTGAACTTGAGAGAAGCTAAAAAAGATCACTATAGGATACCGGAGTTTTAGCCAAACCCTACTACTAGGACTAAATAACCACCTTGGGCATATGAGTCTTAATATACCACTTTTTATAAATTTTCTATAGATCCTAGTTAATCAGATGTAGATTCCAGATTCAACCAAAAACCCTAGACTATGATTAAATCACATGGTCTAGCGTATGAGTCCCAATTCACATCAAAATTCAAAATTTTAGGGTTGAAGATATTTTTTTGAACATCTCTACTCTTCCAGGTACTTCTCTATTTAACCCCAAGTCTGTTATTCTTATTTTAATTTCATTTTCTAGGTCATATAGTTAGATTTACATAATGCTTTCATTTCTTTCTTTCTAAGAATTTTATTAGTGGTGAAGCCCCTTTTTAATCACACCTAAGGCAACCCTCATATATACCCTTCACTCAATTGAGTCACTTAGTTGAGGGGCCTTGGTTTCCTTTACTGAACTAGAGTGAAATAGGCCCTTATTCCTTTGTTCCATCTCCCAAAAGGTGGAACACACATTTCCTTTGTGTTCATTTTGGTGAAACCCATGTGAAAGCACTTTAAATTTTGATTTGGAGAATATCATAGTCCTAGATCTACGTTAAATTTGTATTAGATATTGCATTAGTTAATTTTCATTTTGGGCTTCTAAATCTTTCATTAGTGAAAGTGCATATAGGCTGCATTTTTGTATCTTGCATCATTAAATTTTATTTTAAATCTATCATTTCAAATAGTCCTTTGAGAATAAAAGTTAGAAACCTTAACATTCACTCATAATTCATGGAATTTAGTTTTAAAACATGAATCTAGGACTCATTCACCCACCTAGGTGATTTAGTCCCAATACAAGTTGGTTTACTTGATTTTTGGAAATTCTATGTTGATTATTTTTTACTTTTTAAACCTTCCAAAAACCTTAATTGGGAATCATATGCTCCTCTAGGTGATTTAGTCTCATATTATACCTAAATCTACATTTTACAACACTAAAAACTTTGTTTTTGTGCTTCTATTTATTGTTGTTAGATCTCTATTTCAAATTACTGGGTTTTGTGTCATTCATTTTATTAAGATCTAGCTTAATTTTATTTCATTTCAAGCGCAGCTATAAACACAATAATTTGAATTAAATAATATCATTCATCTTATGTACATTGTTGGAAATATGAACCCTTGCAACATGAGCATGAAGTGAATATAGGTTATTCTACCTATTCTAGTGTTTTCATTGATGCTAATATTATGGGAAGCATCTTTGGTATATTGAAAGTTGATCTATATCAGAAGTCTTCTTTACTCATAACCTGATGCATTGATTGAATTCACCACAAGAAGAGATATGACTCTTCTCTCTTAATCTCATTATTATTACTCATTCATTTATCTATATTGAGAATATTGGGAATTTTTGTGTTGGGTATAGAAAGTTATCAATAACAGAGTTTAACTTTGTACACTACAGTTGTCTCTCTATATAGTATACTAGTGTGAGAGACTCTACATTTTCTCAAGAAGAACATTATGATGTTGTGGTTATAATGGTGATCTCTCTGATGTTAATGTGATGAGAAACTAAAGTAATATCAGATCCAAGAAGTGTTTACCTTGAGAAGTGTGTGTTGGCTTGGAGTTTTTGTGATTAGGTCCTACTCTTGGCTGACATAATATATGACATGCATTAAGATGATTAATTATACTTTGAAAATGCTAGTTGGATCCCTTATAGATCTATGCCAACTTGATATGATACACAAAATGCATAAGAGTGTTTGGAATTTTATTTGGTGTCGATAAGAGCTATTTTGATTAGTTTTTTTACATGTAATTAGGCCAACCTAACTGATGTATGAGACATAATTTTGTATATATAATATTTTTTTGAGCTAAGGAAGGCATGAAGAAGAGTGGAAGTGTGTGTGTGAATATGTTGGAATGTTTGCAAGCTTGAAAGATCTATCAGATGTGAGTAATATATAATGGGAGAATTTAAGGATTGGAAAAAAATCATTATGTGAATGTTGTGCATTGTAATACTTCTCATTCAGAGCCTCAATGGAAATGAATTCAAAATTTAGAAGGTTTATTTCATTAGTTCATACTTTTGGAAATGAGCCACATCTATTTATATCTTGGTGGCTAGCCATTTCTTTTGTATTTAGGTTGTGAGATTTTTTAGGGATAGTGAATCCTGGTAGTGAACCTAGTAATACTCTGTATTCATATATATTATATTTTGAGGTAATCCTCATCATTATTTTTCCCACTTTGGGTTTTCCACAAAAAAACTAGAGTTGATGTGTTTGGTGGTGTCATGTTCATTGCAATGTCTTCATTCTTGTTTGCAGTTATATGTGGTTTAATAACTGGGTGGTTTTCTACTAAATGGTTTAATGGAATATTGATTCAACCCCTCTCTCTTGGTATTCTAGATAATCAACAATTGGTATAAGAGTCTGGGTCCTCTGAAGAAGTCTAGCAACTTGAGGAATGTCCCAAATTTTGAATACATGGAAGACAAAAAAAATCTTATTCCTCTGAAAGTGATCTTTGTTGAACATATAGGAGAAAATGAAGAATTGAAGATCAAAGAAGTAAATGAGTGTATTAAGGATTAAAGGAAAATGTATGGAGAGGTCAGCGATCAATTAAAAAAGGCATATGATGATATCACCAAACTGCTAGTGGATTTGGAAGAAAAGGGAAAGATCAAAGATTTTGAGAAAGTTGTAATTCAAGAGAAGATGGATAAATGTGTGAAGCTTTAACAAGAAGTGGAAATTATAAAATAAGATCTAGAAAAGAGAAAAATACATGAGGATAAATTCAAGGAAAGTACTATAATGCTTGATGAGTTGATTAGTCTTGAAAGACCAACTATGGATAAAATTGGTTTAGGATTTGATGAAGGAAAAATTTCAAAGGTGAATAAACCTCTTGACAAGAAGATCTAGTGAAATGATGGACAATTCAAGGATAAAAAAAAATACCACAAGGACCCTATAAGTTGGGGAAAATCGGATATAAAACTAAAACAACAAGATATGAAAACCCTAATAAGCACAATAGAGCACACACTAGCATGAAAATCAAAACAAGAAAGCAAAGCAAACTGATCTCCATGCTAGATTTGATTCATCTCCACTGCTCTTCTCCACCTACATGAGAATGCATGATTTTGAAGGTTTGAATGTTGATATGTTGATTGCTCAATTTTGCAGCATAACGATAAGATGAAAGATAATAGAAGAAAATAGATAAATAAGAAGAAATTTTGGTAGAGTAATGATGCTAGAAGAAGATTCCCCCAAATGACCCATGAAAGGCTTGATTTATAGGAGAAGGCTGATTTGATTCGATGGCCAAGATTAAAAGTCAAATTTGTGATATGTGTGGCTAGGATTAAAAGTTTATTTTAGTGTCTATGACACACATTAAGTGGCTTATGACATGACACTCAGATTAGGATGTGAAGAAATAATGGAGATTGTTTTATTTATTTTAGAAGAAAAGATGCTTATGACACACAATGAATGAGGGTAAAAATAGGATGTGAGTGGGAATCTCATAATTTAAATAATAAAATTATTTAAATTATTTATGCATGTAAAGAGTTGTAATCATGTGACACATGTTGCAATGTGACAAGAAGTGAGAGATTAATTCAAATATTTAATTTGAATTATCTTGAGACATGTGAAGGGGGAATTTATTTAGTTAATTAGGAAGGTGATTAAGTGGAATAAATGGAATAAGTGGGATAATGTAATGACCTAGGGTAAAATATTACAAGATGTTTTACAAGGTCATGTATCGACTAGGTAATATTATGACATGGACAATTTTAGGTGTCTAAATTTTGCCCCTCTTTGAGATGATGTTCAAGATGGTGAGATTTATGTCGAGTAACATCATTTCAAAGAAGATAAGGTATGGATAGATGAAAAAAAATATGATGCCCCAACCACTTGAAGAAGTGAGGAGTATGATGAATGAAGGAAAGGGATGATAGAAGAATATGATGATGCAAAAGATATGAAGAAATGGGATGATGATATAGGATATGATAATGATGATGATGCCCCCTCGAGAGGATAGGTAGGTTGCATAAACATGGATATTCTCTCGAAATGAATGAAATGATAAAGGAGGGATAAGATGAATGATACAAGATAAGAGGTAGATGAAAAAGAAAAATGACACGTTATGCTGCAATAAAGTGAGCAATCATATGTTTGATATAGCACTAGACGTTATGCACCAAGGTATAAGGACCAAGGTGATGATGTGTCTCGTGCCCCAGCATAATACAACCTTGTCTAGATACAAGATATGAATATTAGCTAGGAGTGATTCAGATTTGATGCAAATTCAAATTGAAATGATAAAACACACAAGCAAGCAAGCATGCACAAATGATACAAAAACAAACAAGGTATTGCCCCTATCAAGCTGTAAACCGATGATTAATTGATTGAGTGATGATGATGATAGTGTTGTCATTGTGGGGAACAATATATCCCTAGATCAACACAAGGATAATTGATTGATTGAATGATGATGATGATAGTGTTGTCATTGTGGGGAAAAGGTGAATAAACCTCTTGACAAGAAGATCTAGTGAAATGATGGACAATTCAAGGATAAAAAAAAATACCAAAAGGACCCCTCTTAGACAAAGGTACTTATCTTTCAATGGTGTATGTTATTCTTGCAATAAGTTTGGACATGGGAAAAAGAGTGCAAAAGTAGGATGAATGATGCTTTATCATTCTTCGGTCAATGTTTTGAATGCAAAAAGATTGGACATAAGGTTACGAAATGAAAAATTCCAAAGTTGAAAAAGGAATTTCATTCATTTATTGACCACTATTTTCACTACAACTTATTTGGACATAAGGCCAATCAGTGCAAACATAATTTGAATAAAGGAAAATCTAGATGGAAGAATGATTTATGCTATGACTGCAATAATCTGGAAGACTTTGGTAGAAACTGTAGAAGTAGAAATATGGAAAATTTGAATCTAGTAAAGAGACATGAACTAGTAATTAAGTTGATCTAACAGAAGTAAGAAAGGAAATGAAAAGAATCTAGAGAAAGGAAGGAGAATTTAAGAAAAGTGAATCAAAATCATCAATTTTATTTGTGCCAATCTCCAGTGTAGATACACCCATAAAATAATAATCTAGGAAATACCTAAGGGGAAAAAATAATCAAAAAATTTAATAAACCCCTCATCAATATATGATGTCATGTCATGCCAGAAGTGCATTTAATAAGGTTATGATTTCAAGATTTCGTGCAAAACAAATTTTTAGACACACGTGAGGAATGAAGATTGTAGAATTGGAAAGGATGGAAGTATACATGAATTCCAAGGTGATATAGTTAGAAACATTTATTTTAGAAGCATTTGGAATGAAGGAAATAAATTTATAATTGTTGAAAAAGACACATTCAACAAAAGGAATTTGTGAAAAAGGAGATGTGTGCAAAGGAAGCTTGAAGAAACTAGAGCATTTCCATATAGAAAAATTTCAAGAATTGGTAGAAAATAAGAGTAAATCAAAGTGGACTCAAGGTGTGCTTCAAAATCTGAACATCAAAACCTATTAAAGAGGTATTTTGATTAAACTATCTTTCAATTTTATGCAATGGATAATTCAAGGATAGTGAATATTTTAGACAAATTGTAAATCAAATTAAGGAAGTATACTCTAAAAATTTACTAGAAGAATTCATGGGTACATTCTCTAGCATTCCTCTTGGATTATTACCTACTAAATACATCTATGCATATTTTTATGCAAAAATTGAGCAAATTTCACTGGTTCGATTAAGTATTTTGTGGAAGAATGAATTGAAAGAAAATTATGATGCATATAAAATCTTAGTTTAGAAGAAATTGGATGTTTGGTGGAAATTCCCATTGTTTTAGTTTTACAAGAAATAAATTCAAATGGTTTTAAGTAGGATTCATGTTAAATCCATTTGGATTGATGAAACTCACCTGATAACCATAGAAGTTATAAGAGATTTGATTGGCTTGTATTTTTCTAGACTAATTTCGAGATGAAATATTGTAAATGATCAAGAGATAGTTGAGATGACTAGTGCAACCATTGAAGGTAAATAACTCATTTTTAGTACTATTAAAGATCTAATCACTCGATATGGTGCAATGATTATTGGATACAAAATTTTCTTACCAAGAAATGACCACATAGTTTATACTACTATTGTTTACACTTCACTTGATATGGTTAGGAATGGTACAAATTGTGATATTTGTGAGATACTTCAATTGCATCTATTGAAGAACTTGAAAAGATTAAGAAGAATAAGAAAAGTACATTCTGGTATGGTACCCTAATAATTTTTTTACTCTTTTACTTTATGAAAGAGTTACCAGTAATTGGAAAGGTAGAATGGATAAACATAGAACCAATAGCTCATCATATTAATATTTTCATGAAAAAATTTGGTAGTACAAATCCTCAATAAATTTCTCTTGTAGAATTCTTTGAAACATTTCAAATGAGAATGAATAGAAGAATAAGAATTCCAAAATTGTGGTTGAAAAATACTTGAGAGATATTAGTTTACTAGTCTCTATAAACTTCTATTATATGGAAGAAATTGAATCTAGGCTAGTGTGGATTTCTGAATTAGATTATGAAGTTACTATGGAAAAGATTGATCATTATGCAAAAGTACTTCAAGAGATCCCTAAGAGCCCTAATAGGATAGATATAGAGAAAACTCCTAAAGCCTTTGATAGTGCAACAAGAACTGGAAAGAAGAGAAAAGGTGTCAATCTCAAACAAGAAATCTTAGAACTAGAAGGATGTGAATTGGAGAGAGCTCAACATGCACATAAAATTTGAGAAGCATTAAAAGAGATGCAGAAAGTGATCCCCAATGCAAGCTTCAATTCATCTACATGAAATTTAGAAAATCTCAAGAGTATGATTAAATCTTTGAAAGCATATATCTTTGGACTAGAAGTACAAATAGGAAATGATTCTAGAAAAGAAATTCTATAATTCATCATGAATAAATGTGTAGATGCACATCACACAGTTGTGAAGGAATTGAGGGAAGTTCAAGTATATGAGAAAGAAGCTCAAGAGTTACTATCTTTCTACTTGAATCGGTCCAATAGGATATTAAATGTAAGAGATGAAATAAAGAAAAGTGAAACCTGAATGAGTACTCAAGTAGATGTGTATAACTTGGAAAATGATGGGCAATTAGACATGGTCCTACATCATGCAGTTATAGGAAAAAAAAATTCCCTCTAGAATCAAAAAACATAAGTGATTAAGCACTTTGTGGAACTTAGAGATCTTGTAAAACTCAAGCATATTCTTGTATCTAGTGCTCTTGATAGTGTTGGTAATCTATTAGAAATTAATCTTGGTCCCAACACTATGGAAGAATGTGTAGAGTCTTTGACTAAGCTTGATCTACTATACAAGACACTTGCAAATGAAAAAGGATCATGGGAAGAAGAAAAAGCCACATGGAAGGACTCCCTAAAGAACCTCAAAGGATCTTCTTCTTCAAGTTAATACTTTTTTATGTTTGGTCAATTTTTATGCATATACGTACTTGAGGAATTAAAGTGGACCCCTTCATTACCTTTTCGATTGATTTCAAAGGGGGAGAGATAGATAGATAGAGGAAAAACATTTTTTTCAAGAACAATTCTATAAGGAGAAGCATTAATCTTGAAAGGGGGAATATTCAATTGCTTTATATTGGGATTAAATTTTTTTTTGATATGCATGTTGCTATCAATGCCAAAGGGGGAGATTGTTGGAAATATGAAGCCTTGCAACATGAGCATGAAGTGAATATGGGTTGTTTTGGTTGTTCTAGTGTTTTCATTGATGTCAAGATTATGGCAACATTGTGGGAAGCATGTTTGGTATACTAGAAGTTGATCTCTACTAGAAGTGTTCTTTACTAATAACCTAGTGCATTGGTTTCTAATTTTTGAATTCACTACAAGAAGTGATATGAATCTTCTCTCTTAATCTCATTATTATATAGCTAGAATATTGGGAAGTTTTTTGTTGAGTACAAAAATTTATCAATGACAGAGTTTAACTCTATACACTATAGTTGTCTCTCTATTCAGTATACTAGTGTAGGAGACTCTGCATTTTCTCAAGAAGAACATTTTGATTTTGTGGTTCTAATAGTGATCTCTTTGATATTAATGTGATGAGAAACCAGAGTAATATTATGTCTAGGAAGTATTTACCTTGAGAAGCATGTGCTGGTTTGGAGTTTTTGTGATTAGGTCCTACTCTTTGTTAGCCTAATATATGGCATGCATTAAGAAGATTAATTATACTTTGCAAATCTTAGTTGGATCCCTTATAGATCTATGCTGATCTAATATGATACACCACATGGATAGATTTTTTTTCAAATTTTGTTTCATGCCAATAAGAGCTATTTGATTAGTTTTTTTACATATAATTAGGCCAACCCAATTGATGTATGATAGATAATTGTATATATAAAATAAATTTTGGAGTTGAGGAAGATATGAAGGAGAGTGGAAGTGTGAATGTGAAGATTTTGGAAAATATGCAAGCTTAAACGATCTATTAGATGCAATAAATATATTGTGGGATAAGTCAAGGATCAGAGAAAAATCATTGTTTGACTATTGTGCAAAGTAGTACTTCTCATTCAAAGCCTCATTGGAACTAAAATCAACACATAGAAAGTGTATTCCATTAGTTCATACTTTTGGTAGTGAGCCACATCTGTTTATATCTTGGTGTTTAGCCATTTCTTTTGTATTATGGCTATGAGCCTTTTTAAGGACAGTGAATCTTAGAAGTGAGCCCTGTAATATTCTATATCTAGATATATTATATTGTGAGCTAATCCTCATCGTGGTTTTCTCACTTTGGGTTTTCAATAAAAAAAATCTAGTGTTAATGTGTTTTTTGGTGTCATGTTCAGTGCAATGTCTTCATTCTTTTTTGAAATTATATTTGGTTCAATAATTTTTCTTTTGCAGCTAAATGGTTTAATGGAATACTAATTCACTCCCTCTCTTAGTATTCTGAATAATCAATATTGATTTCATTTATCTTTCATTCATTGATTGTCCTTTACATAAGCTTTACAACTTGGTGTCTTATTGCTAATATTATAATGAGACATAGTTTGAGACTCATGTCTATCTACATAACACACTCATCATAGATCTTGGGTTATCTATCTCTTTCAATCATATTTTTGACACTAGTTCACTATGTATGGACCATACCCTTGATAAATATTTACCTTCAAGTAGCATGACAAGTTCTGAAATAATGGTTGCTAGTTTCACTCAAGAAAACATAATCCAAATCCGTGAAGAGTTAGAAAACTGACAACATCAAGTGAGTACTGAAAAAATTTCCAACACTGTTATTCCTACCATAGATAACATACACCACCTGATTGAAAGTGAACAAGGAATATAACTTACACGTAACTTAGCTCAATTTTTTCCAAACATCTTACCTCAACCACTAGTTTTTCTTAAAACTTTGAATAGTACTCAAATTCAAGGAGGAACCCTTATTCCTCCCCCTACAATCATTGCCTCTATTCCTACCTATACCAACCACCAAGTTACAACAATGATACAACCTACTAGTAATGTTTTTCCTACCTTTGGGTATTTCCACTAGCAATCCTTTTACCTATGTGGCATCTCACCTCATATCTCCTACAACTTTACCTCAAAAAATTATTCCATTCACTTCCCCCTCAAACAAATATACACCTCCATCTCAAAGTACAACCAATGATGTCATCCTTAACCAAATTTTGCAAAATGTTTCATTGCTTCAATGGAAAATATCCAAAATCAAAATGGCCAAACTTCGTACTATGTCAAAAGAAATCCCTTATCCTTGGAGATATTGAGAATTTTGATACCAAAGGGTATAGATATTCCTAGGTTTGAGAAATATGGAGGGAAAGGAGATCCTTCTAACCATGGTTCTACTTATACCACCTTATGCAGTGACTTTGTCCTTGAGGATAAGCTCTTGGCTAAGTTTTTCCCTAGGTCCTTAAAAGATACAACCCTAGAATGGTTTTCCTCATTATAGAATAACTCAATTCATTCATTCAATGAACTTGTTGAGGCATTCATTAACCATTTCCAAGTGCACATGACTCCTAAAATGACATTAGTTTATTTTATGAGATTTAAGCAAAAGGATGATGAAAAGATTACTTATTTCATTTCACACTACCAATCGCTTTATTCCTAAATCAATGTAAAGATTCCTGATCCTCACCTTCAATGAATGTTCATTAAGAAATTACAAAATAAGATATAAGATAATATTTTCATGATGAAATTTCCCTCCTTTGTACACTTGTGTACCAAGTTCATGATTATCAAAACTTGGTTAGTAGTTGTGAAACAAAAATAATCTCTAGCCATCCTAAAAATTCTAAATCCACAAATTAAAAAAATCATTTTTTTAGGAAACTAAATAAAGTCTTCCTTCAACTAAATCCCCATCAACCAACTCAACATTTTGATACCCAAGTGGTTGCTATAAATAAGACAACTCCTTTTACATTTGGGGTTTTCGCTAGACAACTTACTCCCCTACTCGATACCCTCAATAATACAATGTTATAACTTATAGAAAAGAAAATGATCCCCTTATTTCCCATAAGAACTACTAATCCTAATATGCTGTTACCTACAAAGTTTAGATCAAATTACTATTTGTCATTATCACCAAAAAAATGGAAACAATACAAAAAAATGTAAGCATCTTAATCATCTTGTGCAAGACCTCATTGATTCTAATCGACTTCAAATTGGAGTTGTTAATGATAAAGAAAATAAATTTGTTGACCCTCCCAACCAAAACTTGCAAATATTTATCAACCTCATTCCAAATCATAATATTTCATTTGTCAAAGCTAGTGAAACTAAGAATAATGATGTGATGAATGTTGACATGACTGATGACAACATGGATACTAATGGAAAAAATTGTATTGATACCATGATTGGATTGATAGAAATTCAACCTCATAAGGGCCAAACTAAAATACCTCTTGACATTGCTTTCTCATCAGAAGATATAATTTTGAAAATAACTTGATGGTCCTCTTTACATAGCTATCCAAATCAATTATAAGAACACTAATGTGATATTAATTGAGCTTGGTTGTGGAGAGAATGTGATCAGTGAAGAATTATTACTTATGCATGAACTATATCAAGAAACATATGAAAAACTGAAAACATGGATAAAAATGCATAATGGTTTTGCTTGCCCTACAATTGGATCGATCATCCTTCCTTTAAAATTGGGACCACAATAATTAGTTTTTTTCATTCTCCATCATCCTAACATCGGATCAATTCCATGTGAAGCTTCGTTATCCATGGCTATGCTCCATGTAAGCCATCCCATCGGTTGTGCATAAATTTTTAAAGTTTCCCTTTAAGAATGAAATCTGCACTATGCACCATAGTGACTTTAATATTATATCTTCCTGTGGGAAATTTTCATTCAATTTATTTTGGCCCAAACCTATGGAACCTATAAAACCTCGTGAGGAATTATTTTTTAAATCCTATCAAAATTTTAAGGTGAAATTCATATGAGAAGTTCTATCACTTCAAAACATTCCTCAACCCATGATTGAACCAAAAGACCTTCCAAGTAACCAAGACCAACCTAAGCCAGATCCTTGTCCTATCTCCTACAAACAACTAAGAGACAACCAAAATAATCCCATCATGCCTCCTAAAATAAAAAAAGTCTACAAAGCTAAAGAGAAAGTGGTTGAACAACCTCCCATGGTTACTTTTGTTCCACCCCTAAGGGAAGAAAATAAACCTATGGTTGAAAAACTGAATCCTACACAAACATAACTTGAAAATCATACTAAAAGAAACAAAATGCTAGAGAGTGTAGTTGTGGACATCGTGATATTTATCAAAGGTTAAACAAAGAGAATAATAAAAAAATCAACATCCAAAATTAACTGACATAATACATGATGAGTCTCCCTCTTCGTCGATAGAAAAATATTCTATATCACAACCATATTAGGGACTAGCACCCTCTTTAGAAATTATCATTTGACCTCTTATTATGATTAGTTTAGATGATGATGATGATATTTTTAAAATTGATGAAGAAGTGCATAAAGAATTGAATACATTGTTTTCCTCTTCTATGAGCTTAAATGAAAATTCTCCTAAGAAGATTGTTGAACCTGGTGATGACCCTAGTACTACACTTGTTGTTGTGCCTTTGACTAGTTTTCTACCTTTCATATACGATAAAAAATATTGCGATGTGGATGACCTACTATAGGTTGAATCGCATGTGCCTTAATAGTCTTTTATTTGTTTCATTTTCATGTTATGTGTGTGATATCATGTGCTTAATTTTATCTCCATGTATTATTCTATTTGATGTATCTCTCTTTTTCTGATATTCCTCTATTTGTATCTGCATTCTTCTATATGTCATAAACCTTTATCATTTGTCCTATATTATCATGTTGGGGATAAAGAAGGTGTTGATACATTTAGGTCTCTTCCATGTTGACCCAAAATATTTTCCTTTATCTTTTCTTTTATCTTGTGTTTTCCTTTTAAGGATGACACAAGGCATCGATACATTTCGGTCTCTTCCATGTTCACCCAAAATATTTTCCTTTATCTTTTCTTCTATCTTATACATGTTTTCCTTTTTAGGATGATGTAAGGCATTGATACATTTAGCCCTCTTCCATGTTTACCTAAAATATTTTCTTTTTTTTCACTCTTTTTCTTCATTCTTCCTATTCCATGAGTATTTTCAGAATGATGGCACTTTCAAGCTCTAAAATTTTTTTATAGCAAAGACATATTAACCTCAAATCAATGGATCCCTTATGTGATTTTGGGATTTCATTTTGGGGGCATCCCATTTTCATGATGTAGATTTATTTGGAAACATATGACTTGGCATATATTTTTCCAAATAAGCTCTCATATCTTATTTATTGTTATCATTTATCATTTTCTACTTTAAATTAATTACTCACAACATGGTGTTTAATAATTTATTTAAAGTGGGTTTATACATTGACATTATTCTTTTTCATTTCAATTTCAACTCATGTTTCATTATGTCATCTTCTTACTTCATGCGACACTTCTTTCACTTTGTGGGCACAATGGGTGTGATGTCCTTCAAGAGCATGATCTCTCTTAGCATATTATATTCCTCCTAGCGGCTTGATGTGACACACTGCATCCCCTAAGTTTGAAATCATCTATTATTTGATTGGTCCTCTCTTGGAGACATTAGGCACAATGTTACCTAAGTTGAGAGCTTACATGAACTAAGAAAAAATCCTTTGAACGTACCTTACACTATTTTTCATTTACAATAACCATTATATGGCCACCTTTCATAACACACTTTTCTTGCCTATGGATCCATCTTGTTTTTTCATGGGTGTTAGCATACAAAGTTTTTCTTGCCTCATGAACCCTATTGTTCATGTTGTGTGGCACCTTTGAAAAGTTATTAGGAGGTATATCTTTGGTATGGTTAGACTATGGGAGCCAAAATTAGGTGTGACTTTCCCATAGCCACTTTCTTTTCTCTATGGGTGCATATCAGCTACATGTGTATGTGTCTCTCTGGGGGCTCACCTAGTTGATGGCTTGAGGTTCCACTAGCGCTTTTGAGCATGCATTTGGTTTTCTTAATGGACATCATGCTCTAATTGTAATTTTTTTTGGACAAAAAACTTAGATCTAATCCACATCATATTGGACAAATGGTCGAGGCTTGATCCACCCTCATTTTCCTTTTTCTCTCTTTTTTTTGTCTTTGGTAGTGTATTCTTGTACCTTGTTGTTGTTTCATATATCATTTACATGTGTGCTCTTTTTTTCTTATGTCGGTTTTCCATCGAATCTTGATCCTAGGGGCTCAATCATCCCTCTTGATTGTTATCATCCTATCTCACTAACATTGGTACACTTGGACCCCTCTTGATGCAAGTTTATCTACTTTAGTGTGAGTTTGAATAAATTTTATCCTCCCACTAAAGCGGGGGCTAAATTTAGTGTAGAAAAATGTATCCCTTTACATTTTCACACTTTTTTAGGTCCTCCCTACTAAAATTAGGCTTCTATATTCCTTATTTGGCCCTATTTTGCATCCACAAGCACTATTGAACACCTTTCTCTAAGGATAATCCTGAAACTTAACTATTGACCAATCATAATTCTTGTTTTTGGGTTGTTTGTTCTAGATATAGTGATTTAGGACTCATACTCCACCTTGGGTTTATGGGTCCCACATAGGTTTCAGGGCTTGATCTTGAATATTGCATTAAACTTAACATTTCTTTAAATTTGTATCCCAAGATTAGGCTATCATATGCCACTTTCGGTGTATGAGTCTTCCTTTATCTTGGGCCTATTTTGAATTCAATTCTTGGTGGGATTTTATTCTCCTAGATTTGATGTCGACTTGTAGTATTGTAATTTTGGGAAATCTGGCATAAATAATTATAAATACAAGGCTATTTCACATATTTTCTCCTAGCAAGTTTACAAGTCACTTAGAAGATTCATGCAAGAATTTATATAGAAATTTTATGAGATCAAAACCATTCAAGAGTTCATTATAATGCATTTTGGAGCAGAATTCAAGATTCAAGCATCATGCAAAAGTATTCATGCATCATGTGTGTTTTTGAGCTAACATTTATGATGTAGGTTTTCATGATTCAACCAAGAATTCAAAGACATTATCTCATATGAGCAATCAAGATTTAAGATCCAAATTCATGCTAGCCATTTCACACAAGATTGAATCCTTTATTTCAATCATTTGGTGAGTTGCAACATCACATTTTTTCATTCATCATTCCTTCATTCTATTTCATTTCATTTCAAGGTTTGACTACCAAAATAGGGTTTGACCAAGGAAAACCCCTATCCACTAACAAAATTTTTTTTTTCCCCTCTTCATGTGTGATTCAAAATCTAGGTGTTTTGAGGCTTGAATATCCTTTGAAGATAAAGTTGAAAGATTGAAGAAAGTTGTCATCTTAACAAAAATTCACCTATAGGCTATAATTCAAAATTTCAAACTCAAAGATTAGACATGAGAGAAGCTCTAGAAGATCACTAGAGGATACCTGAGTTTCAGCCAAACCCTAATACTAAGATTAAATCACCACCTTGAGCATATGAGTCCTAGTATACAAATTTTTAGCCCTTTTCTATAGATCCTGGTTTGCTAGTTGTAGATTTTAGATTTATCCAAAAACCATAAACTGGGATTAAATTTTCTAGTCTATAGTATGAGTCCCTATACACATCAAAAACAATTTTTTTTAGGGTTTTAAGATCTTGTTTAGTCATCTTTGATCCTCTAAGAAAATTTATTTTATCTTATTTTTTATTATTCTATATTTCAAGTTTCACTTTATAGGTCATAGAGTTAGGTTTACATATCATTTTCATTTATTTCTTTCTAAGAAATTTCTTAGTAGTGAGCCCCCTTTAATCACACCTAAGGAAACCCTCTCATACATACTCTTCCCTCAATTGAGTCACTTATTTGAGGGATCTTGGTTTCCTTTAATGAACTAGAGTGAAATAGGAGGCCCTTATTCCTTTGTTCCATCTCCTAAAAGGTGGAACACTATTTCATTTGTGTTCAAGTGCAAATGCTAAGGTTGATGGAGATTTACAGATTTCATTTGTTATAGATGGATATGTGTTAAATGAACCTATTTGTGGAGAATACGAAGAAGAAGATACAAAAAAAAAATTCAAAATGAAGAGAAATAAGTTCTCAAAAAGACCCCTAAGACCCACAATCATGTGCAAAGAAACTGTTTTGGTGAAAAAATTATTGGAGATAAAAGAAAAGGTGTATTAACAAGAAGAAGATTTGTTGAAGTTCGGGTAAAATTATGTTTAATTTCTAAAAATAAACCAAAAATAGTGATTTTTGCATGCAAATATGTATATTGGATGAAGGCAATAGAAGAAGAGTTGCAACAAGTTGAGAAAAACTAGACCATGGGATTGGTTCCTAGACCTGAAAATAAGAACATAATTGGAACTAATTGGGTATTTAGAAAGAATTTGAATGAGAATGGAGAAGTTTCTAGAAATAAATAAATCCTTTTCTGTAAGGGATACTCACAAGTAGAAGGAATAGCCTTCAAAGAAAAAAATTACTCAATTGCTAGAATGGAAGCAATGAAAATGTTTTTGGAATTTGCAACACGTGAAGACTTTAAATTTTATCAGATGGATGTGAAGTCTACTTTACTGAATGGAGCATTGGAGGAATAATTTTACATTGAACAATCAGAAGGATTTTAGTTGTTAGATAAACTAGATATGGTTTGAAAATTGAAAAAGGAATTGTAAGGATTAAAGAAAGCTCCTAGAGCTTGGTATGCAATATTGGATAGATATTTTATATGGTGAGGATTCAAAAAGAATACCATAGATAGTAATGTTTACTTTAAATTTGAGGAAGATTGAATCTTGATAGTGGTTATGTATGTGGATGAAATTATCTTTGGAGGCAATAAAGATATGTGTAAGAAATTTGCTGAAGAGATGAAAAAAGAGTTTGAGATGCTTATTTTTGTGGAGATAAATTTCTTCCTTGGGATAAAAATCAATCAAAAAGATAAAGGAATATTCATTTCAAAATCAAAATATGTTAAAGAGATATTGAATAAGTTTGGAATGGATGACTGCAAACTAGTGTGTACTCTTATGGTTACTGGTTGCAAATTGAGCAAGGATGATGAATCCCATAAAGTTTATCAGAGAAAGAATAGATATATGGTTGGTGGATTGATATATCTAACTACTACTATACTAGATATCATGCATGCAATTTTTATTGTTCCTATATTTCAAGAATATCCTAAAGAGACACATGTTGTAGTAGTAAAGAGGATATTCAGATATTTAAAAGGAATCCTGGATTATGGCTTATGGTATCCTAGGGATACTAATTTCACATTAAGTGCATACATAGATGCAGATTGGGTTGGTTTTATTGATGATAAGAAAAGTACAAGTGATAGTGCATTCTTTCTTGGATGTAGATTGGTGGCATGCAAGAAAGAAACAAGATTTTGTTTCTTTTCTACTATAGAGGATGAGTATATTGGAGTAGCATATTACTACACACAAGTATTATGGATGAGAAAAAACATTGAAGGATATAAAAGTAGTGTATGATGAGCCTATTTCTATATTTTGTGATAACACAAGTGCAATTGACATTTCAAAGAATCTAGTGATGCATTGAAGGAAAAATAATATATCAAGTGGGTATCACTTTTTAGAGAGAAAGTTGTGGAGAATGAGGTGAAGCTTGAATATGTACCTATAGAGGATCAAATTACTAACATAGTCACTAAGTATCTTCCTAAGGATACTTTTTGAGTATCTTTAGGAGAAGTTAGGGGTTATTTCCCCTCCTTCTTTGAACTAGATGCATATGGATATGGATTAGTCTAGTGGATTTATGGATTCTAGACTAATGGTTGTGGCTACCTCTCAAGGGGAGTAGGTAGTAACATTATTGTAGTATGAATTTTATCTTGTCATGATGCAAATATTACTGAGTTTATTGGTGTGTACTCCTAAGGGGGATTAATAAAAGAAGTTTTAAGTATCTTGGTTCTATGTCAAAGGGGGAGAACAATGAAAAATACCTTATCCTTTTCCATTGATGTCAAAGGTGGAGAGAAAGAATCATGTGAAAAACTCTATATACATAGAGGGAGAGAAAGTGAAAGAAAATCATGGAAGAGAGAAAGTGTAATGAGATAGTTGTGCAAGGGAGAGAAAAGAGAAAAGGAAATAAGTATGTTTAGAGTTATTGTGTCTTTGATGGTTTTTCACATCTTGTGTTGCCATCAATGACAAAGGGGATATTGTTGCAAGTATGAAAGTATTTTCATTGATGTCAACAAGCCTATGTTTTCATAGATGATATTTTTCTAGTGTTTGAGAAGAGATTGTTTCTTTGATACAATTTTATTTATGGTTTATATGTTGAGGATACTGAGAAAATTGATAAAATAAGGAAATAGGGTGTTGCATAGGTGTTTTGGTTTTTATTCACATTTATTCTAGGTTGAAGATATAATTTTGTGGTTTTTCTGTATTGGTTGGAGATTTTAAGAGTTTCTATATCCAATTTTTTTTCTTTTAGATCATTGGTTAGAAGAAGTTATGTTCACCAATATGTGAACTAGTTTTGCAGTGTTGTGTATAGAGGTTTCTGAGAGAAATGTATTTGCTCCACATTTATCTACAATTTTTTTTTAGGGTTGTGGTTTTGAAGGTGATATTATGGTGTTGTTCTATTTTTTGTGTCAACAGGATTCTTGGTTAGGCATATCAAAAGAATTTCTTCTTAATTACAAAGTATTGCAGTGTTGTATGGACAATCACTATGTTTATAATCTTTAGGTTAGATTTGTTTTGGAGGATTTTATTGGTTTCAAGGATTTTATTGGATCAAGTTTAGGTGAATTATTTTGTCCATAAGTTTTAAATTGATCAAATAAAGCATGTAATTCAAAGTTTATGTATTTTCATGGGCAACAATTGACCAGGTGTTTACACCACTTTCAAAGATATTCAAGTCTTAATGAATGTGAAGTGTGGCATGTGATATTTAATTTTTGTCCTAGATAAGTGTTTTATTGGTAAAATTTCATTCCTTTCCACTGTGGGAATGTTTAGTGTTGACCTAATTTGAAATTGGAAAGTGTCGAGTGTGTATTGTCAACCTTGGGTAAACATTTTCAAGGTTGGGGATGGTATAATTATGAGTTGAGAGGTTGAAAGTTGATAAGATAGAAAGGATAGATGTGTGTGATTCAAGTTATGTGAATCTCCAAAGAGTAGAGTGTGAGTTTGAGCAGAGTAGTGCAAACTTCAAATTGTTGGACTTCTAAATGTCATGACTTGAAGGTGTTTGTAATAATTCAAACAAGACTACAAATGTGTTGGAGATATTGTGGTGGATTCACTATTTCATTGAGAGGTTTCCTATGTAACATTTTTATTCTATCTTCTTTTTATTTCTATGGTAGTGAGCCCTAGTTATGAGCCATTTTGGACAGTGGGTCCTATTCTAGTAGTAAGGTTTTGTATTGATTTTTCAATTACATATATTGTGAGTTAATAATCATAATGGTTTTTACCTCATTTGGATTTCTATGTAAATATGTTCTCTTGTGTAAGGTTTTGGTTTTTCCAATTTTTGTTATCTACATTTCATGTTTGAACACTATAATAGATCAAAGGTTTAATGAATGCATGTGGATCTGATTACTATTGATGGTTTTGATGTTTTAATTTGGTACAAATGATTCACTCCCCTCTTATTTATCTTGTTCATTTAACAAAAAAAATGTATAGTATCTCACTCAAATTTGGAGGTATAAATAAAGAACATAGAATGGGGCATAGTAGAGGAAAATGTGATCTACCAATTTTTTCTCTAATGTTTGAATCGCACCAAAAAAATCAAGGATAAAATCACATAAATAGAAGAAAAAATAGTTAATACTACATCCTATTATGATTCACTAAAAGATATTGATGGTATTGTAAGGGGAAAAATAGATAACCTACACACACAGCTATAGAAAGTTTGAGAGTAGAGGCAATAGATAAAGATTCAAATAAAATAGCCCAGGGAAAATATTAGCATCAAACTAGCATACTTAATTGGAGTCTTGGGGGAGGAAAATAATGATATTGAAGAGATAAAAATACCCACTACTCTTATGGATACAGACATGATAAATATAAATTTTCTCAAGGACACATTGAAATCCTCTAGAAAAACAAAAGAAATGGGACACTACACTCATGTAGTTTAAATTCATCTAGAGACATATTCTCTTAGCGAACTAAACAACATGTCTTGAGGAAATAACATAATTTTAAAAGGGGGATCATTTTGGAAGGGAAACAATGGAAAGCTATTGCAAGCTACCATATAGGACATACAAAACCTAAGGATGATAAGTAAGATGAATTAAAAGGCATCCCATAAAGGTCACATTTCTCTAGGAGACAAATTATGAATATATGTTTATGATAGATATAGGAGATATATGATATTGAGATAGGAATGTGAATATATAATAGAAGATAATCTATAGAAGAGACTATATATAAGAGTTATAAGGATTTGATTAGTATATGTGTTATGAATGAATATGACTCTTGTTTAAGTTACTTATGGATTATATATAGCTTTATCTTCTGCAATCACTCTTTTCTCTCACTATATCCTTTAGGGTACATAAATAAACTACATAAAGGAAATTAGGTTATAGGTCTCTAGACTATAATTTCCCATTCCCTCTTGCCAACAAGGACCATCAATTGCATGTATAGAAGCATTAATATGAGTGAAGGTAATATTAGGTAGGAATTTAGGTTGGTCTTTTCAAGGATGGACATCTCTCATGGAGACTATATTAGATTTTGGTATATTCTTAGTCACAATATTATATTGTTCTACAAGTTTAGTGGAGTTTTTGGGTACTAGGTGGGTAAAAATTTGCAAGTGTTGATTAAGGGGTGTAATTTATTTAATCCCTTTATCCTTCAAAAAAACCATCTGGATGATATTTGAGCTAATGAGGTATTTCACCTGGTGCTTAAGACACATACATTTCTCAATATTGTTTCTAGGTGTATAATGATACTGGTAGAAGGATTTTGGATTATAATTAGGTAAAGGTTTGGTGGTTTCTATGGGAAAAATAGGAGGAAGTTGCATCAAACTCTTATTAAGTAATTGCATCATAATATAATGAATAGATTCAGGTAATCATGAAAATTGACAATCTCTTGGTTTGAATTGATAGGTAGTTTCATGTGAGGGTGTTGCAATGGAAACTTATGTTTGGGTGTTATTGGAAAAAGGAGGTGAGTTTATTTTGATGAAGTTTTTTATATTTTATTTTTGAATGATTGATAATTAGAAGAAGGAATATATATGTGTGCATAGATGTGTGAATAAAGGATATATCATTACTAAAATATTATTTTGAATTTTGGTTGTAAATTTCTAATAAATACCCTTTGCACATTGGAATCTAAGAGGGAATATAAAACTTGATATTAGAGGGCTCATTTAAAGAAAAATGATTCTTAAAGGGCTAAGGTAGGCCCAGTTGCCACCTAATCTAGAATTTTATGGGAAAGTGATTTGACAAGGTGGAATCTAGCAAAGGCCCAACCAAAATGGAAAATAAACTACCAAAAGAGAAAAATAGTGTGTACAAATAATCATGTGATTGAGACATGTAAATAATTTATTAGAGCCAAAATAAAAATTATGCTAAATATGTTAAAAGATTTGTGTGATGGTGACCTAAATTAGGGTCATAAATTCCCATTTCATTGCACATGTAATACCAAACATATCTCTTTTTAGTTGTCCAAAAAAAGAGGCCCCATCTTCTATTTTTCATGTCATATTAACCCTATTGATGTCCCATAAAAAACTAATGTGATGGCTAGCATTAAATCAAAAATCCATTGTGAAAGAGGAGATCACTCAACAACATCATTATAAGAAAACATCATTATGATCCCAAATGAAGGACTATGTGTTGGAAAAATATGTCTCAACCTTTCAATTAAATAAATTTTACTATTGATAGGTAAGAAAGAGGGTGCATAGGGGTCATGCAACCCGGTAGGAACTTAGGGGCAATGCCTCGAAATCAAAAATTTATGTATATTTTATTATTAATAATTTAGAACTTTTATGATTAGATCTCAAATCTGACAGTAGATATTTTTTTGGCTTGAATTTCCTTAGAAGGTAACCTTATTTTATGAGGGTGTTGTATTGCAGCTATATATTGTGATGTATTCTAAGAGTTTGATAGAGGTCAAGTTGTCATTAGATCTCTAGTTTGTGATACTCTTATGAGACTCTTTCTCTACAAGTATATTTTAATATTCATGATTTCTAACTAATATATTGGGAAAATTTTGGAGTGTCGTATTTTATCCCAAAAGGGTTTTCCCCATGCAAATCATTGTCTTGTGGTATGTATGATATTTATACTTATTTATGTTTAATTTTTTGTAACCATTGAAAAGACCTATCAAGTTTTTCATTATACTCCTCTCAAGATTAGTGTAGAAAGTTGTTCCACTACCTTAACTTCCTTACAAGTGGTATCAGAGCTTGATCACCTTTGGTTTCAGTTGTGGGTTGTTGGGTTTTTTGAACTAATCTCGATTTAAGTGGGATCTTGTGTAAAAGATAATTTGTGATCTTGTTACAAGAATTTTTTGATGGAAAGTTCACTAGGGAGAAAAGAGGTGGGTAATCTTTTTGAAATAATTTTCAAATGTGGAAGTTGAAGATGGATGATATGTTGATAGATTCAGATATATGGGATGTTGCTGATGAGAATGTTTAAAGACCTACAAATCCTACTTTGGCCACTCAATTAGATTGTGATTGGAAAATTTTTATTAAAAATATGGAAGAAACTTGGTGAGATGTATAAAGACAAATATTTAGTGAACAATATGTTCTTGAGGAAAAAATTATATTCCTTGAGAATGGAAGGGGATGCATGAATTAAAAACCACCTAGAAGAATTCAATATATTTGTGGCTCAATTGGCATCAGTTCATGTCAAAATGGATGAGGAGGAAAAATGTCAAATCTTTCTTTGTTGTTTGCCTAATTTTTGGGATTCTCTTGTAATGGCTATTGGGAGTACTTATATTATCTTGAAGATTGAATATGTTGTGGATTCTTTTCTTTTTAAAGATATTAGGAGGAAGGTATCCATTAGTTTCAAGGAGGCCCTAAATTTTTGTGTAAGATCTAAGGAAAAAGGAAAGAAGAATGAGAAGTGTGATAAATCCAAGTCCAAGGGGAGATCCAAATATCATGGTAAGTCCATAGTTATTTGTTGGAATTTTGTTAAGACTATACACATTCATAAGGACTACGAAGAAGGAAAAAAGAAAAATAGAAAAGATTTGATTATGATTTTGATTCCAAGAATGAAGATGGTGATGCATTCATTGCATCTTTGGTAACTCATGCAGGTATTGATGCATGAATTGACTCAAGTTTGTCTTTCCATATGACCTTTAATAGAGACTGGTTTTCTTAATATGGATAATTTGATGGAGGTAAGGTGTAATTGGGTAATGATTCTTATTTAAATAATGTTGGTTACAGTAAAGTTAGAATCAAGTTTCCCAATGGTACAACAAAAAGGATTAAAGGTGTGTTGCATATCCTTGGATTAGCGTGAAATTTATTATCTATGAGAAAACTAATAGATGTAGGTGTACAAGTATTATTTTCTAATGTAGGATGCAAGATGGTTAGAGGTGCTATGGTGATTGCTAGAGGTGTCCAATATGACACATTATATAAGCTTGATTCATGCAATGTTGAGTATAATAGTACTTCTATGAAAATAAAGTCTTTTGAAGAGGTGAGTGTTTCATATTTAGCAAATGGTCATCACTTATAGGTGCCCTAGGGTGATATTTATTAGGAATCAGATTTATGTGCAAAGAAAACTATATTATGCTACAAGAGACTTTTCCACATTGGAGAAAAGGGTCTATAAAAGTTAAAAAATAAAAATCTTGTTGAAGGTTTTTCTTGTTGTAATATTGATTTTGATTTCTTTGAGCATTTCATTTATGGAAAAAAAAATTAGTTTTATTCGAGTTCTCATAAATCTGGTGTTGTATTTGATCTTATTCATTTTGATGTGTTTGATCTCATTTTTATGAAGAAGGCTAGAAGTATGTTTAGTGGTGATAGCCTAGAGAAAATGGTTTGGGTTGAAATTTTTGCCACTACTTGTTACCTGATTAATAGATCTCCTACATCAACTCTTGTTGATAAGATTCCTATAGAGGGATGGTCAGGTCACAAGCCTTTATTAATACATCTTAGAGTTTTTGGTTTGGGGCATATGTGCAAGTATCAAAGGAGAAGTGAAAATTTTTGGAGAACAACGGTGTGAAATGTATCTTCATCAAATATAGTTATGGTGTGAAAGGATACAAGATTTATGATCCTATTGTAAAGAAGGTAATATATAGTAGAAGTTTTATTTTTAGAGAAACCAAGGGATCAGTGCAAGATCATGAGGGTCCAAACTAGACACTTAAGTGGTAATTAATATTCAGAAAAAAAAAGTTAGGCAACTTCACATAAAATTTTAAATATGTTATTAACATAATTTGAAAAATATGTTATTAACATAATTTGAAAAATATGTTAGAACATAATTTGTATAAAATTGAACATGTTTTCTAAGATACTAGTCTTTTTTTGGTAAAAATTAAATCTATTCGGTGAAAATTTGAAATTTCAATGTAGTAGTACTAAAAGTTTTTTGAAAAAATTAAAAGCAGGTGTATGTCTGACCAACCTAAGCAAGAAAAAATATATACTTTTTTGAAACTTTCAATATAAGTAGAGGACACATGCCTAGATGTGCCACATTTTTTTAATAATTTATTTGCAAGTAAATAATTAATTATTTATTTTTTATTAGATTTTTTTTTAAATATTAAAACTTGTTTATCTAATCATCATAACTTGGTCAAAAATTTATGAAATTCACTTTTTATTTTTATCCTATATTATGGGAAGCATAGAATGTGTCTCATCTTTCAGATTCAAAAAATTTGAAATCATTTAAGAATTATAGATGTTTTACAATCATCCTATCAATCAGGACTTTAGTCAAAATGAATGTAGAAAATCAATAATTATTATCTATTCAATTCCAAATAAGTCATATCTTATATTGGTGGATAGCTAACAGATTTCTTAATAAACCCTTTTTGTTTCATCAAATTTGGATAAAAATTTCATCAACCACTTTTTGGTCATATCGCCATTTTTTGGATCCCTATGATCTTGCACTCACCCTAAGACTTCATTTGTTACATTGTAGCTAGGACAAAGTAAATAAGATGTGATTCAATTTCCTTCTACACCTAAGAAAGTTGAATCAAGGCCAATGGATAGACACAAAGTTGATGAGATCTCATCTAGCTCTAAACCATTAGAAGAGGAGGAAGAACCTCCAACTCAACTTGTTCATACGTCTATAAGGAATAGACAACCACCTAAAAGGTATTCACCTAACGATTGGAGATGCATTTTTTCTTTGAATACTAACATGATGAACCTAGATTGAAAAAAGAGGAATTAGGTATAGATGATGTAGAATCCTTGAAGATCGCTAGGGATGAAGAAATGGCAGCTTTGAAAAAGAATGTTACATGGGATCTTGTACTATTTAATAAACTTGTTGGCTACAAATGGGTATTCAAGAAAAAGATTAGTTCAAATGGTAGTATTGAGAAGTATAAAGAAAGGTTGGTTGTGAAAGGTTACTACTCTCAAGTTGAGGGTGCTAACTATGGTGAGATATTTTATCCTATTGCAAAAATGGTATCCATTATATTTTTTTTTTTCTATTATTGATTCTTATGATTTATAGGTTGAGCAAATAGATTTGAAAACTACTTTCCTTAATGGTGACTTGGAGGAAGTTATTTGTATGACACAAATAGAGCAATATGAGTTGAAAGGTAAAAGTAAATTGGTTTGCAAATTGAAGAAATATTTGTATGACCTGAAGAAAAGTCCTAGGATGTGGTACTAGAAATTAGATACATATGTGTTTAGTTTGGGATCTGAGCATTCTAAATTAGGTCATTGTGTTTATTATAAAACTAATGGTGATCATTTCTTGTTTATTGCATTATATGTTGATGATATGTTATTTATTGGTAAAGGGTAAGGTATGATTTTAGAATTGAAATCTCAACATGCTACTAATTTCAAAATGAAATACATTGGTACATCTAGACACATTCTTGGGATGGAAATTAAAATCTAGATAGATTGAATAGAAAGAAATTTATTTGACAAATATGTATGTCAATTCAATTTTATAGAGGTTTGATATGAAGGATTATAGACCATTGTGTGTCCCTTTTTTAGTTAGAACAAATTTATCTATTTCAGATTGCCCAACATCCCCATAAGAGTTGGAATACATGAGAAAAGTGTCTTACCAGAGTGTAGTTGGAAGTTTTATGTATGCTATGGTTTGTACTAGATCAAAAATTTCCCAAGTAATGAGAGTTCTTAATAGAATATGTGTTGTTGATGGGTGTTTTTGAACCTTCTCAACACAGGCAATGCATAGGTACATCACCTCTATTGAAAGGAAATCTCCAACAACAAGTTGCCGAAAATCACCCCAAGGTCTCTTGGGTGTCAGGTCATGACATGCATGGAATATCTCAGTTGGTTTAATGTGATCTTGTTGGTAATCATAGGGCAGCCTTATGGATGAGTTACAAAGCATGGGAAGTTGGGTCTACAAATGGAGTTTCAGGAGTGCTGGAAATGAATGAACAAGGGTTGTCCACTCAAAATAGCAAGCTGAAATTCACCATGTTCATCTGATTTAGCATTATGGTGATGCTTGGAATCGTACTCTAACAAGGAGTCAAAAGAAATATAAAAAAAGGAAATGGTTAAGAGAGTTGTTCTAATTCTAAGCCATGAATGAATAGTAACAATGGTGGCTGCTATAGTAGAAAAACTTCCTAAACTGGGTTTTGCTTGACCAAGAGAACCTATAGCTACACAAAACCAGTGCAATCTTCTAAGGACTGCAAGTTTTTAGATTACACATACACATCATGAAAATACAATTGAATTAAGTTGCAACAATGAAATAGAGAAGCCCAAGCTAAATTTACAGAACAACTTGTCATCAACAAGTGCCAAAAGTATAGGCTGGAAATTCATTAAATACCATAAGAGCAAACGCCATTATCACAACCATCTAAGAAACTATAAACTAAAACTAACATGGAAGTTGAATCATGCAAGTAATATGAACAAACTAAAAGAAAAAATCCATAAAATCATGTAATGCTTCCTTTTATTGCTGCAAAATTCTCTTTGCACCAACTCTCCAACCATTTACAAATGAGGAGCAAGCCCTTATTTATAGTTTTTCAAAGCCCAAACAAATGGCTAGGATTTAATTACATTGTGTGGCTCAGATTTGATATAAGTTAGGGTTTTACCTACCCCCAATATTTCTCAATTTAAAATAAGTTATTTTGTCTTCTTCTTTGTTTTTTCTTGTAGCCTATTTTTTCTTCTAGTAACCCTGACACTAGCAAATTTTTTTTCTAACTAATTGCCTTTGCCACAACTGAAAGTTGTCAAAGGCTGCCCTTTTGCTTGATGTATTTGCAACATTCTTGTAGCCAATTAAGTGCATTCTTTTTGTATATTGGTTCTTCTGAGAGGTAGATATGCTGCTCCTAATTTGGATGGACAAATCCTGAAAATCATCACCATTTTGGTGAAATAAAATAGTTCCCTCCATCACCCTTCATATGTTGGTTCTTGAATTGATCCATTACTCCCCCAAACATCCCTACAAGTACCTATGTCATAAGATATCATGATTTAGACCTTCAAAAATGAAAAATTTCCCTCATTTAGAGAATTAAAATGTATCAATATAAATTCCATCAAGAATTTCATATTTCTAAAAAAGACTTTCCATTTTTTGAAATTTTCCATTTTTGAAAATTTTCCTTTTTTGGAAATTTTCCATTTTGGTATTTTCCTATTTTTAGTAAGAAAAATCAATTTTGGGAACATTTGCATTTCAGAAAAATTTTATTTTTGGAGAAAAAATCTATTTGGGGAAAGATTTTGGTTTTAGGAAAATTTTCATTTTTTGGAAATTCTCATTCCAAGACAATTTCCTTTTGACATGTTGAGAATCTTTCCTTTTCGAGAAATCAAATTTTGGGGAGATTTCACTTTTGAGAGACCAAACAATGCATAGGTTGGGAAGTGGGAAGCCTGAAAAGGTTGCATCGTAAAGATAACATTAGCAACCACAACATCAGGAAGGCGGCTAGAAGGCAGATGACAGATGGATAACAGATGGCTGGCAAACAGACAATGGGCGGCCAACGAATGCAAGGTGAAAGGCGGATGATAGAAATATAGATGATGGAAGGTAGAAGGTGGATGAAAGAACCGAATGTGGAGCCTGCCAGGAGGGGGAAGTTAAGGGTCAGTTGCCCTAAAAATGGTGATCCAAACATGGAAAGTCGCACATGGTGACCCATAAGAAAGTTCTCGCAGACGACGATGGAGGGAAAACGACTCACAAGGGAAGTTACCATGGAAAGCAATGATGGAACATCGACTTGCAAGTAAAGTTCCCGTGGAGGGTGACGAAGGGACAATGACCCACAAGGGAAGTTCCTATGGATGGCGATCGAGGGACGATGACCGCAAGGGAAGTTCCCATGGACAACGATGGAGGGATGACGACCCGCAAGGGAAGTTGCCATGAATGGTGATGGCAGCCTACAAGGGAAGTTCCCATGGATGACGATGGAAGGATGGCGGCCCACAAGGGAATTTCCTATGGATGACAATGGAGGGACGACGAACCACAAGGGAAGTTCCCATGGACGGAAACAGAGGGACAATGACCCCCAAGGTAAGTTCCCATGGATGGCAACAGAGGGATGGTGGCTTGGAAGGGAATTTACCATGGATAGTGATGGAGGGATGACAACCCACAATGGAAGTTCCCACAAATAGCAACGAAGGGACGATGACCTGCAACTTCACAAAACTTAGTAAATTTGATATTTTTCAATTTAAGCACGTGGTAAAAGTGGTAGAAATAGTTCCAAGACATATTTCCTTAAGATTTAACTCATTTTTAAAAATGCAAATATTTGGGAGGGGGAAGTTGAAGGGTTCGTCAGCCTTTTGAAAATAGCAATGAGCACATGGTGACCCACACACATTGACCTGCAAAGGAATTCCTGCAATGTCTAAACACATGGAAAACTTGATGTATACCCCTTTAGGCATGTAAAGTCATTCATTTGATGATCCCTAGATGATGAAAACTTGGAGTTTGCACCCCTTCTAGAAATGCAGAGATTTGAAAGGGGGAAGCCGGAGGGTCCATCACCCTTTTGAAAATGATAATGTGCACACGACGACCCACATAGAGTAGGCTGGAAAGAAAGTTCCCTAGATGAAGATAAAGGGATGTTGGCCCACAATGGAATTTCCCATGACGAGGGAGGGATGATAGCTCACAAGGGAAGTTCCCATGGTGACAGAGGGGTGGCGAATTGTAATGAAATTTTTGCAACTTCCTGAAACTTAATGAAACCTTGGTAGTTCACTTAGGCATCATGAAAACATCCCAAATCCATAGGAAAAATTCCCCAAAGTAAAAATGAATGAAAAAGTGAAGCAAGCGAACAGGGACCAAGTTAGTAAGAGCAAGGTAAAAGCGAAAGGGGGGCCCTACAAAAGAAAAAGACTTAGCAAATTCATATAAGTGGACTTGTTCAAAGGGAGCTTTAGTCATTTTAAAGCATATGACCAACCTAAGGTTGGGAATAGGGGTGCACAAAATGAGGTGGGAGAAAAATAACCCATTAGGAGTAAAAGAAAGGGGGGTCCCTACCTTCGACGGGTCGTGTGGAAAAATATGCACAACAAATGGTGAATCACTAGGGAAATGCTCTAGGGCATTTCAATGACAAACTAGAATCACAAACCCAAAATCTCTAGTTCCAATCCTCATGCTAGGGAAAAAAAATTAGATGCTCAACCAAAGGATTAAAGCAACTAGCTAACCCAAACTTCAGTATGCTAAAAATCCAAGTGTGTGCAATTGTGTTATTTCCTATCCTTGGGCTACTACAAGAACCTAAGCTCTGTCAAGTTAAGCTACGTAATTGATTGTAACTTTAAAATCATTTAAGACATTGCCTCACTACAAGTTAGGCATCCATAGCCCCGATGATGTTGTTGTTGTGATTCTCCTGAACATTGCTCTACTTTTGGCCAAACGTCCATAGCCCCAATAGGGTTATTCATATCCTCCTAAAATTTGAATTTTATTTCTTTTAATTTTCATCGTTTCCTTTGTTTCTTTATATTTTCTTTTCTCTTCTTTAGTTTCAACCCACAAGCAATGAATCTTGCAATCAAGGCTGAGAATCATAGTGGCACTAAAGTAGAATTTTAGATTTTTCACTTAACTGGACTTCACAAAGGAACCTATAGGAACCACTAGATTCTTAAAGTGTGTGAGATATGTAATATTTCATAATACATCTGAGTCAAATCAACCAATGACCTATCCCCTTCAAACCAAACATCCTAGTCACTTGACATTAACAAAAGACCCTCACCACCCACTCTAAAAACTTGATTAAAGTTTGTTGAAGAAATACATAGAACAACCCCATACAATAAAATGGTTGTTGTGTGCAAGAGCATTCCTAGCCAAAAGAATAGGAACCTTGAGCAAAGCAATAGCAGAGCAAAAGCAAACAACAAAAAAAGGAAAGCAAACAAAAATAAAACATCTACACTAACCAAAGCAAAAAAGGAAAATAAAACAAGGAAACTAATCTAAAGAAAACTAACCTATGAAAAACCAACCTAACCAAACAAAAGAAGGAAAATGAGACTATTTAAATGATGCGTACACTAACCAAAACAACCATGTACAAAGATATTTATAAAGGACCACATTCAAGCAAGGTATAACAACACTCACGCCCATTGGATTTTGGAATGCATGCACAAGCAGGCGAGTGACTGTTATAGTTCTAAGCCATGCATACTTATCCTTATATCCAAAAAATAAAGTTTAACATTGTAGCATTCAAATTTAATCACATAGTTCTAGAAAATCAGTAGTTGAGGAGGCTCATTAAATCCATGGTCAATCCATAAACAAGTTTGTCTCCCCTCATTCCCATAATCAAAATAATAAATGTGTCTATAAGAATTCATAGGAGAAAGGAAAGATAGAACCTAGATGTAAAAATGTGAAGGTGGCAGCATTCAATATTCAAGAGTGAGCACTACCTCATCGATCATTACATTGAAAACCTCGAGTGGATGCAATGGATGGTGCAACATCCCTCTTGCATTACAAATCTGTAGATCACCATCAAACTAATCAGGCAGTACACATTGTGAAGAAAAAATTTCAAATGCAAGGAACCTTATACCTAATCTCAGGCTTGTATAAGGTTGGGAGAATAGGATAGTAAACACCCCTTCCAAGCTATTAGTGGGACCCACAATTTCCGTTGGTTGTTCTTCAAGGAGATACACTTCATCTTGTTGATCTTTTGTAGTCCATACCTCCACTTGATTGTTTTCTTTAAGAGGTAGTGTGTTGTCCCATCTCCTTCCCCAGGTGTTGACCTTAATTTGATGATGTTCATTGGCATAGGAAGATGAAATGGATGAATTTTTCCTATTGTAGTCTTCTGAACATGTAAGATGATCAACAATGATCATGGTGGTAGGGCTCCTAGTTGCATCTTGTAGTTCACTTGGTGTGTCATACTCATTGGAAGCTATCAAAACACCCCCGCCTTTGTCTTCTTCTTCTTGCAATTCATGTGTCTCACCATGATGTTAAATTTTTTCCTCTTGATCACTGTCACTATAGATGGAGAAGGAGTTCCTATCCCAATCTGGAAGCTCTAATATTTCATCCTCTTGAGGTTTTGGCAAGATGTCTTCATCACTGCCAACCTCTGAAATGTACTCTTCTTCAGTATTGGCATACCTCTGAAGTATAGTTTCGAGTGGAAATAATTCATCAATGGAGGGAACCTCGTGAAGGGGGCCAGGATTTACTATGCAATTTCCCTCCAATAATTCCCCATAAAGCCTATCATCCATGGTGTATAAATTTTATTCAAGAGGTAAAGGCTCTTGATTTCTGATGGACAATATTCCGGTGAGTTCTACTTCATCATTTGGAGGCTTGGGACTATGTTCTTCTTCTTTTGTTGCTGTCCCAACACCTTCTTGAGGACTACTTTCAGCTAATTTTTCACTTGGTTCCAACCCTTGGTCCTATAGTTCAATTCTTGAAGCAACCAGAGGAGGTGATGCACTTGGCTACCCCACTTGTTTGTTAACTTGCTCGATCGCCTCTTGGCATAGTTCACACGTGAACTCAGAATGCACTGAATCATGTTGCCTACACCATCCCATCAGCAATAAAATTTACAAATCCACTTGGTTTCTTAGTTCCAACCAATCCCTCATGAGTCTTGAAACAAGTTCATTATATCTTTCCACCATCGAATCCTCATCACCACTTTGGAAGGAATTTTGATGATAAGAAATCATGATCTATATTTTTTCCTACTCCTCTAAATCTTCATTTTCAAATGCTTGATCATTTTCATTCATGAAGGATAGGTCCTCTAATTCTATTTCACTTATGCTTTCATCCTCATTTTCTATTGCCCCAAGGCATTTAGCCTCTTCCTCTTCTCGTTCTTCAACATTTTCATTGGCTATCCTAGCATATGTTGCTGCAAACTTTGTTAATTCATTCCCAATTACCAACAACTCCTCTTTAGGAGTTGAGAGCTGCCCTTTATTGATGGAGAAGAGGATCCCTAAGTCCCTTCTAACCGATATTTAATCAAAGATTACTGCTGTCCCAAGAAAGTCAGCTCCTTCCTCTTGAAGTTTAGCCATCATATTTGTTGTCCTAGCATATACTTTTGTGGAGCTCCTTGGCTCAATTTCAATTTTTTGTCCTCTAAATGCTGACAACTCTTCTGCCTCAATGGATGACTCCCCTTTATTGAGAATTTTCTTCTCTAACTTCCCTAAATAACCCTTCACTTGGGTGATGATATTTATGCATGATGGACAAGTAAACTCTATGTGGGATGCATTATGAAATCTCCACCAGCTAGAGATCAATACTTCCTCCAATCTTAGTCCATCCTTGTTGTCTGAGTGTTCTTGGATCAACCCTTTGAATGCCTTGGCTACCATGTTAGCAAATTCCTCTTCTGGATTGGCAAGAGTCAAGTGCTGGTAGACTTCCCAAAAGGGAATTTATCCTTGCAATACCCTCTCAATTCTATCCAATAATGTGAGACATTCCAATTTGTTGTGTCTACATGTGCTATGGATTCTACATTTTTCTACCAATGCAAATTGTTGCAATGGCTACCTCAATCTCCTATTCAAATATGTACATAGCTGAGTGATGTTGATTTGAAGTCATTGTAGCATCTTAGCTCAAATGTTGCCTTGTCTTCAAATTTCTGAAATTAAATTTCCAGCATATGATGAGATCTTTCCCTATCTCATATTTTTCTTGAAAGTGATTTTCAACTTCCAACTTTCAACTTTGCAGCCTTGTGCACAACCATTCCCTCTTTCTAGCACCAGTTTTGTTGATGGATGTTAGGAGGAGAAGGGCATGGAGTGAGTAAAGAAATGTATTGTCAAGTCCTCCTTCTAGCACCAGTTCTATTGATGGGTGTTTTTTCACCTTCTCAACACAGGTAATGCATAGGTACATCACCTCTCTTGAAAGGAAATCTCCAACAATAAGTTGTTGAAAATCGCCCCAAGGTCTCTCAAGTGTCAGGTAATGACATGCATGGAATATGTCAGTTGGTTTAATGTGGTCTTGTTGGTAATCATAGGGCAGACTTACAGATGAGTTACAAAGTATGGCAAGTTTCAAAAAAACAATCTGAAATTCAAAACAACAAGCTGAAACTCACCATGTTCATTTGATTTAGCATTATGGTGATGCTTGGAATCCTACTATAATAATGAGTTAAAAGAAATAGGAAAAGAGGAAAGGGTTAAGATATTTGTTCTAATTCTAAGCCATGAATGAATAGTAACAATGGTTGCTGCTACAATAGACATACTCCCTACACTGGCTTTTGCTTGACTAAGAGAACCTACAGCTACAAAAAACTAGTGCAATCTTCTAAGGACTAAAGATTTTCATATTACACATGCACATCATGAACAAAAAATTGAGCTAAGTTGTAGCAATGAAATAAAGAAGCCCGAGCTAACTTTACATAGTAGCTTGTCATCAACAAGTACCACAAGTATGTACTAGAAGTTCATCAAATACCATAATAATAAACACCATTATCACAACCATCCAAGAAACTACAAACTAAAACTAACATGGAAGTTGAGTCATGCAACCAAGATGAACAAACTCAAAGAAAGCATGCATAAAATCATGCAATGCTTCCTTTTATTGCTACAAAATTCCCTTTGGACCAATTCTCCAACCATTTACAAATGAGGAGAAATCCCCTATTTATAGTTTTCCAAAGTCCCAATGAATGGATAGGATTTAATTACTTTGTGTGGCTGAGATTTGATATAAGTTAGGGTTTCACCTACCCCCAATATTTCTCAATTTAAAATAGGCTATTTTGTCTTCTTCTTTCTTTTGTCTTGTAGCCTATTTTACCTTCTAGTGACCCTAGCACTATAGCAATTTTGTCTTCTAGCTTATTGCCTATGTTGTAGCTGAAAGTTGTAAAAGGTTGCCCTTTTGCTTGATGTATTTGCAACATTCTTTTAGCCAATTAAGTGCATTCTTTTTGTAGATTGGTGGTTCTAAGAGGTAGATATGTTGCTCCTAATTTGGATGGACAACTCCTAACAATCATCATCATTTTGGTGAAATAAAATAGTTCCCTCCATTGCCCTTCATATGTTGGTTCTTGAATTGATCCATTACTCCGTCAAACATCCCTAAAAGTACCTATCCCATAAGATATCATGATTTAGACCTCCAAAAATGATAAATTTCCCTCATTTAGAGAATTAAAATGTATCAATTTAAAGTCCAAGAATTTCATATTTAAAAAAACGAAGCCATTTTTGGAAATTTTCCTATTTTTACGAAGAAAAATCAATTTTGGGAACATTTTCATTTCAAAAAAATTCCATTTTTGAAAAAATTCTATTTCAAGAAAGATTTTCATTTTAGGAAAATTTTCATTTTAGGAAAAATTCCATTTTTGAAAAATTCTCATTTCAAGACAATTTCCTTTTGACATATTGAGAAACTATCCTTTTTCGGGAAATCAGATTTCAAGGAGATTTCACTTTTGAGAGCCAAAGTGATGCGAAGGCTAGGAAGTGGGAAGCTTGAGAATCTTGCATTGTAAAGATGACACTGACAACCACAACATCTAGAAGGTAGCTAGAAGGTGGATGGTAAACAAACATCGTACGATCGATGAAGGGATAGTGGATGTCCCGTAGATGGAAGGGGGACGATGGATGGAAGATGCAAGGTGGATGATTATAGAAGAATGACCACCCACAAGGGAAGTTCCCACGTATGGCAACGAAGGGACATCGACCCACAAGGGAAGTTACCATAGATGATGATGGAGGGACGAAAACCCACAAGGGATTTTCCCATGACCAATGATGGAGGTATGACGACCTGCAATGAAAGTTCCCATGGATGATAATGGAGGGATGGTGACCCATAAGGGAAGTTCCCACATATGACAATGGAGGGACGATGGCCTGCAAGGGAAGTTACCATGGATGGAAACAAAGGGATGATGGCACGCAAGGCTAGTTCCCATGGATAGTGATAGAGGGACGGCGGCTTGCAAGGGATGTTCCCACAGACAGCAACAAAGGTATGACGGTCCACAAGGGAAGTTCCCATGGATGACGACAGAGGGATGGCGGCCTGAAAGGGAAGTTCTCATAGATGGTAACGAATGAATGATGGCCCGCAAGGGAAGTTCCCATGGATGGCCTGCAAAGGAAGTTCCCATGGATGGTGACGGAGGGACGGTGGCCTACAAGGCGAGTTCCCATGAATGGAGAGAGAGGGATGATGACCAACAAGGAAAGTTCCCACAAATGGTGATGGAGGGATGGCGACCCATAAGGGAAGTTCCCACAAATGATGATGAAGGGATGACAACCTACAAGGGAAGTTCGTAGGGATGACAATGGAGGGATGATGACCTACAAGGGAATTTCCCATGGATGGCGATGAAGGGATGGTGGCCCATAAGGGAAGTTCCCATGGATGGTGAGTGAGGGATGGCAGCCTGCAAGGGAAGATCCCACAAAAAGCGATGGAGGGTTGGCGACCCATAAGGGAAGTTCCCACGAGTGGCAATCAAAGGATGGTGGCCTGTAAGGGAAGTTCCCATAGACAATGACAAAGGGATGATGACCCATAAGGGAAGTTCCCACAAATGGTGACGGAGGTGCGATGGCCCATAAGAGAAGTTCCCATGGATGGCAATGAAGGGATGATGGCTTGCAACTTAACAAAACTTAGTAAATTTGAGATTTTCCAATTTTAGCATGTGGGAAAAGTGGTAGAAAGAGTGCCAAGACATATTTCCTTAAGATTTGATTCATTTTGAAAAATGTGGAAATTTTGGAGGGGGAAGTCAAAGGGTTCGTCACCCTTTTCAAAACAACAATGGGAACATTGTGACATGCACACGACAACCTGCACACAGTAACTTGCACATGGTGACTTGCACACGATGGGCCTCAAAGGAATTCTTGCAATGTCTAAACACATGGAAAATTTGATGTATACCCCTTTAGGCTTGTGAATTCATTCATTTGATGGTCCCTAGATGATGAAAACTTGGAGTTTGTACCCTTCCGTAAATATAGAGATTTGGAAGGGGGAAGCCAGTGGGTCGGTCGCCCTTTTGAAAATGATAATGAGAACACAACAAAATGCACAAGCAGCCCACAAAGAAAGTGTTGCGTATGGTGATGAAGGGATGGTGGCCCATAAGGGAAGCTCCCATGGTGATAGAGGGACGATGGCCTATGAGGGAAGGGAAGTTCCCATAGTGATGAAGGGGTGACAACCCTCAATGAAATTTCCACAACTTCCTAAAACTTAAAAAAACCTTGGTAGTTCACTTAAGCATCATGAAAACATCCCAAATCCATAGGCAACTTGTCCCCAAAGTAAAAAATGAATGAAAAAGTGAAGCAAGTGAGTAGGGAACAAGTCGGCAAGAGCAAGGCAAAAGCAAAAGGGGGGCCCCGCAAAAGCAAAAGACTTAGCAAATTTAGATAGGTGGACTTGGTCAAAGGGAACTTTAGTCATTTTAAGGTATATGGCCAACCTAAGCTTGGGAATAGGGTGCGCAAATTGAGGTGGGAGAAATACAACCAATCAAGAGAAAAAGAAAGGGGGTCCCTACCTTTGGTGAGGCATGTGTGTAAGAGATACACATGTATAGTGACAAAAAAAGTACTCCCTAACATGGCCTTGATTTAGTGTTTTAATATGTCTAACATATTTACATTAGGTCTTGGGTCGTTGTGAACTAAATGAGCTTATTGGTGCCTTATTTAGAGTGCTGTAAAGTGTTGTAACACACTTTCACACTTTTCTAGGATTTTATTATATAATTGAGCTTCTTTATGCTTTAATTGGTCTTATTTTACGTCCACATTCCTCATTTAATGCATATTTTTGGGGATAATCCCAACATGAACCAGCATCCACTCATAATTCAGGTGTTCTTAGGTTGTGTGGACCATATTTAGTGATCTATGACTCATACACCACATTGGTTGTATGAGTCCCACCTAGGTCTTTGGGTCCTGATATGGATTTGCATCATTCTAAGCATTTTTTAAAATGTGTCTCATAGTTAGGCCTAATGGGACTCATACACTACTTCTAGTATATGAGTCCTATGTGGCCCAAAATAAAATTTAATTCAAATTCTTGGTGAGATTTTATTCTCCTAGATTTGATTTCAGTAATTGTAGTGTTGTAATTTTTTTAAATTTGACATAAATAAGTATAAATACAAGGTTATTTCACTCATTTTCATCCAAGCATTCATGAGATCAATCCTAACAAACAATCAAGTGATCCTTATAGAAAATTTGAGTTTATAGGAGCATTCAAGTGTTTACAAGAGAATTCAAGAGGATTCAAGGGCTGATTATAAAGTGTTTTGGATCATTATTCAAGCATCAAGCATCATCTCAAAGTTTTTATGCATCAGGTTTATTTTTTTATTTAACAATTGTGATGTAGGGTTTTATGATTCAAGTTAGCATTCAAGTCAAGATCTATCCTATTCAAGAAAGATTCAAGATCCACATCCATTGGAGACATTTCATACATACTTACAATACTTTATTGCTATGGTTTGGTGAGTTGTAACATCACATTTTGTTCATTCATCATTAGTTTTTCCTATTTCATTTCATTTCAAATTTTGATTACCGAAATGGGGTTTGACCAAGATAAACCCATTTCCACTAAACATTTATTTTTTCCATCTCTTTCATGTGTGATTTACAGATCTAGGATGAAGACACATTGAAGAGAATGTTTGGAGAAATTTTTCAAAGTTTTCAAAGTTGTCATGTTGCATTGGAGACCATTGGAAGACTTCTATAGGTTGAAAATAAAAGTTTCAAATCAAAAAATCAAGTGGAAAGGATAGACTAGACATTGAAGAGTAGAATCAAACTTTGAATTTCCAAAAAACCCTAACTAGACTAATATGCCACTTCTAGTATATGAGTCCTAGTATAGGAAAATTTCCAAATTTTTGTAGATCGTAAACATGCACTGCTAGAAACCTTTTCCCGCCCAAAAACCCTAATTTGGGAGAAAAATTCCCACTATGGAGTATGAGTCATAGTCAGCTTTAAAATTAATGTTTTTAGCATTTCAAGTCTTTATCCCATCCACTTCAAGTTTCCAAGTGCACACCTTTCATCTCTCTTATTTCCATTATGTTTTACATTCCTTTCTAGGTTATTTAGTGAAGTACTACATTGCATTAGGTTTTACATTTCATTAGTCTTTCCAAGTGATAGCTTGGTAGTGAAACCCTTTTAGGTTAAAATCAGACCCTCAGATAGCCCTATTGCAAGGTCTCTTTCCCCTTTACATTAAGATCTCTAAGGTTTTCCTTGAATGAATTATTATGAAATGTGTTGTTCTATGTCCTAAACCATAAGTAGCAACCATTTTGTTTCATTTCATTTTGGTGAACCTAAATTTAGAGAATTTTAATTTTGATTTGGAGTGCATCATCATCCTAGATCTTTCTTGCATTAACATTGCATTGGGGTTTGCATTAGTTAATTGGCATTATAGGGTTTCTAAATCCTGCATTAGTGAAAGTGCATATATGTTGCATTTTTGCATCTTGCATCATTGAAAATCATCTAAAATATACATTTACATTTAGTATACAGATCACACAAACTAAAAAGTATAAAAATCACTTAAAATTTTCTAAAAATTATGAAAAAACCTTCACTGTGACTCGTATGCCCCTCTAGGTGATTTAGTCCCAGTGCAAATTTTACACTACATTTTCCAAAATCTAAAACTCCATTTTTGTGCTCTTGTTTGTTGTTGGTAACTTTCTATTTTAGTTTATGATTTTATATTTCATCCAATTCATTGCATCTAGTTTAAATTGGCTCATCTTGTGCATTACTTAAATTCAAAATTGCATCTCGAACATTTCATTTCAGATTGTTGCATGGTATAACTAACTTGTTTATAATCTAAAATTTTAATTTTTATCATGGATATGTGCTTTGGTAAGATTTGGATGTCTTTGAAATCATTAGTGGATGTGTCAAGTTATGTTTTTTGCAATGACCCTAATTAAATTGAACTTACTCATGCTCACTCAACTCCTAATGCATGTCCTCCTCATGATGTTGACATCATTGGAGAAGATGGTGAAAACATGTACAAATTCCTAAATGATTTCCTTAATAACCTTGAAGATAATGCATCCTTTTATCCATCAATGAAACAAACAACACCCCCTATAATACCACCACTTGAGATGTTTGGTTACTTACATATTGAAATTGAGACATGATTTGAACCTAAGTTCCCTACAATAGGTGAACCTAGTTCCTCTAAGCAAGCAAACAATCAACTATTCTATGTTAACAAAATGAAAAAAACTACCATTAACCTAGAAGAAACATATGGAAAATGACTCATGATCTTAAGAAAACAAGGATGTCCTACATCAAGTGAACATGAAATTCATCAAATCTTAGATAAAATACCAATTGAAGATGTAGACACTGAAAATTGGTCTAGGCCTACGAACACCACTTTCGACATAATTTTCTATAGTCCATGGTCATAACTAAATAATGTTAATTATTTAATTACCTTTCTAACACATATTTCCTCTATTACTTAAATACCCTTTTTTAATTAATTCATTATGACCCTTTATTCAACTTGATTAATTAAATAAATCATATTTGTTTAATTATGTCGCTAACTAATTAATTCTTCCTTCTTAATTAAATAATTTTTTATTTAAATACCCCCTTTATCATACTTCAGCTATAATCAAATATCTTTACTTAATTACTCATTTAACCCCCTTTATCTATAATTAAATATTTATTATTTAATTATTCAAATTATCCTTTTCAATAGTCAAATTAAATAAATTATCTTTATTTATTTAATTAAATCTTTCATTTTCGAATGTTGAATTAAATTAACATTTAATTCATATTTAAATTATTTATGTCACCTTCTTCTATCAATAAGTTGACTAATTATTCACTCACCTTCTGACTCGAGATCTATTTTCAGTTCTCCAGTTATCTCTGGATTCAACATCTGATTGTTTCTGTGAGAGGACTCTCTATCACAACTAGTCAGTTAACTAGTTGTAACTTATATGAATGTACGCATTCAAATGAATTCTTCATCTTCGAGTTATAACTTTGTATTTGATATACAAAGTCTATTTCTTCTATTTTCGAAGACTCTTAACTGAAGATTAAGTCATCATTCTAACTTAATCTTTATCCTACAGTATTTTCTGACATGTTCTAACTTACATTCTATCTGACATAGAACTCACATTGCATGAAATTCATCAATCTCGTTCGTCGATCTCTCTTTCAATTTGAGTTGATCGTTTGAAAACCCAAAATCTATAAAATGGCCTGTCATTATCATTATTCCTCCTCCCGAAATCATACACTTTTGAGAAGAAACTTATTTTTTATATTTTTCTTAGACATTCAACAAGGTTATGCTTGCATCAATACTAAAAATATGAGGCCAAGAATACTAAAAAGGAAAAATGGAGAAGAGAAATCAAGATAATTCGAAGGAGTGAATGCATATTCGGTGAGAGATTTCCAATTAATTTGTTTAGTTTATCATGTTTACTTATTCATTCTTTGTTGTTTGATTTAGATTAATATTGATTTAGATTAAGATTAACATCATTTATTATAGTTGCAGATATTTATCATGATTTTATTCTATGTTACATTTGGTGAACCTGACGTGAACATGCTTCAAATTCACACATCTTTTCGTCTTTTTGTTTTTTCATTTTTCATTTTTTTTTTTGAGGTTATCGTACGACACACCGATTGTGTTTAGAAAAATGATGCATATGTTCAGAAAAAATTACGCATCTATCCTCGCACACCACATTTTCAATGTTCTATGATGCATCTTCCATTCTGCACCGCATCCGTAAACCTATGTACCACATCCGTAAACCTATGCACCGCATCCACCTATTAACACTAAGCTGCATCTGTGGTTCGAAACACCGCATCTGCCTGGTAATCAATTTTTAAATTTTTTTCCATTTTTGTACATTCGTATTTTCATTCTCACTTTTTCATGTAATTTCAATTTTCACTAATGTTTTTTTACAGTTGTGTTAAGGTGGATTAGCTTAGTTTTTGGAGGACGAAGCATAGAATACAAGAAAAATAAAAACCATATCTTTTCTGCAGGACAAAAGCAAAAGACCAAAAATGAACTACTGATCAGTTTGCATGCAAGACCTAATGCCTTTGATTTTATTTGTTTAGAAAGCTTTATGTTTGGTAGATAAATAACTGTCATTTGGAATAAAAAGAATCAGTGTTTTTTTTTGTCTGGTGCGAGAGCACATATTTTTCACCCTTTACGATTTGGTATATCGGAGTATCCTCTCCCCTTGCATAGTCATGCGATCCTAGGTGTAAGAGAAATAGTTATTGACTCTGGAAATCTTGGTGGGTTACTCACCCCAAGATGACTATTGTTCCTATTCATTCCAACTCATTTTAGTGCCCCATACTAAACATATTTCCAAAAACGTTTTTAGTCTTACATTCTTACTTTAGCCTTGGAAGTGACACAAGAGATCCCTTTAAAAGAGTACAAGCCCTTTGAATCACTACAAAAATGAAAACACCTGTATTCGTCAAAAATATTGATCAACACATAGAGTCAATCAAAACAACTTTTAGAAAACTTCAACTGTCAAAAAGTGACTCGCAACTATCATTTTTAACACCACATTTGTCTTAGAGATTCTCATCTATTAGGGTAAAAACCACATGTGCCTGTCAAAAAAATGTTCATTTAACAGTCTTGATATTACAAGCGGCAACTATAAAATTTTGAGTCGCATGTGTGCATGCAAGCCGCATCTGTCAATTTTCAAGCCGCAAGTGTCTGTCAGAAATTTTAGGTTTACAAAGTCCATATATATCACTGCATGCATATTACAAAACCGCATTTGTCATAACAAAAACCGCATCTTTCAGAAAACCACATGTGTATAGAAAATTGCATCTATCATAACGAAAACTGCATCTGTCAAAAATTCCAAACAATTTCAGTATCCGAAATGAGGTTTTAGTCAAATCACTGCATGCACAATTGTAAACCACATCTGTCAAAATTTGAACTGCAAATCAAGTCTGAAACATAACTGTCATTTTTTCTTCTGTTTCTAAAAATCAACCTTGGACAAAAACTAGAAAATATTTGCTCAAAAACCTTGCATTAGTAGGTGTCATATACATCTTAGTCATAAGTCATCCTAAGTTGCATGCATATTAGATACTTCATAGGAAATTGCATATCACAAAATAGATAACTTTCCTTGTCATTGGATACGTTCATGTCCAGATTTGTCACAATCATTAAACCTAGTCACTTTAGTCCTATTTAGTGAATCTTTTTAGCTCAACAGTCTAGTTTGGAAAATTCACCTTGTCAACTGTCCTTGTCTTACAATTAGGTTCCTTGGTCAAACACAAATCATTGCATGCATTTATTCCATAGGTGGTCAGTTATACCCATTTTAGAATCACTTACCATCATAGTCTACACAAGATTTTTCATATTGTCCATCCTACCCTACGTCATCTTAGTATATGTCATTTTAGAAATCATTTTAGCAACATCCTTTATTGTCAGAAAATTAAAAAAAAAACACATAGAAATAGGACATATTAGTTTTTAGACATAGTCTGCATTACCCCATTTTGAGCAAATTTTCATGGTCGAAACAAGGTCTCAAAAGAAATAAAAAGAGATTTCAGACCCCAAAAAATTCATCAATCCATTCGGAAATCAACCATTAGGAAGTGAGAGACCACACAAGCCTTTGCCTGAAAAAAATGTCACTAGGGACACACATGGACGAATTTATATAAAAGACATAGATGCCGCTGTACAAGATCCCGAGTTTGCATCCTTTATGGATGAGTGTTTGGAAAATGATCCCTAATGATATCTAGCAAAGTTACTAGTAGAAGGTGCCACACTACCACCAGGATTTAATATTCATACTTTGAAAACACAGTCTACTCAACCAACACAAACTATGATGTCAAGTGTTTCTATTCCCCAAATTAACACAGTGATACCAACTAGCGTATCTACTCAAACATCATCAATTGTAAGAAGAATCCCTTTCAATGTAACACAGGGTTTACAATTTGCTACGAGGGAAACTTCCTCCAACCCCTTTGGCACCAACACTACTGGTAAGAGATCCAAAGTTGGCATGAGGATTCCTATACCACATCAGAAAATTCAAACAGGAAATATTCCTATACCAAACTAGAACATTCAGACAGGAAATATTCCCATACCAAATCAAAACATTCAGATAGGAAATATTCCTCTACAAAATCAAAATATTCTAATGGGATATATTCCCTCACCAAATCACAACCCATCACAGAACATGGCATATCAGAACACCTAAATTGATCCAAACAATGCAAACAACATGTCCTTGACACAAATAGAAGTCCTCCAAAACCAAATGCAAAATATTCAACAACAGATGGACAACATGTCAATGTCAGGAAAATGAACTATCTCAGCGCAAGATCTATGTCCATTTCCATTCAACAAAGCGCTTTATATGACACCTTTCTCCCATGGATACATTATACCAAATTTTCCTAAGTATAATGGGAGGAAGAATCCTTTGGAACACATTAGAGCATTCTCAATGGCATGCATGGAAATATCATATGACCCCACATACTTGATGAGACTATTTCCGTGAACCCTTATCCGGATAGGACTAGAATGGTTTTCTAAATTACCATATGGTATACGATCTTGGGCTGAATTAGCTGAGAAGTTTGTCGAACATTTTTCTTTTAACATAGACAATGAAGTAACAATAGCAACCTTGTGCTACACAACACAAGAAGACAATGAAACTTTCACTACTTTCTTCTAGAGATGGAGAATTCTAGCTAGTAGATGTCCTGTTGAAATACCAGAAAAGCAAAAGGTCACGATATTCCTAGGAAACATCAATCTAAAACTGTGAAGTGACTTAAGGGTACATTGTTGTACTTCATTCCTAGACTTGGTACAAAATGACATCATCCTTGAAAAAGGACTTATTGACAAAGGTGAAATAAAAGTACCAAGAAGGAACCTAGTTTTCCAACATCAAAACACACCAAATGATTGAAACAAATTCTGATCTAGAAACAAAAATGTTACAAATGACAACATTGTTGATGCTAAAAACATACATACAGGACCAGTTGTCACACTTTGAGGATACAACCAAAATGCAGACATGATGAATAGTCTAGATCAGATAACCAATTTTTTCGAAAATTCACAACAATAAAGGCCACAAAGGATATTTCCTACATGTGAATTTGCCCCTTTAGGGAAACCAATCAAGATAGTTTTCAAAGAGTTGATTAAACATTATCTCATTAAACCTTTGGAACCATGAGAATATGATCCTGGACAGTTTAAACCTTCATGGTGGGATGAAAAAACCTATTGTGACTATCATTGCACAAAAGGACATAGCCTACAACAATGTGGACAACTAAAGAATATTATAGAAGACTTTGTTGAAAACAGAACCATAGAGGTCAATGAGCAGAAAAATACCAAGAACAGTGATCATATGGTCTTCATAGACCCATTACATCACCACAGAAAAGGAAAAGTCTCCAGTTCGGGAACGAAGAATAATCCATTAGCCAATTATACCAATACAAGTATGACTATGGTAAAGGATCGATCGTAAATCACCTCTGAGCTGCAAATGAAAACATCAACACCATCATCATTAAGAAGCACCCAAAATGTGCTTTGAACACACGTAGAACTAAGATAACTATTCTAGGTCCTTCTGAGCCACCTACGCAAACTTTCAAGTTTAATTACAACCTCCTTGATCAACTGAGCAAAACCCCCGCATAAATATCCACTTTGGAACTATTGAATTTATCACCTGAGCATCGAGCCATTCTTGACAAATCTTTACAGAACACGACTGTTCCTATAGACTTAGATGTCAATTTTTTCGAAGAAATGGTGGGATATTTAAGCAACTCACATCATACCAAATTTTCCCAACAAGATTACTCAACCAAAAATTTTGATCATAATGACCCATTACATCTTGAAGTCCTAGTCCATCAAACCAAAGTCAGATGAGTCTTGGTCAATGGAGGAGCAATTTTGAGTCTGTGTACCCTAAAATTGGTTAAGGCATTATGATTCTCAGAAGACTGCATAGACACCTCTAAGAGTATAGTCATCAAGGCTTACGATGATGAGGAAAGATCATCCAAAGGAGTTGTCACACTCCCTATTGGAATTGGCCCAACAATCATGAACACCAACTTCCAGGTCTTGGATCTCACCCTTCTATATAACCTATTATTAGGTAGACCTTGGATATGCACAATGAAAGTTGTACCTTCAACATATCACCAATGTCTTAAATTCCCTTATAATGGCATCGAGATCATGATTGTTGGTGATCTAGATCCTTTTCAATATTGTACAAGCCTAAGGTAAATTCCACAATGACATGTACTAGTTAACCAAGAAGCTTCATCATCCACTTTATCCCTATACGTTGACCCATCATGTCTTACTAAGTCCATTTCATTCAAACCACCATCATCGACTCCTAAGATCGAGATCCAAGACAAGGGTTGTGGATAATATTATATAAAGGAATCATATTGTGTCAGTCAACTAGTTCCACCTAAGGCATATGTCTTACGCATGGCAGATAGAAGATATTCAGTAGTCACATTCTATGTTCCCCCTACAATGACATTGACCAAATGGGGAGAGTTAAGTGAAGAAATTGTGTATCAAAGTGATATTAACTCCTGGATGTACTAAGAAGATAATGAATACCCCTTGGCGTATATTCAAATAGCTAAGGACCAATATGGAAATGGCTTCAATATAATGCAAAATGAAGGCTATGACGAGCACAGTGGGTTAGGACTACATTAAAATGGAAGGACGAAACCAATCACTATCTCACCACGACCAAAATACCTAGGGCTAGGGTTTTAGCCACTTAGAATTGGGTTTCCTAGTACTTCATCACCATTTCAAGAGGAAGAGTGTGCTTATGCAGGCATCGAGACATCTCATGAACCACTTCCCCTAGTCTATGACGAGTCTCACGAATCACTTCCCCTAGTTTACAATGAATCTCCTAACTCAAGCAATTGTGAATGGGTTTATTTTTCCTCTACCAGTACCACAAACATAGATGATCTCTTTGGAGAATTGGACCTAAAGATAAAACCTGTACCAAAACCATCTAGTCCCCATCATAGGAAGTACTTCTCTAAAGAAGAATGGCATAAACACTATTATTGGGAAACCCTTGATCACGCATCTTGGGCACCTATTGAACCATCTTCTGATGACTCAACCCCTCCAATAGTTCCACAAAAAAAATATACCTACCTATAGAAAGAAGAACAAGAAGGAGTTAGTCCAAAAATTTTGTGATCATGTCAACCACTCTGTATTCACCTTGTCAACTTCCACCTTTGATAAATCTGATGATGAAATTCCTCTCATATATCCTGAACTTATCAATTGGGATCAACAAGGTACACCCATCATAGATATATTTGAGAATGACAAAGCAATTGCTGAGTTCATGGGACTTCAAGAAGGCATACCAAGAGGGGATCATAAAGCTATTTTTACCATAGACTTGGATGACAAAGCATATTTTGGGGAGTCTATTTACATCTCTAGCTGCAAAAATGAAGATAAAAATAAAAATGAGAAAAATGAGAAAAATGATGAGTCCCTAGGTGAAAACCGAAAGGCGCCTTTGGATGAAGAAATAGTTAAAATAAAGGACGTATCTGAGGGTGAAAACCTCTCAAAGGGACCCAAGGATAGAGGTTTAAATATTCTCCCCGTTGAATAGGAAAAGTCACCGATGCTAGTAGAAGAGTCTGTTGAAGTCAGCATAGGTATAGAAGAGAATCCTTGGATGGTATATGTTGCAACTTATTTAACAGAGATAGAAAAACTTGAGTTTAAGGACTTCTTCAAAAAGAGACAGATAAAATTTGCATGGTCATATGTGGACATGCCTAGGCTGGATCCAGACCTTATATTGCACCATTTACCATTACAGCTAGGTATTAAGCCATTCAAACAGAAGTTAAGGAAAATGAATCCACAGATTGCTCTACTGGTTAAGGCAGAACTTAAGAAACTCTTTGATGTTGGATTTATAAGAACTATAGACTATGCATACTGGATTTCAAATCTTTTACTAGTGACTAAACCAATTGGGGGCATCCGTATTTGCATAGAATTTAGAGACATCAACAAGGCATGTCCTAAGGATGACTTCCCTTTGTTGAATATAGACATGATAGTAGATCTTATAGCAGGATATGAGATGCTATCCCTCATGGATGGTTTCTCTGGATATACCCAAATCAAAATCACAGCTGAAAACCAACACAAGACAACTTTCAAATATCCATAGGGCACATAATGTTGGAATGTTATGCCATTTGGGCTTAAGAACGCAGGAGCTACCTATCAACGGGTAATAACTATGATTTTCCATGACTTTGTACACACTCTCATGGAAGATTATGTAGATGAAATTATAGCTAAATCAGAAACAACGGCAGATCATTTGAAGGTTCTAGACAAGATATTCCATAGGCTAGAGAATTACAATGTCAAGTTGAATCCAAAGAAATGTGTCTTTGGAGTAAAATCAGGGAAACTTCTAGTGTATATCATCTCCAGAAGATGCATTGAAGTAGATCCAGAGAAGGTAAGAGCTATCATAGAAATGCCTCCTCCTATCAACATTGGTCAACTAAGAACACTATAGGGAAGATTACAGTCCATCAGGCATTTCATTGTACAACTGGCAGACAAAATATACCCATTTAAACATTTAATCAAGCAAGGAGTACCATTTGTGTGGACACCTAAATTTCAAGATGCTTTCCAACAAATCAAGGATTACTTGCTCACTCCACCCATTTTAATGCCACCTATAGATGGAAAACCATTGATACTATACATTTCAGCAACTTAGTCAGCATTAGGAGCTCTTCTCGCACAAAATGATGATCAAGTTCATGAGAGAGAAGTGTACTACATTAGTCGTACCTTGTTAGGATATGAATTGAATTATAGCAACATAGAATGTGCATGTCTTGCGGTAGTCTTTGCTACCCAAAACATTCAGCACTATATGCTCAATTGCCAAACAATGTTGGTCGCAAAGATTGATCCCCTCAAATATCTCCTAAGTAAGGAAGCATTAACAGTCTGATTGGCTAAATGGGTTATGATACTTAGTGAGTATGAAATCTAATATGTGGAGAGGAAGGCTATAAAATTACAAGTGATTGCAGATCAGTTAGCAAATGCACCCATGAAGGTAGACCATCCTTTAGTGGCAGATTTTCCTGACAAATTTATCTTTAACATTGACACTAGAACAAACTAGAAATTATGCTTTAATGGGTCACATACACAATGTGGTTTAGGAGAAGGTATTCTATTTGTTACACCTCAAGGTGACACCATTCCTAAATCATTCAGGATTGCTTTCCCTTGTACCAATAACATAACAGAGTATGAAGCCTTAGTGATAGGGCTAAGAATGGTAGCACAGTGGAATATTAAGAGTCTACATGTTTTTGGCGATTCTCAACTAGTAATCCGGTAATTCAATGATGATTATGAGACTAAGGATGAGAAGCTTTCCTCTTACAAGTGCATGGCTGATAGTTTCAAGTAGTACTTCAATGACATTACCTTTCAGCAAATACCATGTATTCAGAATAGGGTTGCAAATGCTATGACAATCATGGGTTCCTTGTTGGATATTTCGAGTAATGTGCCTAAGTTTGAGTATTTGGTTGAATAGTTGTTGGTCCTCGCCTATGATGTGTACAATTTTTGGTCATAATTCCCCTTGGTATAAAGATATATTCAACTATCTAACTAACCAAACCTTACCTATAGACCTATCAAATAACCAACGTAGAACCTTCATCCGTAAGTTAGCTAAGTATACCATCATTAGTGATACCCTATATAGACGTACCTTAGATAATGCCCTAATGAGATGTCTTGATGCTGAAGAAGCACAAACAACTTTGTGAGTGGTGCATGAGAGTATATGTGGATCCCATTCAAGTGGTCCTACTTTAGCCCATAAGATTATTAGATTAGTTTATTATTGGCCTACAATAGAGAAAGACTCATATATCTTTGTAAAGAAATGTAGATAGAGTCATATACATGGAGATTTGATAAGAGCACAAGCATAGGAGCTTCACCCGATTACATCACCATGGCCTTTTTCCCAATGGGGACATGACCTCATAGGTAAGATACACCCTCCATCATCCAATGGCCATAAATTCATCATAACTGCCACCGAATACTTCACCAAATGCATCAAAGCTATTCCCATGACCTACATCACTGACACACAAATATCCAAGTTTATCTTAAACTATATCATTTGTCGGTATGGTGTACCCCAATCCATTATCACAGAAAATGGCTGCCCATTCAAAAACCAAGAATTATGCCATCTATGTGAAGAGTTCCATATCAAACATCATTTTTCCACCCCATATTATCCACAAGGTAATGGCCAGGCCAAGGCATCTAATAAAACCATTGTTAGAATCTTGAAGAAGACTATCAATGATGTTGGTCATGACTGGCATCTATATCTAAATCCTGCCTTATGGGCTTACCGTACAAGCATATGTACTCCCACTAGCGCCACTCCATACTCCCTCATATTCGGGTCCGAAGCTGTCTTACCTATTGAGGTTGAAATTCCTTCCCTAAGGGTATCCTTGAAAGGTCACATTGATGATGAAGAATTCCATGTATCTAGATTACAAGAGCTAGAATTACTGGATGAATGAAGATAGAAAGCACTAGACCATTTGCAAGCATGTCATAATCATCTTTGTCGAAGCTATAATAGAAAATTTCTAAATAGACACTTTGACATTGGTGAGCTGGTTTTAATGGAGAATCCCAAGAATCAAGTTGAATGAGAAAAGCCAAGAAATTATGAACCTAAATGGTTAGGGCCTTATATTTTCACATAACCTTTTGGGTCAAGAGTGTACCAACTCTCTACTCCTGAAGGAGAGACACTTTTTTCACCAATCAATAACCTGCATCTAAAGAGGTTCTATGCATAACTTTTGAGAATCTGTGTCTTAATCTAGAAAATACAAAAAAATGGTTACCTTGATGAAAACGTGGCAAATAGGCATCTTTGCAACACCAAAAAAATTGAAAAATCAACAAAAAAAAGTAAAGAGAAATAATCTGTCCAATAGTGAAAACCGCTACGGTGTGGCTATGGATAAGTACCATGGTGAAAACCTGGCAAACAGGCACCATGTGTAGTCACACACACTCTTTCATCTACCATCATTCCAATCAGACTTTTCCACCATCTCTCATAATAAATGGTTTTCCTATCCATTTCTTGGAACGATTGATATCCAATGTCCATTCCGTCACATTCCCCACCCCATCTCACATGTCTTATTCCCGACTAGGGGAAAATATTTGTTCTATGCCATGACACCTTGTACATAACGTTGCACGATCATAAAATGTCCTCAAGAAATCCAAAAACATTAGAAAACTTCGAAAAACACAAAAAAATAAAAACATGTTAGAAAATCCCAAAAACAGAGTCAAGTCAGTCATGTTAGGTCAGTCATAGACATAGTCAAAGTATGTTGCCTCTACAACTAGGACGTTGGAAAGGCCATCAATCAATGTTCCCCCGAGGCATTAGGTCTATCTATCTAGGTTTGTCATGTATCACACCCATTTAAATCATGACTCTTTGTACATTCAAATTCATTGGTCATGTCGAACTACGAGGTCTCTGTGTGTACAACATAGGCAAGGCTAATCAATCGATAAGCCCCTGAGACCACACTCGGTCAGTCCAATAGGGTTCATTCACATTCATTATCACACACATTGCATATCATTAGCTTAAGTACATATTACGTTAGTCCTTTAGGGTATCATATCATTTCATACACTGCCAATACACACACACTTTTAATCAGTCAACAAATCAAAACAAGTCATGCATCAACAAGGCAACATATCAAATAGTCATCAAGTCAATATCAAACACATTGTCAAAATGATCAACTTATGTCTTAGCAAGATATGTCTTTCTTTTCAATAGGCGTCATCAAATTTTCATAGCCCCATTTAGCTTTTCACATCAACATTATCAGTCTCCAACATCTTATATGACACGTGTCTTTCTGAAATCAGGCTTTGTCATGCCTTATACAAATAGTCACCAAGTCAAAACTAGACTCAACGTCTTATTGTAGTGTGTGTCATCCCTCACATTATGCTATGTCAAACATCAAACACTCAAACAATCCCACAAGATCAAGTTTTGGTGAATACTTTTATTTGGCTTTATGAATTTATATCTTATTTTGTCTTATCTTTTTATCGATTTGTGAATTTAGTCCGGTTACTATCTTTCGCAAAGACGTTTCTTGAAGGATTTAGAGAAGAAAGGATGTCTCGGGACTCTTTTTCTTTGGCTGTTGTTTGTCAACTATCTTTTTAACATTATTTTGAGTCATGTCACTAGTTTCCTCAAGGATTTCCTATCAAGGATTTAGAGGAGCAATGATGTCTCATGACCCGTCTTTTATTTGTTTGTTGTCTGTGGTTTGTTAAGACAAAATGACTGGGGCAATTTTGTCCTTAGTATGCATTAAGACACTCCTTGTCTACGACTGTCTTTTTTTCACAGATGGATGACTTTGTACACTATGGTCTATCTCATATCATAGTGTGTACTATCCATTTGTTTCATGTCCCACCCAATGATGATAAAAAGCAAGCATAGCATATTTGGAAAAATATCGAAGTTCATATGTTTTTCAATCAATCAACCCTTGTTATTTCTTACTAACATTCTAAATTCATTCTTGCTAACATTTCTTCTCTGACATAATGATAAAGTCTTGTGACACAATAAAACATTAGATAATTTGTATTTGCATACATTCTATAAAAATTTCATATAGTTACATGAATTTCAAACATATCGGAACATATTTATGAAATCATTTTATAATAGGCATCTCATCATCATAAGGTACATAATCGAAACTTCCACATGCATTTCACTATCGTATATAAATAAAATCATATAGAACATTACATCTATTATCATAAGTAAATAAAGAAATCCATAACATCATAAACAACATAAACTCACATCATGTAGAAACATTCATTCATAACACATATACATACATCATCCAGGAAACATAATCATATAGAAGCAATGCATCACCATAAAATAGAATTGCGTATCATATAGAAGCCACAAAAATCATATATGTATATATCGCTCAAAATAATATGTCACAGTACAATGTTAGAATGTATCCATAAATAAACACGAACTCGTAGGCTCTCTGATCAAAATACAGTGTCTACATGTATAATAACTATCATCGTGTCCCATGGTGAAGGTGGTCGAAACTGCCTCAGAGGTACTCTCTGTGAGGTGGAAGGCTTGTCATATAGACCTATCCTTGGTGGTACTACCACACCCTTTGTACTCTATGTCCTGGTATGACTCCTGCTCTATGATCTATGGATGTTAACCTTTGAGAAGCTAGGAGCCCATCTCTCTGCTGGTACCATAGACTCATATAAGTCTCTATAATATGTAGCCCTCTCTAGGGCTCTAAGTAACACCCGTACCATGCCATCAAATGAGGTACCATTGCAAATGCATTTGATCTCTATGAACTACTGCTCGGTCTCCTATCATTGGACTATGGCCTGATCCCTCTCCATGAGTTCATTGTCTCTCTCTGCACGCACACTATCTCTCTCTACGTAGGCACTGTCTCTCTCTACATGAGCACTATCTCTCTCTATCCACATAGCATCAAGCTCTTATTTCATCAGTCTCAGTCTCTCCTCCATGGCCTCCCTATCACCATCCCTAGGGATATCATCCTCTCATCTCCCCTCCACAATCCAATCTCTGATCTCTCTCTCCTCCTCTTGCATCAGTGCCTCCTCCTCAACATCGTTGTCCCCATATCCTACCAGAATACCTAGAGGGTCTATATCCATATCCATATCCACATCCTCTATGACATGCTCTCCTCCAATATACACATCGGCTAGCTCCTCTACAACTACCTCCTTGACAACATGCTCCTCTTTGACCTATACATCAACTCCACCTCTGATGTCCACCATCGGTACATCCTCTACCACTGCCTCTTGAATAGGTGAAAGTCCACCTGCTCGACCTCCTCTTCACCCTCTCTATCCTCGCCTACCACCTCTGCCATCATCCCCCCTCCCTCCAACTCTATCACCTCTACCTCTCTGTCGTCCTCTCGGTCTTGTGCCTCGTCTCTCAACTGGATCGGTATATGGAATAGGACGATGTTCCACCCACCATGTGTCATATGTAGCTATAGTCCCTAGGTCTATTGCTCCATCTCTCCATCCCCACTATACTAGCTATAAATCTTATATCTCTACCTCTACGGTAGCAACAATAATCATGGGCCCCCAATAAGGAAACTCTCTAGAAGTACGAGAAAAATTTGCTCTACTTCAAGGCTCATCCTAAACCTCGCCAAACTATCTCAAAACTCTATCTAGAAAGTGTCTCTCTATGATGTGCACACTTGAAACAGTCCTCCCAATTAGGTACTATGTCTGTTTGCAGTATGAAAAAATTCTATCATCATCAGACCACTCCTCATAGTCCATGTATGGTCTCCAAGTGAACTGATCTAGAATTTTGAGTGCATGTCTCCAATATCCAGTGTCTCCCACATGGCTCTGCGTGATGTGTCCCATGTACCAGAAAACATACGGAGATCTCTCCTATCACTCTATAGTAACTAGAGGACGAAAAATATCTATCCTCTCCCATGCCGAAACCATTAGCAAAGTGGTCCCACAACTCAGCGACTGTGCATCTCTATATGCAATATCATGAAGATAAAAATATAACATCCCTAATAGACACAGACCCCAAGCATACATGGTCTCTCTCCCCATCCAACAAGAAAACCTTGACCCCATCAATTTAGTAATACTATCCCACCTATCAGTGTGCATAGTATATAGTCAATCCTCTCATATCTATCTACCAACATTGGCCATCTGATCTCATAATGCTCAATGTCGAGCCTACTAATATCGTCCACCTGATAAAATCTCGCTAGCTCAGTCAATCTATGTTGGGTATTGTACATCACTGGCTCTCTTCTAATCAGCAATCTAAGTATCCTATACACATCCTCCAATGTGACAGTCACCTCCCCAGTCGGCAAGTGAAATAAAAATGTCTCAGAGTGCCATCTCTCACACAATGCAATAAGCATCCCCCTGTTCGCCCGAATAGTGGACATCGAAAGACAGTGACATAGACCAAGTCCCCACAAGATTCATATCTCTACACTACTCAAACAATCTCTCAGATCAAAAGTGTCAGGATGTGTCTCCCACTTGTAGATGGGATCTAATACAACCTACATTTCAACCAACATGTCAAAAAATTTCAAGTTTTTCTTAGCAAAATATTTCAGAAAATTTTACCAGCCAAATGTGGCTCACTTTAACAGATGCAGTGCATTCTTACAAATGTGTTGCATGAAAACTCATTTGCATTGCATGTTACCCCAAAATTTTCTACCTACTACAAATGTGATGCAAGAAAGCCAAATGCGATGCATTTTTTACGCATGTCTACCTAATGCAATTGCATTTCATTAATGCACAGGCGGTTCACTACCCTACATGCGTTTATCCCTAATGCACATGCGGTCCATACATACATATGCGGTGTATTATAATGAAAATGTGTTTATTCCCTAAAATGCCTACCCTAGCCTAAGCATGTTTTAGCACATACGTCGTTTCACAATCAAATGCAGTGAATATGATGGCATATGCGTTGATCCTGAAAGATCGCATATGCTAGTTAATTTTTAAAGGATTAAAAATACGTGCAAAAATAAATTTCAAGAGTTCATTTTTGGATACGTATTGGTGGTCGTATGTTGGCTGGCTGTCTGAACATCTAGATCTGATATCCTTGATGCACAACATAGGGAATGGGTGCCATCTTTGTCTACTAGTCAAAGAAAATTCTCAGTTTTCCAAACTCTTCCAGGTGCAAATGAATTGGTTTTCAACCTAATTCTTATTTATAGCTAGGGTTTGGGTGGCAGTTCTTCAGACCTTCTCTATTGACCACTTAACCTTTCAACTTCTAATGACCCATACATGTCTGTATCACATCCAAATTAAATTATGTCAACTCCATAGCATTTCTAACCGTCAAATTGACTTATCAGGAACATTTCCTGATTTTTTTTGAAAATTTTCAAACATTTGTCAATTTTCCCGAGGCGGCATACCCTAACCTATTTCATGCTGGGGCACGATCGAGGCATATTTTCTTTGACACAATGCCGAAACAACATTGTATCAAAGAGGGGCAAACTATAGACACCGAAAACTGGTCTAGGCCTACGAACACCACTTTCGACATAATTTTCTATAGTCCATGGTCATGATTAAATAATGTTAATTATTTAATTACCTTTCTAACAAATATTTCCTCTATTAATTAAATACCCCTTTTTAATTAATTCATTAATTCATTATGACCCTTTATTCAACTTGATTAATTAAATAAATCATATTTGTTTAATTATGTTGCTAACTAATTAATTCTTCCTTCTTAATTAATTATGTTGTATTATTTAATTACCCCCTTTATCATATTTCAACTATAATTAAATATCTTTATTTAATTTATTCATTTAACCCCCTTTATCTATAATTAAATATTTATTATTTAATTATTCAGATTATCCTTTTCAATAGTCAAATTAAATCAATTATCTTTATTTATTTAATTAAATCTTTCATTTTTGAATGTTGAATTAAATTCAAATTTAATTCATATTTAAATTATTTATGTCACATTCTTCTATCAATCAGTTGACTAATTATTCACTCACCTTCTAACTCGAGATCTATTTTTAGCTCTCTAGTTATCTCTGGATTCAACATCTGATTGTTTCTACGAGAGGACTCTCTATCACAACTAGTCAGTTAACTTTTTTTAACTCATATGTATGTACACATTCAAATGAATTCTTCATCTTCAAGTTCTAACTTTGTATTTGACATACAAAGTCCATTTCTTCTATTTTCGAAGACTCTTAACTGGAGATTAAGTTATCGTTCTATCTTAATCTTTATCTTGTAGTCTTTTCTGACTCATGTTCTAACTCACGTTCCATCTGACACATAACTCACATTGCATTATATTCATCAATCTCGTCCGTTGATCTCTCTTTCAATCTGAGCCGATCGTTTGAAAACCCAAAATCTATTAAATGGCCTGTCATTATCATTATTCCTCCTCCCAAAATAATACACTTTTGAGAAGAAAAATATCTTCGATATTTTTCTTAGACATTCAACAAGGTTATGCTTACATCAATACTAAAAATCTGAGGGCAAGAACACTGAAAATGCAAAATGGAGAAGAGAAATCAAGATAATTCAAAGGAGTGAACGCATATTCGATGAGAGCTTTCCAATTAATTTTTTTAGTTTATCATGTTTACTTATTCGTTCTTTGTTTTTTGATTTAGATTAATATTGATTTAGAGTAATATTACATTGTTTATTCTAGTTGTAGATCTTTATCCAAATTTTATTCTATGTTACAAAAGATACTAAAGGGTTAGGATATCAAGATCCTTCTCTCAATATGAATTTCCTTCTTCATAAAGAACAACCCATGCCTCCTAACGATGACAAGAATGATAGGATTTTCTTAGGTTCTCCTCCCCCACATTCTACTAGAGAAGTTGGTGAATCTAGCAAGTGCAAAAGACCATAGAAACCAAGGAAATTGCAATTCCCTTACCCACCAACTGATATTGAAAGGAATTTACAAATACTTCTACACTGAGGACTTATTATATTACCACCAATGCCAAAAAATTGATTTCCAAATCTTAAAAAACAAAATAACATCTCATTGCAGATATAAAAAAAATTTAGACATAGTACGAATGAGTGTCATACCTTAAATAAAATATTTAAAAAGCTAGAAATCATTGAAATAGTCCCTTAAAGTAGGACCCTTCCACTCTTTCCATGTAACAATTGTAGAATGATAACATTATCACTATTACATGTTATACATTTATTCTAAATAATTTCAAGATGTAAGGAGCTCCTTCGCATCACCTATCTCAACTCATTCTTGTCATACACATAGTGGGGGAAGGAATTAGATAGCCTTGTCCTAGTAGTGCATTTCTCGTTGTCCCTTCAGCTAGTTCTCTACCTTCTATATATGATGAACATGATTGGGATGCAGATAACCTACTTATAGGTTGATTCGCATGTGCCTTATTAGTCTTTCATATTATTTCTTTTTCTTTTATGTTATTGCATGTGCTCAATGTGATCCCCCATGCTATTACATTTGATGTATCTCTCTCTTTGTGGCATTCTTCTTTATGTCGTAAACTTCTTTATCTATTAATTAGACTTATGTTTTCCTTTTAGGGATGATGCCAGGCATCAAGAAATCCATGGCTCTTCCATGTTGAATCAAAATATTTTCCTTTTATCTTTTTCATTTATCTTGCATTTTCCTTTTGGGGATGACACAAGGCATCAAGACATCCATTTTTGTTATATGGAGCCTAATCAGACTTAGAGGTTAAATTTCCCCACTTCTATTAGTCCAGTTTCCCCCCAAATTATTTAAATGGGTTTTAGGGAAAGCGGCCCCAAGATAGGGTCAAGAGGAAATACCCCTTGTGCGATCTAGGGGTAGCACCCTCAAAACCTCAAATTAATTTCATGATTTTATAAAGGCATCAGGAGTTATTTTTTTATTGGCTGACATAAAAAACCCTATTTTGTAACTGACATAAGTCTTGTTAAAATAGCTAAGGGTTAGGGTTTATGTTGATATTTTATTGTAGCATTTGTAGTGGTATTGAGTTGTAAGGATTGCTAGTTATAATTAGTTACATTTTATAGATAATAATATTGGACTCTCTATTGGTGGATGTAGCCTGAGTTTGGGTGAACCATGTTAAAAATTGTCTCTTATTATTTTTTTGTATTTTTCATTCGTCTATTTAATACTTATCTACATTTAATTGATATCTTTTGCATGAAATTCCTAAAAAAATGTATTAGAGCAAGTTGTGTTCGATTATTGTCTACAAGGTGGTCTCATGGTTAAGTGGGAGAAATAGTGGATGAGTGTAAATTGAAGGTAGATAAATTCAATGGATAGAACTATTATTTATGCAAGATGTAGATGGAGTATTATCTCTATCAAAAGGATTTATGAATGTCGTTGGAAGGAATATCCAAGAAGCCAACAACAATAACTGATGAGGATTGGAATATTTTGGACATAAAGGCACTGGGAACCATTCGGTTGTGCCTGGCACTATCTGTGTCATTCAATATTAGAACAAAAAGATAACTCAAGAGTTGATGGAAACCTTGATTAAGTTATATGAAAAGACTTCCACTCCAAATAAGTTATTTCTTATGAAGCATTTATTCAATATGAAAATGGTAGAAGGTAGGTCAATTATTGATCATTTAAATGAGTTTACTATGGTTACCATTCAATTAACTTCTATAAATGTAAACTTTGATGATGAACTTAGGGATCTTTTTATTTTGTTTTCTTTGCCTGCAAGCTAGAATAGCTTGGTAATGGTTGTTAGTAACTCTATTTCTGGTTCAAATACCCTAAAATTCGATGATGTTGTTGGTGTTATTTTGAGTGAGGAAATTCATAGGAGAGGCTCAGGCGGATCCACATCAGGTAGTGTTTTAAATGTAGAAAGTAGGGGTATATCAAAGGAGAGAGGAAAAGGTTGTAAAGGTCATCAAAAGTCATGAGGAAAATCAAAGGACAAGAGGTCCCAATCTAGAGGATTAAGGGATTGTTGGTACTATGGGAAACCAGGTCATTTGAAGAAAGATTGTTGGTCTCAAAAGAATAAAGAAGGAGACAAACAAGGAGGAAAATGTGGTAAGTAATAAATCTGAAGATGATGCTTTGATTATTTCCCTAGATAATGCTAATGATTCAGGGGCCTCATTTTATGCTACGCCCCATAGAAGTTATTTTCTTGATTATATCCAAGGGGAATTTGGGTTGGTTTATTTGGGAGATAACTAACCCTATCAGATTGTTAGAAAAGGAATAATTAATATTAAGTAGAAAAATGGGAATCATTGGCTACTACAAGAGGTAAGGCATGTTCCAAGGCTGAGTAGGAATTTAATTTTAGCAAGGTAGCTAGCTGATGAAGGTTGCACAGTTACTTTTAATGATAAAACATAGAAGGTTTCAAGAGGTGCCTCTATAGTAGAAAAAGGTGTGAAAATAGGCACCTTATATCTTTGTACAAGTCATATTGTTCCTTCTACTTTAGTTGTTGTAGAGAAAAAACAAATGGGTTTAGGAACAATTGTTGTGGGTTCACAGGAAGAGATTGAAACAATTGTTACAGGTTCTAGGACAACATTGTGGCATAATACACTTAGGCATATGAGTGAAAAAGGTATGAGGGTGCTTCATTCTAAGAAATTTTTACCAGGTTTGATATGTATTAATATGGAATTTTGTGAAAGTTATCTGTATGGAAAACAAAAGAGAGTTAGTTTTCTCAAGGATGGGAAGAAAAAGAAAGATGAAAAGTTGGAGCTTGTGCATATAGATGTATGGGGAATAACTCAAGAATCTTCTCTCAGTGGATCTTGATATTATGTTACATTCATATATGATGCAACTAGGAAGGTTTGGATTTATTTCCTTAGGAAAAAAAATGATGTATTTGAAAGATTTAAGAAATGGAGAAGCTTGGTTGAGAATGAGACGGGTAAAAGATTAAAATTTATTAGATCTAATAATGGTGGTGAGTATTTCAATAAATAATTTTAAGATTATTGTTCCCTTAAAGGAACTTGTAGGTAGAAACGGTTCCAAGGACTCCACAATAAAATGCAGTGGCTAAGCACATGAATAGGACAATAATGGAGCATGCAAGGAGAATGAGATTGCATGCTAGGCTACCTTTAAACATGTGGGAAGAGGCTATACATAATTTTTCACACTTGATTAATAGAGGTCCCTCTAATCCTTTAAGTTGTGGTATTCTAGAGGAAGCATGAACAGGTAAAAAGGTGAGTTATTAATTTCTCAAGACATTCTGATGTGAAGCATTTGCACATGTAGATTTTGAAAATATAACCAAGTGGGATGCAAAATTAAAAAAATGTATCTTGATTGGATATGGTAATGATGAATTTGGTCATAAGCTTTGGGATGTTGAAAATATGAAAATTGTGAGAAGCAAGGATGTTGTATTCAATGAGAAGGTGTTGTACAAAGATCAATTGCAGTAGCAAGCAAAGAAAGAAAAATATTTTGTGGTTCTAAATGATACTCCAGATAGTGATGTTCTAGTAGTTCCTCATGCTCCACAACAACAACAAGAAATACCACAAATTACAATGAATTTTAGATGGTCAACAATGCTAAGTAGACCTCCTGAAAGGTTTTCTCCCTCTTTGTATTCTATTTTTTTAACAGATGTTGGTGAACCATAAGGGTATGATGAAGCTATGTAGGTGGATACAAAGGTTTAATGGGATCTTTCAATGAAAGAAGAAATGGACTCCTTGTTGAAAATAAGACTTGGGAATTATGTAAGTTCCCTAAAAGTAAAAAGGCTTTACCAAACAAATGGGTTTATAGGTTGAAAGAGGAAGATGGAGGTAAGAATATATTTAAAGCTAGGTTAGTTGTAAAAGGATTTGCAATAAGAAGGGGATTGATTTTGCTGAGATATTTTCTCTAATATGACCTATATTTGTATTGTTTTAAGTATTGTGGCTACTAATGAATTTTCATTTGGAAAATTTAGATGTGAAAATTGCATTTCTCCATAGTTATTTTTAGGAGGAGATATATATGGAACAACCCCAAGGATTCAAGGTCAAAGGTAAGGAGAAATTGGTGTGTAGATTGAAGAAGAGTTTATATGGATTGAAACAAACACCTCAACTATGGTACTTGAAATTTGATAGTTTTATGGATGAGCAAGGTTGCAATAGGTGTAATTCTAACCATTGCATTTATTTTAAGAGGTTGTATTATGATAGATACATTATTTTATATTTATATGTTGATGACATGCTTGTAGAGGGGTCTAACATGGATCACATAAGTGAGTTAAAACAATAGTCAAAAAAATAATTTTCTATGAAGGATTTGGGGGTAGAAAAAAAATCCTTGTTATGAGAATTGTTAGAGATAGGAAGAACATAAAATTGACTCTATCTCAAGTTGGTTATGTTGAAAAGGTGTTGCATAGATTCCGTATGGAGAATGCAAAAGTTGTCAGCACACCTTTGCCTAGTCATTTTAAATTGACTAAGGAGATGTGTCCAACAACACAATAGGAGGAAGAAAAAATGTCCAAGGTACCATATGCTTTAGTTGTAGGAAGTTGAATGTACACCATGGTATGCACAAGACTAGATATTGCACATGTTCTAGGAGTCATAAGTAGGTGTATGAGTAATCCTACATTGGAGCATTGGAATGCAGTAAAATGGGTTCTTAAGTATTTGAGAGGTACATCCAATAAACATTTATGTTTTAGGGGATCTAATACTAATTTAGCAGGTTATGTAGACTCAGATTTTGTAGGGGATATTGATACTAGGTGGAGTAATACAGGTTATGTCTTTATTGTAGGTGGGACAGCAGTGAGTTGGATCTCACATTTGCAAAAGGTGGTTGCTTTGTCCACCATGAAGGTTGAGTATGTAGTTGCAATAGAGGAAAGGAAGGATATGATATGGCTACAATATTTCATGGAAGAATTGGGAAAAAAATAGTCCAATAGTTATTTGTTTATGGACAACCAGAGTGTCATACATCTTGTATATAATTTTTCCTTGCATTCAAATACCAAACACATATAGTTGAGGTATCACTTCATTCGGTCTGTGTTTGATGATAGATAGTTAAGGCTATAAAAGATACATACAAATGAAAATTAAATGGATATGTTTACAAAGGAAGTGACAAGGGATAAGTTGAGAACCTATTCAACTTCGATTGGTCTTCAAGACTGAAAATAATAAAATTAGAACAACAAGGTTTAGGGTGCTCATTTCCAGTGGGATCTATAGGTTCAATAGTGTTATGATCAGTCTCCAAGTGGAATATGATATGGTGTGGAGTTTGATTATTCTCCAAGTGGGAGATTTTTGTTATATGGAGCCTAATAAAACTCAGAGGTTAAATTTTCCCCACTTTTATCAACATAGTTTCCCCCCAAATTATTTAACAAGGCTTTGGGGGCAGCACCCTCAAGATGGGGTCAAGGGGCCACACCCCTTGTAAGGTCCAAGGGTAGCACACCCGAAACCTCAAATGACTTTCATGATTTTTTAAAGGTATCGAGAGTTATTTTTCTATTGGCTGACATAAAAAACCTAGTAAGTGTTAGGGTTTTTGTTGATATTGTATTGTAGTATTTACAATAGTATTGAGTTGCAAGGATTATTGATTGTAATCAGTTTGATTTGTTGGATAATAATATTTTACTCTTTCTTGGTGGATGTAGCTCAAGTTTGGGTGAACCACATTAAAAATTGTCTCTTGTTGTTATTATTTTTGTGTATTTTTCATTCCTCTATTTAATCTTTATCTACATTTGATTGATATCTTCTACATGCAATTCCTAACATCCATGTCTCTTCCATGTTGAGCCAAAAGCTTTTCCTTTTATCTTTTTCATTTATCTTTTGTTTTCCTTTTGGGGATGATGCAAGGCATTGAGACATTCATGTTTCTTGCCTGTTGACTCAATTTTTTTTTCTTTGTTTTCACTCTTCCTATGTCATTCTTCTAGTTCTATGAGTATTTAGGGAATGATGATTGTTCCAAGCTCTCTAAAAACATTGTAGAAAGAACATAATGACCCCAAATCCATTGATCCCTCATGTGTTTTGAATTTTATTTTTTGGGGGCAACCCCTTTTTCTTTTTATTTTCCATGATGCAAATTTATTTGGAAACATATGAATTGGAATTGGGATTTCTAGGTTAGCTCTCATATCTTCTTTATTGTTAGCATTTTTCATTTTCTAGTTTAAATTAATTTCTAATAGAATAGTGTTTAGCAATATCTTTAAAGTGTGGGCATACATTGGTGTTATTCTTTTTGCATTTTTCATATTTCATAGTGTAGTCTTCTTGCTTCATGCGATGCATCTTTCACTTTGTGGTGACATTAGGTGTGATATCCCTCAAGAGCGTGATCTATCTTAGCATATTATATTCCTCTTACTGGCTTGATGTGACACATTACATCCCCTAAGTTTTGAATCTTCTATTCTTTGATTGGTCCTCTCTTGGAGAAATTAGGCACGATTTTCCCTAAGTTAAGACCTCACATGAATTAATCAAGACTCCTTTGAATGTTCTTTACATTTTGAATTTACAAAATTTCACTTATATGGACATCTTGCATAGAACACTTTCCTTGACTATGGTGCCATCTTGTTTGTTCATGAGTTCCAAGCATACGTAGTTTTTCTTGCCTCATGAGACTCGAACTTTATTGATGTGTGGTGCCTTATCAAAGTTATTAGGATGTGTAGCTTTGGTATGGTTGGATGGGAAGCCGATCTGAGGAATGAATTTCCCTTAGCCACTCATGTGTGTAAGAAAAAAAAGAATCACATGTGTATGTGTCTCACCTTTTTGGATTACTCACCCAACAGACAACCTAAAGTTTCATTACCTCATAGTGACTATGCATTTTTTAGAGAAATATCCTAGATCTGATCCAAATTGTGCTAGAAAAATGGTTGAATCTTGATCCACCCCTTTCTTTTAACTTTTCCCTATATTTGGAAGTGAATGTGTGTTCCTTATTATTCCTCTTTATATCATTTTCATGTGTGTTCTTGTGTTCCTATGTTGGTTTTCCATAGGACCTTTGTCCTAGGCGCTTGCACAACCCACTTGATCATGGCCATCCTATCTTACTAGAATTGGTACATTTGGACCCCTCTTGATGTGTGTTGGTCTAATTTAGTGTGAGTTGGAAGAATGTTACTCCTCTCTCTAAAGTGGGGGCTAGAACCCTAATTCGACAAAAAGGTATTTATTTGTGAAACTTGTGAATTTGAAATTTTTGGAAATGGATGCTCCATTAGTCATCGATATTAAGGATAGGCCCCATCCAAAATTCAAATGGAATCCATTCAAATAAATCAAGACAAAACTATTAGGTGTATTTTCTTTAGTTTTGTATGTTTTGCACATTAGATATATTAGGGCATACATTCATGTGAATTTTGAGTTGGGAAGCTCCCAGTTGCTAAATTTGTACACAAATCACATTGTGGGAGAAGATTAATGTGTTAAGCCTGAATTTAAGACTTTGGAGGAGAAGAAATTAACACAGATTATGAATTTTCCTATGTTCAAATAAAATGAATGGATTCAATACATACTAAGTCGAGTGCATGTCTAGTTCATGTGGTTAAATCAGCCTTTCAAATCACAAGAGAAGTTATAAGAATAGTTACTAGTCTAAATTTAATGCAAGAGAATCTTTGGTTCTTGGCAATCTTGCGTCAACCAAAAATATTTTCATTCAGTTTTGTTCTTGTTTTGCTCTTTTTCTTGTTCAAGTTGGTAGATCTGGTATATCTTCATGTTTCTGACCAGATCTCATAGATCTATGGTTTCGTCGTGGACATGTTCAATTTCCTTATTCAAAGTTTTTAGCTTGAATGGATTTTTTTCGACAAGTTATCACTTCTCGATTAAGTGACATTTTTTGGAACTAGCCTCAAAATAATTTCAAAACCTAACGGCTAGTTTGATCGATCATGTATCCTTCCCATTACTTGTAGATCCTCATGGTGTGTTTCTATCTATTCTGTAGAGTTTCCCCAAACTTAAACGTAGGTCCACACTTCATCATGTGCATCTACCGTGGAAGAAATTCAAATTTGAGGTAGACCTATTCATGCACATGTTACATTTCCTTCATCAGAGTTGGTAATGATCTTTGGCCAATGTGGATGTTTCTTGACCTATGAATATGATATAAATATTGTAATAGATCATTGGGATAACAATCAATCAATTTTAAGTATAATAAGAATAATATAGAGCTTGATCTGTAATATTTTCCCTCGCATGTATGACACTATATTTTGAGCATGTTGTATTAGGCCTGTGAACTGAATCTATAAGATCAGATGTGGTCGACCATATGTAATTGATATTTATGATAATAAAAATGTTTGTATCTACATTTTCCTCCATATTTTGTGTTGCTTCTATTGTTTGTCTCTAGCTACATGGTCCAAATTGTTCTCTTTGAGGACTCTCTTGTCATGACTGCACCAAAATTTTTATCAAAGTGAGATTTGTTCCTTGCAAGATCATCAGAGTTTGTGTAGTCTTCTTGAATATTTTTTGTGGGGTGGTGAATATAGGATCTAACCTAAAATTGCACAAGACTAGTGAAAAGATGGTGGGAAGAAGATATGGTAGAGGAAATGGAGCATGTGGAAATTCAGATCTAGCTCTAATGGAGATGTTGAGAGAGATTCTTTCTAGATTGGAAGCAGTTGAAACAACTCAGAGAAGAGGTCAACCAGTTGAGGATGTGAGTAATGAAGAAGTAGAAGAACAAGAAGAAGTTGCAAGGGAAGAGAAAATTTTCCTTGATCAAGGAGAGGAAAGGTTCATAAGATCCCTAACCAGAGTGAACACTAAGCCACATTTCAATCCATCAGATTATAATAGTAAGTTCGATTCAGATGAATTGCTTGATTGGATAACATAGATGGAAAAGTACTTTGATTTTGAAGGTACCACATAAGACAAGATGGTGAAATTTTCTTGTACAAAGTTGAAAGGACATGCATCCCTTTGGTGGGAACATTTGTAGATAGATAAGCAAAGAAAATTAAAGGAGAAGATAAGATCATGGGATCATATGGTGAATAAGTTGAAGAAATTTTTTATACCTATAGACTATCAGATCAATTTGTTCCAAAAATTACATAATTTGAGGCAGAAGGAGTCAAGTGTGATAGAGTATACTTAGGAATTCTACAAGTTGAATATTAGATCTAGAAATTTAGAATATGAGATCGAACAAGTAGCTAGATATATGAATGGTTTGAGGTTATCTATACAAGATGAGATTATTTTGATTAAGTTGTTGAGTGTGGAAGAGGCATACCAATGTGCCCTAAAAGTAGAAGAGAAGTTGAATAAAAGACATGAGAAAAGAGAGAGAGGAAGAGGTGGAAGATTTTACAGAAGAATAAATTTTAATGGAGGATTAAGAGGACCATTTCTAGATCAGAATAAAGATAAGGAAGTCATTAAGGATGATAATTCATACCATAGAGATGATTTAAAATCTTATCGAAGAGGAGGATATGGTAGTTACCAGAATGAGGGTTACAGAAAAAGTGATAGAGGATGTTAGAAAAGAGTTCAGAGGAATTTATTATAAGTGTGGCTAAGGACATAGAGAATTTGAATGTAATTAGGGAGAGACAAGAAAAAAGATAGAGGACAATAGAAGAACAAAATTTTCTAAGGAAGATAATGTTGGATCATCTAAAAAACCAAAAGAAGGAGAAGTATTGGTGAACAAAAGATTATTGTGTAAAAGTGAGATGGAGTAGGAACTGTTGCAAATAAAGAATTTGTTTCAGACCAGATGCAAGGTAGTTGGTAAATGTTGCAAAGTGATCATTAACAATGGAAGTTTAGAGAACCCAACTTTTGAAGAAATGGTGACCAAATTGAAGTTGGAAAGATTGAAACACCTGAAGCCTTATCAGATAGCAATAATTCAAGATGAGCATAAGATACTGGGAAGTGAACAATGTTTGGTGAAATTGAAGATAGGAAATTATCATGATGAAGTTTTGTGTGATATCATGCCTATGGATGTATGCCATATTTTCTGGGAAGACCTTGGCAGCATGAGAGACAGACTATTCATGATGGAAATGAGAACATAGACACCATTGTTGCTAATGGGATGAATCAGACTTTGTTACCATTGGAGGATGTTTCTAAATTTGAAGTTTGTACAACTGATAGAATTAGTTTGGTTGATGGAAGGAGATTCCTAGATGGATTGAGACATGAGAGCATGTGCTATGCCTTGATCCCTAAGAAGGTTGAAGATTTAAAGCATGTAGAAGAACAACTATAGGAGATAAAAGAGTTGTTGACAAAATATGAAGCTATCATTTTAGATAATGTACCTAATGGATTACCACCTATAAGGAGTGTTAGTCATTGTATGGATCTGATTTTTGGGAGCTAGCTTTCCTAATAAAGAAGCACACCAGATGACACCGATAGAGAATGAAGAATTGAATATACAAGTGCAAGATTTGTTGAGAAAATGTTTTATTGAAGAAATTTTAAGTCCTTATGCAATACCTATTGTATTGGCACCTAATAAAGATGGAGAATGAAGGATGTGTACAAACTCTAGAGCCATAAACAATATCATATTGAAGTATAGATTTTCTTTACCCTGGATGGATGGTATTATGGATTTTTTGAGTGGAGCTAAGTACTTTACAAAGATAGATTTGAATATTGGATATCATTAGATCAGAATCAAAGAAGGGGATGGATGGAAGACAAAATTCAAGACAAATGAAGAATTTTATGAATGGTTGGTGATGCCTTTTGGACTAAAAAATGCACCAAGTAATTTCATGAGGTTGATGACTGAGGTATTGAAGAGATTCTTGGGTAAGTTTTTGATTTTCAGTAAGACTAGAGAAGATCATTTGTTGCGCATAAGATAACTTTTGTAGAGGTTGAGAGAAGAGAAATTGTTGATAAACTTTAAGAAGTGTAGTTTCATGAAGAAAGAATCGGTACATCTAGGATTTGTGATATCTATGGATGGATTGAAGGTGGATCCTAAGAAGGTAAGATCATTTCATGGATTGACTAGTTTCTATTGAAAGTTCATAAGGAATTTTAGTTTTATTTTCAGCCCTATGATAGAAACAATGAGAGGAGATAGGAAGGATTTTAGGTGGACATTTGGAGCATATAGAAGCTTTGAGTTATTGAAACAAAAGCTGAATGAGTAGCCTATGTTGGATTTACCATATTTTAGTAAGGTATTTTAGGTAGACTATGATGCAAGTGGAAATACAATTGGAGTAGTATTAAGTCAAGAAGGAAGACCTATAGCTTATTTAAGTGAGAAATTGAATGATGTCAGGAGAAAATATTTAGTGTATGATCATAATTTTGACGTCATAGTTCAATCTTGGAAGAAGTGGAGACATTATTTGTTGTCTAAGTAGTTTGTGTTGTATACTGATCATCAGGCTTTGCAATACTTGAACAATCAAGGTAAGTTAACTTAGAAAAAAAATGAGATGGGTGGAATTCCTGTAGAGTTATACATTTGTCTTGAGGCATAGGAGTGTAAAGTCAAATAGAGTTATTGATGCTTTGTGTAGGAGAAGGAATTTACTGGCAAAGATGAAAGTGGAGGTATTAGGCTTTGATGAATTGAAGAACTTGTTTGAGGAAGACCCAAATTTTGTAGAACCTTGGAAAGCTTGTAAAGAACCAGTCTTGGGGGATAGAAGTTAGTGGTTAGATTACTTCATTCAAGAGGATATGTTGTTCATAGGAAATACGTTGTGTATACCTCGGAGCTCAATGAGGTATAGCTTGGTGAAAGAGAAACATAGTGGAGGATTGGCAGGACACTTCAGAATTGATAAGATAGTGGTATTGGTAAGTGATAATTAAATTTGGACACAAATTCATAAGGATGTCAGGAAATTTTTGTATAGTTGCAGAGTTTTTCAAGTTTCAAAAGGGAGTAGTCAGAGTGTCATATTTTATAAAACTTTGATAGTTCTAGAGAGACCTTGGAAGGATGTCAGCATGGATTTCATACTTGGTTTTCCAATTATACGAAGAGGTAATGATACTTGGTGGTGGAAATATTTTCTAAGATGGAAAATTTCATACCTTGTTAGAAGACAACAAATGTAGTACATGTAGCAGACTTGTTTTTCAAAGAAGTGGTCATATTACATCGATTACCTAGGAGTATTGTTTTAGATAGAGATACAAAGTTTGTTGGTTACTTTTGGAGGACAATTTGGAAGAAATTAAAGATAGATTTGAAGTTCAGTTCTACTTTTCACCCATAGACTAATGGAAAGACAAAGGTAGTAAACAGGAGTTTGGGAAATTTGTTGAGATGTTTGGTTGGAGAGAAAACTGGAAGTTGGGATTTAGCCCTTGCTCAAGCCGAGTTTGCCTACAGTAATTTAGTGAATAGGAGTATAGGAAAAACACCTTTTGATATTTTCACTAGAGTTCATCCTAGAGGTATATCATAATCCTGAGACATCAATAAGAAAGATAGAATAAGTGTAGAAGCAAAGGAATTTGCATAATATATGAAAAAAATGCATACTCAAATGAAGCAATAGTTGGAAGATATGAACCAAAAGTATAAGGAGAAAGTAGATGAAAATAGGATACATAAATAATTCAAAATTGGAGATGAAGTGATGGTATATTTGAGGAAGGAAATATTTCCAGTTGGCACATACACTAAGCTGAAGATGAGGAAGTTTGGACCCTACAGGATTTTGAAGAAGTTTGATTTAGGAAATGCATATGAAGTAGAGTTACCAGATGACATGGGTATATCACCTATATTCAACATTGCAGATCTACATTAGTACCATGAAGTAGAATTTAGTGAAGATAGTAAAGAAAAATTGGAATAATAATATTTGAAACATAAAATCAATTGGGATAGAAGAGATTTTGGATGTCAGAGATGGGAGAAAGACTCATAGAAGATAATACAAAGAATATCTTGTGAAGTCGAAAGATAGACCAAGGGATGATTATTCTTGGATTTCTCAGGATGAGGTAGACCATATTGGTTTCCCTTTGGCCCAAAAAAAGTGAGGGAATCACTTTTTATTAACCTCAGATTTATGATGCAGGAGCATCCTTGGTTCTTGGCAATCTTGTATCAACCAAAAATATTTTCATTCAGTTTTTTTTTTTTTTATGTTCTTGTTGTTGTTCAAGTTGGTAGATCTGGTATATCTTAATTTTTTCTCACCAGATCTCATGGATCTATGGTTTCATCATAGACATGTTCAATTTCCTTATTCCAAGTTTTCAACTCAAATGGAATTTTTTTTGGAAAGCTATCGCTTATGGATTAGGTGATAGTTTTTAGAACTAGCCCCAGAATAATCTCAAAGCCTAACAACTAGTTTGATCGATCATAGATCCTTCCCATAACTTGTGGATACTAATGGAGTGTTTTGATCTATTCCATGGAGTGTCCCCAACCTTAAACTTAGGTATACACTTCATCATGTGCTTCTACTAGTGAAGAAATTCAAATTTGAGGCTGACCTGTTCATGCACACGTTATGTTTCCTTCATCAGAATTGGTAATGATCTTTGGTCGATGCAGATGTTTCTTGACCTATGGATATGATATAAAGCTTGTAATATATCATTAGTATAGAAATCAATCAAGTTTAAGTAGAATAAGAAGAATATAGAGTTTGATCTATAAGATTTTCACTTGTATGTATGAGAATTTTATTTTGAGCATGTTGTATTAGGCCTATGACCTAAATATGTAAGCTCAGATGTGGTTGACTATATGTAATCAACATTTCTAATAATACCAGACCATGAGAAATGATGATCAAAATATCAAACCAAAATAATGAAGGATGTAAACTGGTTTTTCATACCAGATCAGAGTACCAAATCAAACTAATGACTCAATCAACATGTTGACATCAATGACAACACAAAGTTTGCATAACTAGTAACTCTTCTTCATTCTTCCAAAAATCTCCCCCTTTTTCATTGATTGCAATGTGTGCCTAAAGAATGTATAACTCTCCACACACCTTTACATATTTCTTCATTATTTTCACTTCACATGCCCCTTTCTACATGAAAATATCTCCCCCTTTCACATCAAGGATAGAGGGAAAAAAAATAGGATGTAAATATATGTACATGGTGACAATGTATATAAAAAGAAATTATAACTCCCCATTTCGAACATTCAAGTGAAAATAATGCTTTTGACATGAAATTTTTTCTTATACCTTTCTCTCATAGTTGGAAGAATTCTCTTCCAAGAAAGCACTACATAATCCATTCAAGTACACATGCTATCCAATAAAGTCAACAAAATAAATAAGGATGACTAGTCTGCAGATAGGAACTATCATTCAAAATCTTCTACTTTAGAAAGTATTCTAAAGAGATGATCCAACCCGACCTCAACAATTTCTTTGACCAACCAGAAAGTTATAAGCACATCTTCCCTCTATCTTTGAATAGTCAACAACTCTTCTTGCAAATTTCCAACTCTTATTCTATGTTTTCCATTTATTTATTTGAATAGATAATAACTCTTTACAATACTATTCATCTCAAATTCAATGGCTCCAATTCTATTTCTAAAATTATCAATAGCTGCAGGGCACCAAAGACAATACCTATATATGTCATACATCTCCCTAATGAATTATCTTGTCTCACCAATGTGTTCAAATAAATTCTATTTAGCTTTGAAACATCTTCTCTCAACCATTGCTTCAAACTTATGTCCTTCAGGTCCTTCCAGCAACATTCTTTCTTCAACAACTTCTACCAGATTACTTGGTAATGAGTTAGAAACATATAAAATATCAATACCCTTCTTGAGTAGATACTCAACCAAAGCATCATCGATTTTAATCCTATCCACTCTAGGGAAGGCACACCACATTTCACCAACCTTCTTCATATCTCCTTTATCTAACATTGTATAAATGTCTTCAGGATTGAAGGAATCAAATTCAGGTAGGGACTCTTCTTCATTCTTCCTTTCTCCCAGGATAGTGATGACATCTTTTGTGATAATTTTTCTCCTTTTAGATTCCAGAGGGGAACCACTAATAAAAAATTCCAACTCTTTCTTACTAGAAGAGGAACCCTCTTCAAACTAACTAGACACTGGCACACCATAGCATAGATTCATCTGCAAGGATGAGAAATAGATTTTGCATGCACTTGCTTTATCTTCCATACATTTTAAATACCTATGAACTTGCTTTTTGACAAGGATTCTAGATTCCCACTTAATATTCCCTCTTGTCGGTAGTGAACTTAGAAAGTAAAATAAAAAACATATTAGTAGAGACCCAAACCAAAAAGGATAACCCTCAACCAAAGAAATTTTGACAATCTCAATTAGGTTTTCTATAATTAGGCTACAAAAATGAAATTGCTTGTTTTTCTTTACCATTTTAAGTGCAAGATATTCAAAAATAACTGAAGTATAACCTTCACGATTTCTAAATTGAACTTTATAAGTGATACCATAGGTGACATACCATCCTATAGGATCAAAAATGGTATTTATCAATAGAGCTCGAGGGTCATTTTTTATGCTAGTAAGCTTCTCCACATCTCTATATTTCAAAGTTTTCTTCCCATGGAGGTCACCAACATTGCAAAAACCAGTAATAGTTTCAATTGTCTCCTTCATGATCGGATAGGGTTTGTCCAAAATAATTTTTTCATCCTTGAGTTGACTCAATCGGAACAAGATGGATGCATTATTTGCAAACCAAGTAAATTCTCCCCATAAATCCATACCTAGAGTTTTTATGTTTTGTAATTCATTTGACTCATCAAGATTTTCTTTTAGATCTCTATTTTAATTTTTAGGTTTGTCAAGATCTTCAAGAGTAGCCCAAAGCTCTTCTTTATCATCCATTTATTCAATATTTAGGATTTTTCTCAAGTTGTTAGGATTCTCTAGAGGAACCAAGGCTTTGATACCAATTGTTGAATACCCAAGATTCTAAGAGGGGGTGAATCAATATATTCTTAAACTTATTGAACAAAAAAAATCCAATTTCTCCAATGAATATAATAGTAAATATGAGGAAAAGAATTAACAAAACATAAAATCAAACAACACATGAACACCATAAATTTTATGTGGAAAACCCAGAATGGGAAAAACCACGGTGAGGATTAACTCACAATAAAATATAGTTCCAAAACCAGATACAAAAAGAGGCTCACTACTAGATACAAAAGATCACTTCTTACAAAGAGGACTCACTGTCCAAGCAAGGAGGCTCACTTCTTATAATAGGATTACAATACATAAGTTTCTTTACAACTAGAATGAACTGGTAAGAGTTCACTTGACAAGTGCTAATTCAGTTCCTTTGGAGCTCAAAAAAATTACTTAACATACTTCATCATTTTTATACACTTCAATTTACTTGAAAAATCTCAAAACAATCCAATATATATATCTGATACATCTTGAAGCATCAATTAGGTTGGCCTAGTTAGATGCAATCTTTATTCACCAAAAAGACTAACCGTCATCTCTGAGTTAGTACAAAACTTCTCCAAAATTAATCCAAGTGTGTAGCATGCTAAAATATGTCAGTATGGACCAAGGATAGGTCACACATATATCCACAACACAAATCAGTCCATTATAATATTATCTATTCATTAGGTCAACCAAGGATAGACCTAATAACAAAATGGAATCAACATAATAGTGTCAACTTGCCATATGAGCACATGAGAACACAAGATTGTGAACTTACAAGATTCCAACATCCAAAAACCATTTCCCAAAACCATGAGCAATGATGATAACCAGAGAAGGATTGTGGAGCAAAATACCGGAGGATGTAAACTAGTTCTTCATATTGGTTCAGAGTACTAGATCAAACTGACGACTCAATCAACATGGTGACATCAATGACAACACAAATTCTACACAAGTAGTCATTATTCTTCATTATTTGAAAAAATCCACCATCTAAATCAAACACATCCATCACCAACCCATATCAAAACAACACCTTGGTTATGAATCCCATCAACCAGGGTAATACCTTGATCCCACCTCAAATACAACAAGGAAATCCTCAAGACATCGATCAAGGAAACCTTTTTAATCAATAGACTCAAGGTCCTAATATTTCATTACCATCACAATATCTAATGGAATCATCATCTTTACCCATGGTCCCTCTCACCATGAAAAATCAAATGGGACTTCAAACTTACATTCCTCCATCCCAATCCTCCATCTTGCAAGTAATTTTAAACCAAGGGAACCCCCAACCTCTTACCAACAACTTACAACCCATGCAAAACATAAGCGCCCAAAACCCATTGTAGATGTCTCAACAATCAAACAATCCTACATTGCAAGCACATGCCTTAGCTTTGCAACAAGCACAATAGGATTATCAACAAGAATTCCAACAACAACAAAAAAAAGTAGCCTTAGTAGCACAAAAAAAATAAAAATAAACCTTAGTAGTACTCAACAAGAATTCCAACAACAACAAAAAAAAGTAGCCTTAGTAGCACAAAAAAAATAAAAATAAACCTTAGTAGTACTACAAAAACATCAAGTAGCCTTAGTAGCACAACAACAACATAAAGTAGCCTTAGTATCACAACAACAACAAGTCAAAAAAATTTCCTAGCAGTACAACAATAGTAAGTCCAAAAATCCACCTTAGTAGTGCAACAACAACAAGCCCAAAAAGCCTCCTTAGCCATGCAACAACAAGATCAACAAAAAATCCCAACAACAAGTATTTCTTGCTCAACAATATGCCCAACAACAACAATTGATCACACAACAACAACAATAGGGTTTATACTATAACCCTCAATAAAAAAAAATCAACTCAAACACATTAGGAACATATATTCCTACATCATAATCATCATATCCCACACCACCATACACCCCATACAACACCTCATCATATCAAAATCCCATATACACTTCATCCACCATCCCACAATATGCAACATATGTTCCTCCACCAAACCCACAAGATGATGAGGCGTCACAACTTAAGGTGTTATCACAAGAAATGCAGGATTTATGAATGGGAAAGATGAATCCCCGTACACAAAAAAACCTATGTCCTTATCCATTCGATCAAAAAATCAAAATGGAACCTTTTCCTCTTAGATTTGAGGTCCCCAGATTTGATAAATACAAAGGGAGAGGAAATCCTGTGGACCATGTCAAGGAATTCAATGTCATATCCATAGAGGTTGCCTATAATGATTCATACTTAATGCACATCTTACCATGATGTTTAATAGGTCTTGCCATGGATTAGATTTCACAATTATCTCCAAGCATCAAAACCTTCCAAGAAATCATCGATAGATTCATAGATTGCTTCTCCTTCAATCTTGACATGGATGTGAGCTTAGAAGAGTTATACACACTCAAGAATAATAAAGGAGAACCTTTTTCTAATTTCCTACAAAGGTGGAGAAAAAGAGATAGCAAGAGCAAGTGGACCATTACTGATGAACAAGTGGGGATTATCATAGAAAATATTGATCAAGATCTATCCTTCCACTTAAAGATGTAGTGCATTACAACTTACAATGAGCTTTTCCCTAGAACCCTTAGCATAAATTGAACCCTAATATCACAAGGTAACACACAAGTGTGTAAATAAAACAACCCATCCACTAGTTTTAATGACAAGCCCTGCTATTGGTCAAAGAAAAAAAATGCTACTAGTGATGGTGTTG